>VWPU01003314.1:0-127833 GCA_013398955.1 Callaeas wilsoni | reverse complement strand
ATCTCTTGAAGCTCCACGTGAAGAAGGTAACACATTTTCACAGAGTGAAAATTTAGAAACTTTTTGATGTACAAAAGTGGAAATAAAACATGTCCCAGTTTTAAGTGGTAATTTAATAGTAATTTAAACTGAGAATTGGTCCTCAGCCCTACTGCAAAATCTGTTATGAAAATGTGTTATGAGGACTATAAATCTTTCATTTTTAGGGCAAAAATGCAATGCAGAAATACTGTTTCAGTTTAAATTGTGACCATTTAAACTCAGGCATGTCAATGAATAGAAGTGGGAGGGGTCTCTGCAGCCCAGTGCTCACCTCACTGGGGATGTGTTGCTCTTACTGAATTGCTTCTACTGCTGCTCCCTGCACCAGGTGCTTCTTAAAATGAATTCTTTATTCAGAAATATCTTGCCTACCATTGCTGGGGTTATAACTCGTGCTAAACTGACAACTCAGCTGAGGCTTCGGGGTAATAAATATATGAATGTCAGGACAACATCAGAAATCTAGTGCATTTAGCTGCAAAACAGTTGGTACTGTAGCTTTGAGAAAGGAAAGAAATTTAATTAGCTTTTCAACAAAATACTGTTTAAAACTCAGTATAGCATTGGCTTCTTTGCTTATTACCAACATGTAACAAAAGCACAAAGGAAAATAACTGAGGACACTGAGCAGTCCTTAGAAGTTCCTGAACTTCAGCATGGAGCTCCATTTTCAGTGCTCAGTGGGAACTGGCTGCTCTCCTCTGTCAGGAAGATGGAGGTCAAGTGGAAATGGCACTTTTGGATGCTTTCTGAAAGTAATTTGCCATTTCTACTGCTCCCAAAGTTTCACATTCTGGCTGCTATGCTTCATTTAAGAGATCAAATCTATAACACAAGATTTTATATTAAAATTTTGAAAAAAAAATCCAGGGCAGCAGAAAGAATAATTTTATTTAATAATGTGATTTATTAAAATTTCTTAGGAAAATCCTGGCCCATCTGTTGCAACTCTCTATTAGTGGAAATCTAGTTATCAATACTTATGTACGAATCTGATACAGGGATATTTACTCACAGTGAAAAAAATTGCCAGCAAACAAATGTCCTTATTTTAGTGCTTGACAGTCAAGTTAATGCCTTTTATTAATTCAGAAATGTTCAGATGGAATGTGTAATGTGATTATTTGTCTATTCAGACCTCATGGAGTATTATTATTATTATTATTGGTATTGTTATAATCCTTTATTTGCTGACTGTTTTCAATATCTCTGACATTTAAAGACTTATAAATCTCTTCATGAAAAGATTTGACCTCCCACCTCTCAGGGGAGAAAAAGCCTCTGCTATTCCAGCAGTGAGGTGACTCAGACTTCCAGCCCAGCAAGAAAAAGTCATCTCTGCCTATGGCTTGCACTTTTTCAATTAACAGAAATTTCTTAGGATGTTGGATTTTTAGGATTTTCTTCTATAATCTTGGGAAAAAAGTAGTTAGAACTGACTTTTCTCTGTTCCTTCTTGAGCCGGAAAATAGCAGGAGCAAAAAGTGGGAGGGTGTGGGTGAGATGCTTTTTGCTCTGAAACTAAACTCAGGTGGTGAGTACTGAGCCCTCCATTTTCTAAGTGACATGAGGTGATTGTTCTGTATGATCTTGAGCTTCCCCTGCAAGTTTCAGGGCTGCTCTCATGCTTGATTTCCATGTCTTGCCTAGGATTCTTGGTCTAGGATTCACCCACATTGTTATCTTACACTTTGTATAATGAAAAAAAAAAAATACTGCCAATGGATTAGGAGTCCAGTGGGCTTCCAGTGGCCTGTTTTAATCTTTTCCCTGACAACATCTGCCCTCTGGACTGGTTTGTGTCTCATACCTCTTGGCTGTCTGCAGACTGTGATGTGCAATTTGTACAGGAGGGAAGGTTCACCACTCCTGGTTTCACACACAACTACATGAAATCTAAATGACTTCATCTTAAGAACTCAGAATTGGGCATTAGAGGTTATTTTGCAGCTGAAACTCTCATCTCTCAATTTTCAACCCGGGCACACATTGCTTTATATTATTTATGTTTTATAGCACCTTTCAGAAGAGAAAATTAAAATCATTACTCTTTTCTCTTTAATGAAAATGTCGTTGAAGCACTGCCTTCTGCATTAACCCACAGTGCACATGATTCCATTGGTGTCATCAGTTGGGTTTTTTTTCCACTTCAGTTCAAGGGTTAACATTTGTCCTAATCTCTCTTCCAGTTGGCTCTGTTAGGTAGCACGTTGCAGAACTTTACACGTAGGGGAAACAAAATCCCTAAAAAAGAGCACAAGGATTGCTTCCACATCTACAGATTCTCTCCAGTGGAAAACAATCTTTCTCCTAGAAAAAGATGACGTAGAACACTCCGTATGTTTAATGCTGGCTCTCAGTTCTTCCTGCTATGTGTGTTGTATGAATTTTGTTGCTGCTTACCAAGGAAAGGGAATATCTTGCTCAGTAGGTTTTGACACATTCCAGGTCTCTCCTATCTGTCCTCATGGCAATATTAAATACTCTACTTAAAAAAACTCGTGGGCTTCAGCAGAGCAAGGCCAATGTTTCTATTAAATTGTGCTTTGCAATATGAGAGCTAAAGAAATGCAGTTAGTTCCAATATGAAATTATGATTACTGCTGGAGTGAAGTGCACTTTCAAAGCAGGGAGAAAATGGCCAGAAGAGATACAATCTCTTAAAATGCTTAAAATTAACATATTGCACTAAACCAAAATTAGGCATAATTGTAGCACTTAATATAACCTGTCAAGAGATGTTTAAATGAGCTCCGTTCAAATACTGCTGCCAAAGAATGAGATTTTTTTTTCCTGTTCTATTTAAAAATGTAATTTCAAGCCTTGAAAAATTATTTTTTGAATACTAGTAATATGAGTTGTGATGTTTACAAGGAAAATAGTCATCCTATTTTGACCTAATATGGTTACTCTTCACATTTTTTACTTCATGGGGACAGATTCTAAACAAAAAAAAATAATGTACAAATGCTTTGCAGAACAGAGAAAGTGTTTTCAGTTTTCTTTTTTTTCAGCCCTAAAAAACCCTGAATAATTAATCATACTTGAGATGGCAAACCAAATAGATTTTGAAATACTAATTACTCAATAATACTTTTTTGGCAGGGTAGTAAGCACATAAAGTTCTTTTAAAATCTGGATAAAAGTGCTTGGACAAGTAGTCTATAAATCTATTTTTATTATGAAAGCTTAATTAGTGCAAAAAGTAAGACAGCATCATAAATTACTTAAAATTTATTTTTCAGTCAGTAATTAAAATTAATGTGGTTAACACAGATCATGGTTTTCTTATTTACTATTTCTGAGTTATTTTTCCCTCAATATTTGCAGTTAGATCCCTGCTGGATCTATACATTCTACTGAACACCTTGTTCCTCTGCTGGTCTGTGCATTAGTACTCCTGATCTGTTCTGTTTAATTCTGCATTTCAAATGTATTTTTAAAATCATTTTACAGGAGGTTCTTTATGGCCAAGGAATTTTCACAGCCAAATTTTATAGTCTATTTTCTTGTCATGAGGATAACCTAAGATTAGTTTTATCTCGGAGATCAGCTCGCTATTGGGAAAAGCAGGAAAGAACCACAGCGAGTTCTTTGTGAGTATTAAATCTAATTTCTGTCTTTTCCATAGCAAGTTGCATATCTGTACCAATAAATCTGCAATACAGTGGAAAGAAAACAGATGTTATCGTGCAAATACCAGCACTCCTTAAAATGGCATTATGGCAGAATAGAACTACATGGGATTCAAATTGAGTGGACTAGTGGTGGAATCTCTCGTGCAAACCGAGTCTATGAAACTGAGTAGTCAAACAGAAGAATCCATTTAGGACGTTATTTAATTAAAGTTTCATCACCGAGGTCCACGAGTTTCAGTAAATAATAAGGAAAGTTATGCGCTCTCAGGAGCAGCAGGCACCTTCAGCAGTCAACTTTACAGTAGCAATAATGTGCACACAAATTACTTTCTAGATATCATTAGGAGAATATTGGATGGTGCATTTGTTGTTCTGTGGGAGTCTGAATATCTCCGAGGACAGGAGCTCTTGCTAAACTGTGGATATTTATGTGGAAACAATATGATATACCTAATAGTCAGGAGATTTGGTGCCATAGTTACCCAAGACTTCTCTCTTTCAAGCCAATCTAATGCACAAATACTTTGGTAGGTTTGTTTCTCAAATAAAGCCATTCCCAACAAACAATACAGGTATTTCCGGGCTGCAATGTTTATGTATTTACTACAAAGGTAAAGTTGAGAAATTATTAAAGGACTTTATTTCTAGTCAGAAAGCTTGTAGCTAAGTCATCTGTCCTGTACTCTATCATAGGTGTATCAAAGGCTTTTTCAGGATCAAAGAGTATGGCTGCACGATTTTTTTTACCCTTTGTTCTTTGATGTGTTTGTTAGATTTTGATGTCTTCCGTGGCTGACATTTTCCATCAAAAATCAGCCTGACACTTTCCATCAAAAAAGAATGGATGATGAATTTCAAAAGACCTTTAGCTTCCCTTATACCTTTGCAGATGGATACTCCTGCAGAAGTTTACTCAAAATACTTTATGACCACAGTCAGCAATTTAATGTCATTTTGATTAAGGATCCTCTGATATTCAGCTGTTTGGATGCTTATAGTTACTGTCTGCACATTACATAAAGACATGGAGACAGGTTTCTGTTATCTGTTGTTGTTTGTAGTATTTAAAAATGGAAGTTTGGAGTTAGCAGTGTAATTCATTGGCTTTTATGGTAGTTTCCTAATTTTATTTTTCTGAAGTGGCAAAAAAATCCAGGGACTTCTGTCCGTCATGAGCTAGGTCGCTTTTTCTATCAAGCTACAGCCAAACATACCAAAGGTTGGAAAACTCAGTGATTAAATGAATCAGTGTTAAAAGAAATGAAGAAAGACATATCAGACCTATTCCCAGTTCAGGGGGAAATATCAGCAGTTTTAGAATGAACATTTAGAAAGATGGATCAGAATAAAGTGGGAGAAAGTAATGCATTGCATTTAGACATCAGCTATCAGACTCCTTAATAATCAGGAGAAGGGCTCTAAGATTTAATGAAATAAACATTTAAAATAAGCTTCCAGAAAGTGAAAAAGTGTCAACTGGTGATGGGAAAAAAAGTGAATTTGCTGGTTTTATGTCCTTATAGAAGAACTGGCATGAGATCTGAGAATATGAAATAAGTGTTAGCGAGGAACAGAACTGTGAACTTCAAAAAGGTTCTAAAATTATCAGTGTTTATTAGAATGCTTGAGAAGTGATCATGAGCTTAAATTATCAAGAATGCAGGAAGAAAAAGCAGAAATTACTGAAATTCACGTAAGAAAGCATTACTGAGTTTAAGGTTGATATGCTTGATCTCTGCACCTTAAACTGCTCTGGTTTGGTTCTGTAAATGCTTCTCTCCCTTCAGCAGACAGGAAGCATTGCCAGGCCAGGGAGCTCGTGAGGCAGAGTCTAAGAGGTTTGCTGTCTTGGGAAGGAGAAAACATAGAATGGAATCATGGAATCATTTAGGGTGGGAAAGACCTTTAAGGTCACTGAGTCCAACCATTAACTCAGCACTGCCAAGTCCACCACTAGACCATGTCCCCAAGTGCCACATCTACACAGCTTTTAAATACCTCCAGGGATAGTGACTCAGCCTCTTCCCTGGGCAGCTCCTTCCAGTGCTTGAGAATCCTTTCAGCAGAGAAGCTCTTTTAGTATCCAATCTAAACCTCCTCTGGTACAGCTTGAGGCCGTTTTCTCCTGTCCTACTGCTTGTTACTCGAGAGGAAAGGGTGACCCTGCACCTGGCTACAACCTCCTTTCAGGGAGTTTTGGAGCAGAGGTCCCCCCTGAGGCTCCTTTTCTCCGANCCCCTGCACCTGGCTACAACCTCCTTTCAGGGAGTTTTGGAGCAGAGGTCCCCCCTGGTGCTCCTTTTCTCTGAGCTAAACACCCGCAGCTCCCTCAGCTACCCCCATCAGGCCCTTCCCCAGCTTCATTCCCTTCTCTGGACAAGCTCCAACACCTCAATGCCTTTACTANCCCATCAGGCCCTTCCCCAGCTTCATTCCCTTCTCTGGACATGCTCCTACACCTCAATGTTTTACTGTCATGAGGAGCCCAGAACTGGACAGAGAACAGGATGATGTCCGCTTTCCTACCCAACCTACTGGAGCTGAGCATTTGCTTCCCAGGAAAATACTCTCATGGGCTGAAGCATTTACCCCAGTCATGATTCATCAATATGGGATAGTACACATGAACCTTATGTTGATGCAGTGTTTCAGAAAAAAAATCTACCTTAAATCATGCTGTAGCTTAGACAGAAAAATCAATTTTTAAACCAAAAGGCATGAGAATATTGCTAAAGAGAATTGCTGGGGTTAATCTGCTGATATAGAGAAGTTAAGACAATCCAAAATGATCATGCCTCAATACAGCAAACGGTGAAATGCCAATGTCCTACTCTTTGTTTATCTTGTCTGCCTCTGTCAATATCGTCGTTTACCTCAATATGATTATTTTTAAGTGAATTGTAATCAATTTCACTTTCTACTCAGACCAGCCAAGGAGATTTCGCTGTAATTCTGAACATAAATCTGAACTCTACTTTGTACTTCATGTGAGAAGTATTTACATGACACTTGGCCCCAGCTGGGGCACACTATTATTTACCCTTTCACACAAAAAAAGTAGATTCTAGCACTCAAAACCTTTAAATCCTACTGGCTCACAGCACCATGGGTCCAGAAAAAGACTCAGAAAAATACACTACAAAAGCATTTTATTTTTAGCAGAGCAACTAGCACTGAGTAGGCCAAAGGGTTATTCTTTATCTGTTGTGACAAGAGTAGGATGGTGGAATTAGAGGGAAGATCCAAATTTGACCTGGTGCTTTGCTGCAGAAACCTCTGCCAAGAAAAATGTTTAAATGCATAGAGGAAATTACAGCTAGGTTCTTTCCAGATCTGTGCCAGGTCATGAGAAACCCGTGAGCTGAAGAAGGGTGATTTTCTCATGTCAAGAGATCTGACGTCACTATTACAGTGACTGTGTTGGAACAAGTGGAGATCAAAAATGGCAATTTGTCTAATTTTATACAGCGTAGATTGAATCCTGCCCTTTCCGCTCCTCTCACGACGAATATTGAAAGTTACAGGGAGCAAAGTGTGGGAGTGTGTGGAGATATGCCAACGTTAATAAACCCATATTAAATGCCATCATTTCTCTTTGTTTATCCCAGCTGAGAACAAGACCTTAAAGTGAAAATCTGTTTGAATTGATTGAAGCACACCTTTTGACAAATAATAACCCAAAGGGTGTGATGCTGGATAATTATCAAACCTTATCAATGACGTCACAGGCAGAACAGACATGGCAACTCAAATGCTTCTGGGGTAACACTTGTGTGGAGCACTAGGCAGCAGAATAAAGTATAAATAACACTCGAACACAAATTTGAAACAAAATTTTAATAAGGTTTCTTCATGCTCAGATTTGTACTGTTTGATCAGTCAATATACAGTTAACCATGTAATAATGTCAACCAAGTCACCATATAACAGTCAAACAAAAAATCATATCAAGGGGAACATGCAAAGCTCTCACTGTCTTTGAATGCTCTTCTGTACAACTTACATTAAGTATTGAAATCATAATATTTGTTTCTTACAGATGTAAATTATATGTAAAATTACTAAACCTAATGGAATTGATAGAAAAAGGTTCTTTTGATTTTAGTGGCTGCAGCAATTGGATTTTTTTTTACTTCAAAAAAAATGAAATTTAGTAAACTATTCCACATAAACATAAATAAACCTCTTGTTTTCCATGCAAATGGGCGAGGACTTTCGTTATCAGGTTAATTAGTTCCAAGTTTCTAATATTTCTTCACACCAATGAAAATAACCACCACATTACTTGCTGCTGGTACCTTGCTGGGATTCCAGAAACTTCTGTTTGGTCAATGATCTTAGGAACAAACATTTTGAACAATCTCTATATAAGTTTCGGTCACTTAGAAAATAATCACAATAAAGCTACTGAGGAATGAATTTTTCAATTTTCAGCAGGATCCACTGTCTGCTCTGTCCCATTCTCGAGTTTAAAATTACTTTTGGCTGTGTTGTTCTTTACTGTTTGCCTTATTACCTAAATTGCTGTCATTTTTCAGACTGCAAGACTTTTTTTAGTTCTCTTAATGAATATAGACCCCACCCCCAAACACTGGCAAGGTTTTGTTTATCTGTAATGACTTTTAGGTTCCTTCTGCCTAGCTTTTTTTAATAGCATGTATTTATCCTGAAAGCCTCACTGTGACCTCTGTTTTAGCTATATTTATAAAAAGTGGATTAAATAGCAAATATCTCCAAAGGCAGTGTTTTTAAGGAAGGCATGAATATAAACACTTCCTAAACTTAGGATCCACTTCTGAACCAGTGACATATTGATGCAGATGTATTATCCATATGTTTTCTATTCCCTGGATGCTGCAGTGGATAAGATTGCCTTCTTTAGTGGTCTTTTATACTTCAGAGTGCAAAAGTGACCTGAAAATATTAGCTGACATTCTGGGCTAAGTACAGAACAGATACAGATTTCTTTCCTCCAAAACTTCTAACAAAAATCCTTCTAATATGCTTATATACAACTGTCCTTGCTTCTGTGTGTTATCACAGCACTAAGCACTATCTCCCTAAATTTCATTACTCAGTGTTGGCATTGCTAGGAAGTGAAAGTTCCTGTTAATGTAAGTTGAAAGATTACACCTTAATAAACTCTGAAGACTATGTTTTAAAGAGGAGAAACAAATCACAGGGAAAGGGGAACTGTCTGAAGCATCCCATTCCATGACTTTTTATGTCTTTTTCTGAAATATTCTTTCTTTTATACAGAGAAAAATAGTGAAAGAACAGGAAATAATATCAGGACAAAAGTTCAAGTCGTTATTTCTTTAACTGGGGAAAAATATGGAAAACTATTTATTTCAAAAGTAAAAATAATTTAAAATAACATGCACTTGCTAAAACATACTAGTTAACTAAATGGCCGATACCCTTCTTTTTCATAAAAGTGCTGAACCCAATGTATAGTTACTTTTCTGGGACAGGGACTGCTCTGATCTGAGTCAGGTTTTATCACAACTAGTGTGTTGCTGTTCCAAAGTTTGATCTCAGTGAGTCAAATACTTCTGTTCTACCTTCTGGCATGCAGAGGCTTTTTTGCCCCCTTTCTTCAGTGAGACTGCAGCCCTAGCACAAAAACCTAGAGCCTTCAGAGGAAGGTGCAAATTACTGACACTGTTGCCCATATGCAGCAAGGACAGGATACGAATTCTCCTCAGTACCTCATTGTGGGCTTCCAAGCAGGGGTTCAGAGATGCAGCGAGGCAGGAGTCCAGAGCGAGGAATGAATTATTTATTAAATTTACAATACCATTTATGTATTCTAGTTCCATAAAGCAATTGAACACTGTTCACACTTCTCCTAGGGTGATTGGTCAAAGTCTCAGACCTACTTAGAAATGTTTTTTCCTAATATAATGTACACAAGGTCAGAAGATACTAGATATGAATGCTATTTACAAAAACCCTATCTATTGTTTACATAGCTTACACAGCAAAGGAAAAGTTCTCACAGAATGAATTTGCAAGAAGAGAAAATTTCCCTGCTAACAGCATTTCAGCATCCACACCTCATAGATTCCTGAAAGAGAAAGGGGAACTTGAAAGAGTGGGTATTTTAATTAAACGTCTTTGCCTTGATTTAGATTCAAACTTCAATACTTGTATTTCACCAGTGTTTTTCCACATGAGAGGCACAAACAGCGTGGCATCTTTTGGAGTGCAGGGCCCTACTCTACTTTTTTCTAGATATACCTGAAGATGGCTGGTAAAAAATAAAAATGGTTTCTGGCTAATTATGCCCTTGGTGTCAGCAGGATGGGCGTTGAGGAAGCGCCGTGCAGGCAGTGCCATGCCTCAGGGGGTACCTGTGCCAGCCTGGCTCACCCACGGCTACGGACACAGCAGCACCAGCACAGGTCACTTCATCCAAGCAGGTGAATCTCCTGCCAAGCTCCCAGCACTGCCGATGGCAGAGCTGCTGTTAATGTGCTCCCCAGAGGCACTGTTTGTTGAAAAGCAATGAGTAACCGCAGTATTCTGCTGCTCGATGTTCATTTTGGGAAAAAGCTGCTGATGGAGGCTAGAAACCAGCATATCATGCTTCAGTCAAAATAAAAAGGTTCTTCATTTGAACATCAGGTCTCCATGGGCTGTCCCTGCTGACCTTTCAGCCAGGAAACTGCAATATTTTGTAGCTCTTAAGTTTAATCTTATAAAAATAACACTGCTGATAGGAAAATGCTTTTCTCCCTCTTGATGCCCTCAAGATATGTTTCAAGCTTTCATTGTAATCTTTGATTTTTTAAAAATCTTGTTGAAGAAGAAATGTTTGAGGGTCAGTGTGGTAGGGGAAAGGGGCAAACAACTAATCAATACTTTTAAACGTAAAAAAGATCCTTCTCTCAGGTTTTCCAAGATATTTTGCATTGGCCTTGTAGAAATTAATGAAAGCATCTCCAGTACACTGAATGGGATCAGAGTTCACTTCTGTGCTGAGTGCTTTCGAAACGCCTTTCCCATTTCTACTTAGCATTTCTACTTAATTTTCCTTTCCCTGAGTGAGTAAACAGCTTTAAAAATACTTGTTAGAAACAGAACACAAACCTGGCAGGCTATTCACCCACTTCCAGTTCAAAAGTGTAGAAAGAGGCAGCCAGACCACCTGCCATTGCTTAAATCACTGTGACTACTAGGTTAATTTTAATTCACTTAAGTTCAGTCCATGTCTGTCTTTCTTTTTCCACCCAAATAACCGGAGGAAACAGGTGGAGGCTTTTATTACTGTAATTAGATGTATCTTAGCAATGTGTGAGGCAGAGCAGACTGTGGAGGAGGAGGGCATCTCACGCTGGGGTAGGTGGGTACGGGTTCACTGTCCTCGCATAATGTGGTGATTTTAATGGTGTCAACACTGATCAGACTCTGAAATATATAGAAATGGTGTAGTTTTTTTGTTGTGAATGATGAAAAGCAACTCTGCTATAGCCAAAGTCCTCACATTGGCTTGTGATAGACAGATTTTTTCTCCAGTAACCTTTGTAAAGCTTCAAAGCTGCCCTGAAACCTTCATCACTTTAAAGTCCAGCAGCATTTTGGCACAGTCTTCAACGTTAACGGGTTCCCCTTTTGGGCATCCCCTGCAGAGGTGCCAGGAAACACCTCCATTTCATTTGCCTCCTGGGAGTCTCACTGAAGCCAAGACAAAAATCTAATCAATATGTCTGTTGTTTTAATGCATTAAATTACTGAGGTTAAAAAAAATGGGGTGTAACACATTTTTAAAGGCATTAATTGTCCTTGACTTCTTATTTCTGTCACTGTGCTCTTATGGAGGAGGCCCTGTCTGTGCAGTATTTGATCTCTTCTATCACTGTTGTCAATGCTAGAAAAATTCTGAAGAATATTAGTAAATTTTGTAAGACTTTTAAAATGAAGATAATTTTCATAGGAATTTTCAAGAGTAGGATGAATACCTTTAATAATTTTATTTTTGAAGTTTGGTCTCCTGTGTTTATTCACTCTTCTATTTTTGTCTGTTTGCACACAATAGAGAGGAAATCGCATTTTTTAATCCTATTGAGCTTACAATTATTCAAAGGAAATATTTAAAAAGTCATAGACATTAATTCAGTAGCATTAACAAGTGTTTGTCATATTAATATTTAGACAAAATAAAGTTTATGCTACTTTATGCTTATAAAAGCTATGTGAACTCAAGTTACTGATAGTAATACCAAATATGACAGTAGAAAGAGTATGGGACTGAAAACTGAAGAGCTTAGTGTCTATTTGTTGAATAAAGGGTTGATTTAAATGCTCATCTCCCCTGATATTTGAGTACCTTTAATGCTTTGAAATTCTCAGTGGGAATGATGGCTGTTGTAACAAAGTAAAACAGAAAAAAAAGAACCAGACTGCCACAGATCATTTTAACAAAACTAAAAATTCTCTTCCTTTCTCATTGCCTGTAGGAAATGGACTTTTAAAAATAGTTTCATTAGTCCCTTTTCATACCAGGGAACCTTTGCTCAGAAAAACTCAAGCTGATCTATGGACAAGAAATAATTGCTGTTAAAAAAAGAAAATAGTATTTTATCTCATAGATAAAATCATAGACAGTATCTTTGTGTTATCTAAGTATGAATCAGTAAAATATTTGGCATTTCATAACTTTAAGCTCGGGGTAAATATTTTCAGCAGAAATCAGTCTTTTAAGAAAAGGCACTTATAAACCTCGTCCTGCCCTCCCAACCCTCATGGTGATGTCAGCTCTGAAATAGCACAGAGGAACCAAATTCTCATTCTGCTCAGTACCAGGACCTTGGCCAGGAGAAGCACAGGTAGTGATCTTTGATTTTGGAGACTTGGGATACGATCTCTTCTTTCCCAGAGGTTTTATTTCAGCTTATGGTGCAGTGAACCATCAGCATGAAGGTGCAACACCTCACCGGAATATTTGAAGGCCTTGGATGCAGTTGTAAGTGCTTAGAGCTTTCCTTTGAAACCTTAATGAGCATCATTTCTACCATTCACCAGTTAAAGGAAATGCATTAGTTAAACATTTGAAAAGCCATTAGGTGTAAACCCAAACCAGCATAAGAAGCAAAGGAAACATTATGGATTTATTGGTTTAGAATCCCTCAATTGTTTCCCACATATTTTCTTTAGGCCCCATGGTTGTTTTCAGTTTTTTATAATTATATTTACAATTATATTTTAATTTTATGTTTGCAGTTTTCTATGTTCCTCCAATTAGTCTTAATATTTTAATCTCTGTAACTTTTATCCACCCTTTTTGTCTTCTTGCCTTTCCAGGCTATGTTGTAAAATTCATAAATGTGGTAAATTAAAAATAGATTAATATGTTTTGCACTTGAGCTGAAGACTTTAAGTATGACAATTCACTTAATACGAAACACGTTAAATACTTTATTTTACCTTAATGAGTGCCATGTTCCTCCTTCTCTCCCCTGCTCTCTTTCACTCAAGTGAAACAAGAACACTCTTTTCTCTTTTCGGTTTCAATATGTGAAGCCATTATTTCTGCTCACGCATGCATATTATTTCACAAACATCCCTCTACTGCACTGCCTTTTAAGAGGAAAGAAAATAATGTAAACCTCATAAAGAAAACTCTATTTCAAACTTTGTCTTGAGGTTTTGCTGGCAGTGGATTAATGCCCTGCCTACCCTACACTCTTCCCTCAGTCCTCTAAGACCTGATCTTAATCCCAGTTTTGACAACAAGCAAAATGCATGAGTGGTTCCACATGAGTTCCCACATTTGTAACCTTCATAAAACTGCCAATTAGAAATAGCCAAATCTTTATCTTTCTACAAGCCCTGCTCGAGCCAAACTGTGCTGGGAAACATGGGAAATCAACTTGGGTTTCCTCTGGCATCTTCCTCATCCAATTCCCTTCTCATCTAGGAGACTCCTACAGGCAGTAGGAGTCTCCTAGAGCAGGAAGTACAGGAAGCATTTCCCCTATTTTTGTGAATTTTAAATCCATTTGACCAGTGTTGAAGCAAACATCCCCAGAATCTAGAAAGAGACATTTTGACAGATCTTTTGAGAAACAAGATAAGTAATAAAAAGATTTTCTTCCGTTTCTTCCACTTTATTTTTCTGACTGCTGACTCAAGCAGGCAGACAGCACAGGTCCTGCTCGCCTGGAGGGCTTTGCAGGACATGCCAGTATGTCCTGGGGATAACAGCGTACTGGAATGAACCTTAGCCTCCCCTGGTGTTCATGATTGCAGTGATAAATTACCTATTTTTATAACCACGTTGTTTTATGAATATTTCATTTTACGCAAAGCACTTGTTCTGCTGAAAGCAGAAGTAACTGTTCCATATTTTTAGCTTTGGTTGCTAAAAGGTAGGTTCACTTAATTCAAATACTTGACACAAGAATGCTAATTTAGGCCAGTCTTTTAGCTGTGGGATTGATCTGCAAACTTACTTCTTTATAAAACTTTACCTTGCCTTTAGATGTCAGAAATGTTTTCCATGCTTCTCTTTCACACGGTTCTGCATTTTAATGAATCACTCCACCAATTATTATGGGCTTTCTACATCACTTTTATATATAGAGAAGTTGGAAACTATAAAGCATGAGGAGGTTTAGAAATACCCTGTGTGGTTCTTTTTTGAATTTAATTAGCTAAATTATATTTTTCATAGTTTTGTCTCTTTTTATGTTAATTTTTTAAAAGCATTTGCGTGTTTTCCTGATATATTCACACATCAATTAAAGGAATTAATTAATGGATTAATGCAGTAAGCTACAAGAAATCAAAATCAGTTTTAAAACTAATAGTTATCACAAAGTATCATTGAAGTCTGTCATGATGTGGTGCTGAGTACTCTGATAGCCAAATTGAATATAGATTATCAATAGAGACATAAGAGAGACTCGTGCAGGGGCTCCTACAAACTCCATTTGTGGAAGAAATTAGTTGGTGCTGAATCTTAAAAACTAATTTGGTCTTGTATGGCACAGTTGCTTTGGATTTTGTGGGATACAATATTAAAGAATGGAAATTTGGCTGTAATTTCCCAGTTTAATATTTCATGACACTTGGATTTGTAGTATTCACACGAGGGAAAAATTTTGGAACGAGCAATTTGAACCATGTTGCTAATTAGTTAATACTGGCAGCTGGGCCTGGTGCTGCTCAGCTGGCCCATTCTTCCCAGGATTTTCAGTGCTCCAGAACACGAGCTGAGTTGAGGGCAGATATTGCTCCAAGTTCATGTACACAACTGATCTGATGGTTCTTGGCCTGTGCTGGTAGCATCCCCTACCTGAAGTCATTGATCCAAGCATATTAATCCATGCATTGGGCTTCAAAGGGCCTTATTGCCATTAGTGAGAATCATTGGCAGATTAAAGGAGGTGCTTCATAAGCTCAGGAGCCCAGCCTGGTTTCCAGTTACACGTAAAGAATTTCTTTCAGCTCTTCTCCTTCAAATATCCGTCAATCAGATCTCAGCTCTGTGGCTTGTGACTTCCTGTGTCTGCAGAGCCCTCCAGTCTGAGGGTGTCCGTAAAGAAAAGCCAGCTCTTTTTTATGGGTCGTTTGCAATCAGTATCCATTTCAGATTGTGTTTGCTCTTCCATTTTCGATCTGAAGGATACATACAGATATACAAAGCCAAGAGAGACAGGGAACACAAATACAGGACATGTACTGATTTGACCTTTGAAGGCAGCAGAGGGTTTTTCCATAGGTGTGCATTAAATAAAAATAGAGTTCCTCACGTCACATTCACCTTTTGTGATCTAAGTCTGGAGTTGGGATTGTCCATACAATTAAAAATGTACTTTCCAAATTTCCTTACATTATGGAGAGAGGGCATCCTATCACAAAGCTCTACTTTGTGTTGGAAGTTCCTGTGGCATCTGTCAGAATATTTTTCAGAGTTTAACACATCATAGATGATACTCTGTTTGCTCTATGTACCATCAATAATTTCCGAGCAAATATGCTCCAAAGTCAGACGAGACTTTGATAATAAAAACCTTGAAAGGCTTCTCTGAACTCTGCCAATGTGAACAGGTACTGATAGGAACAGGTAAAATGTTTATGAAGGGCTCATATTTTCAGTGCAGATTCTAAGTCTGGTACTGAATAAATCATTGCAGTTATTTTTTTTAATAGTACAAAGAGCAGAGTTCTTCATTCCTCCCAAAACCAAGTTGTCTCCTTGTCTCTTGTGGAAGTTACAAACCAGAACTGCAAAGACAAAAAGACATTAAACAAATGCTGCAAATGTGCTGTGCTGAGGCAGGTCAGTGCTCCATGTTATGGGGTTTATTTGAGGGGTAGGAGGATGGTTTTGGGGTGAATTTATTCCAGACTCCATATTAACAGAAATAAACCCGGGTTCTTTTTCTTTGGGATTTCAAAGTTTTCAGAAGTTGTTTTGCCAGTGTCAATTTCTGATCCACATTCACTAAGGGAAAGAGAAGAAAGATAAGGGTACACTGAGAGTAAAGAACATGAATGCTATTTCTGTCAAGTGCTGACAGTGGGGGTCTTTTTAATTTATTTGTTTAACAGTTCTATCTGCATAAATTAGCTAGGATTTTTTTTCTTCTTATCTCACTCTTTAAACTCTCTCCTTGCACTGTCAATGCTTAAAATTTAATTTAGGTTAACTGTTGAAGGGAAAAGAGGGATTCAAACCATTTTATTAAGTAGGTTTTATGATTTCTGCTGCATTTACCAAAGACAGTCCTATAAACATACCCATTTTGGCAGCAGACAAGTCCTTTTAAGTTTTCTTTTGCTGGAAGTATTTCTGTTGAATCTTGAATAGGATCAATAAATATATTTCTAATGCACGGGAGGTTACTTTTTATTTAAGCAGCAGATTCTTAAAATATATAACATCCATTCCATTCTCTGGTGAAATGCTCTTCTGTTTCTTAGCAGTATATTTTGACCTTGGTATTATTGCAGACAGTATTTCTGTTTTGTCTCATGGCAAGAACATTCTAAAAATAGATAGCCGCTTATTAAACCTATCTGTTGTGGAAGCATAAGAAGATAATGCTAATATACAGCTGGTTCTACAGGTCAGATCTTTACAGGGAAGACCTTAGAGAATAGCTAATATCAGTGCTGTTTTGAATTGCATCAGCTGAGTGTCTGACCCATCCTCTTAAATGAAATTGCACAGCACTTGCAGAAAGCCTCTCTCTGAAGATTTCCCTGAAGGCTCCCAGTGAACACCACATGGGTGGGCTATAAGTAGCTCTTGTTCTGCAAACCCTCATTTGTGCGAATAATCCCATTGAAGCAGATTATTTTTGTTATTGGGTTTAAGCCTGGATATCTGATCACACAAATGAAGCAGCCAGGATCGTGCTCTTCAATCTGAAGAGTGAAGAATTATCACAGTATAAAGTCCATTTAAGAAGCTTCTCTAATCTTTTCTCCACCCTTCCAGTGAAGGTTTTACTCAGCAGAATGTGATGGATTTTACACTGTTCTGCAGCTGGCTCTTTGCTAATGAGCAGAAAGCATCTGATCTCATTTGCTGTTAGAGTTATATGTAAGGAACACTGCTGTTGCCTCCATTCTTTTCCTGTCATCTACTAGTTCATAATATCAATTGAGATGCACATATTCAGTTGACTAAAAACTGTGGGTTGTTCCTTTTTATTTGTTTTGTTTTTTGGGATAACTAGAAAGAATAAATACTAGAGGAAGCAAATTTACTGCCGTTAAATTCAGCAAACAGTTCCTAACTGCCAAACTTTTTAAAGATGATCAGCAGAAGTTTGTAGCCAGAAGGTCTGACAAATTTTAGAAACTGCTTCTTCCTCATGAAAAAGTCTGCAAAAGTTTGAAAAAAAACCAAACAAAGGAAGTGTGTCTGAACTCTGAACATTTCTACTGTATCCATACAGCCTGTCCTTCAAAAAATTCGAGTTATGCCAAAAATTATACTTCCAAAATTGATTTTTTAGGAGTTTCTCTGCAAAAAGCTACAATGGATTTCTTCCTGGTGTTATAACAAATGGAACTAACAAGACACCACAGTTCTCCTGGGACTCGACCCAAGACCTGCCTAACTGAATTTTTCAGAGACTCCCGAAGGAAACACCGAAATGCCTAAACTCCCTGTGTAGACTGGTCAAAAGACTTTACTCTTTTAATTCTCTCCTGGAGCTAGTGAGGTGCATTTATAGTAAAACACAGCTTTTGTAGAGAAGCTGCAGATATTCCTCTCTTTGCTTCTTTCTCTGTGTCGATTTAGTTTTCAGCTTCAATATTCGTGGCAGATGTGGACTAGGTGATATTGTACTGCTGCTCAGCACTTATCCAAAGCTAAACTATCTACAGCATCAACGTGTACCTTAGTGAATTCCATATTTGCCCCTGGTGTAATGGGTAATATTAGCTGCAGTGGGGCCTCCATAGAGCTGGTGTCATCCTGCAGGGGCCTTTTGACCTCAGAACTATTTTACACATCAGTATTTGGTCTGTCTTAGGTAAGTACAATAGCAGAGTTCCAATATTTCAAGTGTCACTTGAGAAAACTCCATAAGAGGAGGATTTTTCCCCCTCTTTTTATTGTTATTGTTGTCTGCCATTCTTAAAGCTTGGTCAAAGCAATCTTAAATCTCTTTTGTGCTCTGATATTTCTATACAGTAATCTCTGGATTTTTTTAGCACTACAGTAAGCTGTGCATCACTTTTCCTGATGATAAGGATGACTATGACAGTGTCTTGTAGTAAAAAAGAAATTACACATGTCACAGCCAGATTTGCAGTGAGACGGATATTGTACTTTATTCTGTTTGAGTGGATACTAAGTTATGATCCTGAAGGTCAATTGATCCCAGAAAAGGATTGTCAAGTCTGAATGCTGGAATGATCTCTTCCAGTCTCAGATCCCTGCTGTACATCCTGTGATGTCAGGAGTAACATGCTCTGAAATAGCAATATTTTGAGAAGTGCTTCCAGGCCTTTCTCAGTGTGTCACATATCCACCAGCCCCAGTGCTGCCCCATCTGACAGTGTTTTATTGCCAGAATCAGTGCAGAAGAGCAGTCCTTCATCTCCCTCCTAATGGATATAGAGGATATAGGGTATTCCTTTTAGTCTGTGGCACATCTAGACTGGAACTGTGTTGAATAAAGTGAATTTCATTTAATCTGAACACTGAAATCCCTGACTGTGTACCAGGAAGTGTTCTCTGCCTCTTGGCTCTTTACCTGTTTTTAAAAAGCTTACTGGCTATGAGAAAATGGTGAGCTCCTTTTCAGTAGCTTACCTGTTTTTAAAAAGCTTACTGGCTATGAGAAAATGGTGAGCTCCTTTTCAGTAGCTTTAGCTGTAATTTTAGACATCCCTGTCTCTTCCACAAGAGAAATGGCTCCCTTGGGCCCCTTGTTCCCAGTATGGTATGCAATGGGATTTGCCAATTCCAAATTATTTAGGAGATGGAAGGAAGGGTAAAGTTCATATATTCCTTAGCTAAATCTTAGCTCCATATACACACCAAAAATTTTCACAATTTGTTTCTCTTTACACATCCTCACTAACTTTCTCTTATTTTAATTTTTACTTTCCCCATTTTATCATTTTTGAAAAGCAAAGTATTCTTTAATCAGAAATTAAGGAGGAAGGTGCAGATTCTGTCTGATTTCTAAGGTTTACTTCACAATCTCTTACATCCAGTATTGTCATTTCATATATCCTGATGGAGGAAACCTGGTCTGTCAAGATTTCAGAGCCTTTTCCAAGCTAAACTCAGGGTGTAGGATCTCTTTTCTGCTGTATCCAACTTTTCTTTAATAGCTATTATTTCCCAATGCTTTATTTCTTAGGAAATTCAAGTAACCTCAGAGTTTCAGCAATTAGTCTAACTAAGTGCCTAAAATTAGCTGTATCTGCTTATGTGTTTTTTTGGCTCACACTCTGATTTTTCCAAGGTTGTTAGAGAAAGCATGGGAGAGGGGGAAAAAAGGAATCAAATCTCAAATTGAAAGGAGTTGTTCAGACTATTCATCAAAGAAGAAACTCCAGAGATTGTGTCTATTTGTCTTTCCAGAGCACCTGGGTTTGCCTCAAAGTTCTCTGGTAATTGATAGATTAATAGCAATGCTCCTGGTCTTAAAGGTATTTTCACATATAAATGCAGGCAGGATGAAAGTTTTGTGGGCAGCCTTCAAGCAAGAAAATAACTCTTAAAAAACTGGTTTTTGAGTCAGTGACATATTTGGTTTAATATAGCCAGAGGGGTGGCAGTTCCATTGTCTGATGCTTCTTTCCCTGCAACACAATTAAATCTATTTCTTAAAAATAAAATTTTCCCACATTAAAAACCCAAAATCTCTGCAGTTGGAATACCTAGATCCATTTCAGCTGACCTGAACTGCTTAATCAGACAAGGATTAGATATTGATAATTACGAAATTTTTAAGTCCATTACTACAATTCAATTTAAACAAATTTCAAACTGAAATAGTCTTTTTTCAAGCCATGTATTGAAAAAGGTTCTGAAAATGGCAAATATCCTTCTAAAATGTTTGAAATATCTATCTGATTCAGACTCTGAGAGATCTGACTTGAATTCATTAAAAATGCCAGTGATGTTAAAAGAGCTTTCAAAGGAGTAAATGATTTTTTGTGGAAATGTTCTTGCGGTTCTCTTGACCTGCCTAAGTTGCCAAGGTCTGTAGTGTGAGAGGTGCTTGTGCTGACTAAAGACAGTGAATCTTGGCTGGTTCCTGAAGGAGTAACGTGATGTAAATAATAATAATGGCAGTATTCCCTTCGATTTTATTAGACAGAATTCCTGTCAAGGGTATTGCATTCCAGGGAGCACTGCCCCTTCTGTGCCTGCAGTTCCTCGCTGGCACAGGGAGTTGGCATTGCTGTCCTACTGTAATTCGAGATATAATTAATTATGCAACCAGGTTTGGAAAAGCAGTTCCTGGAGGGATGCTCTGGATGTACCTGCACCTCGTGCCTGCAGCACCCAGCAATTGCCCTAATTGCTCTCTCCTTAAAAGGTACAAGAATTCAGTGCTGTAATGAGCCTTGCTGCAGACTGACACCTCTAACAAAGCCATGCCTGTCTACTCCTGATTTACTGTTCATTACCGTGCCCCATTTGAAGGACAGAACTGCTACTTAATTACTGGAAGTGGCACAAGGAGGTTGGTCACACGTTGCTGTGCACAGTGCCAGTCTGAGACAGGGCTTCCTCCCCAGGCGTGGCTCTGTCACCTCTGCCACAACAAAAAGTCGAGATTTTTGTTTTCTTTTTCAAACTGCACAAGATATTTTAAAAGAACCTAATCCTGCATTTGGTGGTGCTGCTGAGTGCTTTATAATTAAATTTAAAACTATTTGCCTTTAATGTCTGATTATCTAACTTAAATACAATTTGATAAGGTCTCAGACCTTTAAAATGTCTTCTCCCTTTCTCCAGGCTCTCTCAGTAGATACATTCTAAAGATAATTTTTATATACATTTTTGTCAGGTGATACAGGCCAGAAATTGTACACACATCAGCTCTGTTTTGAAGTGTCTTTTAAAGGTTTCCATAGTCTAATGAACTGAGCTTCTGAGGCAATGAAGAACTGTCCTTGTAATCTTACAAGAGCTCTTAGCTGACTCTCTCGGCATTTCTCGGTGCTGCTGTTGTTTAATATTTATGCCAAAGCCTGGTGTACATTGATTGTGTCTGGATCTGGCTCAGAACTTCAGCAGACTTAGTCCTGACAATCACCAGTGCCAAGGATAACGGGACCAAAGCACGAGGACTCAGATTTGTTGGGTTTGCTCTAGAACTGCAGGCTCACGCTCGTGCTCACAGGCTGTGCCCAGGGGTAGGTGTAGAGAGGTCCTGCTTCCCAGCATCCCTTTGCACACACACACCATTTCCCCATCCCTGGACGTGTCCAAGGCCAGGTTGGAGAGGGTTTTGAGCAACCTGGTCTAGTGCAAGGTGTCCCTGCCCATGGCAGAGGGTTGGGCCGAGATGATCTTTGGGTCCCTTCCAACCTAAACCTTTCTGTGACTCTGTGACCATTTCAGACCGGATATGTCATACTCACATGCATCACCACAGCATAAAAGCTTAGAGATAACTGATTTGATAAGTTTAAAAAAATAAATGTTGGGGAAGATGAAACAGGAAAGCTTTATAAATATGATTGCCTGGCAAAAGATGCTGAGAATAGGGAAACTATAAGTGAGATTGAAATGAAAGCACGCTTTGAGATACCACGCCTTAGTTACTGAACAACTGGAAAACAATGGTATGGCCGGAACACCTTTCTGTTGAACAATACCCTCTGCTTGCTGACAGGTCCAAGGGTCAGAGCAGACCCTGCTAGCTTGGCAGAAGAGGTCCAAAGAGTAGTTTCTAGAGTTTAAAATGTAACACAGTATGGTAATGTAACAATTCTTATAGGCTGTACGTAAATGCTATAGGATTTGTATCTTGTACTAGATTGGTTAGTGGAAATTAGAATATTCAACAGAGAAGAAGATTTATTGTATTGTAAACGAGAACCTCGCTCTCTTCGTGCTCTTTTCCCTCTCTTTTCCTTCGCTTTTCCCTCTTTTCCCTCTCCTTTTCCTACTTCCACTACCTCCCCTTGCCCTTACTCTCTCTTGCTCTTCCCTTTGCTTCTCTTGCTCTCTTCCTTTTCTGGCCTGCTTTGAGCTGTAGCTGGCAGCTCCAAGCAGGGCCACTATACCCACGCCCTTCATAAATAAACTACATACTCTGAGGCCTAACCACAGAGATCTCTCGTCTATAGCTGTCCCGACCGTCCAAACCAAAAAGAAGATCCCACAAATAAATGCAAGCAATATTTAGAAAACAAAACCGTTACCAACAATATAAAGAAGCTGTAGTGCTTTTTGTTTCTTTCACTGTCTCCTTGTGAGTTTTCCAGAGCCAGGTTCAAAGAGTCATTATTCCGTGGGCATACACAATTTTGTTTCTCCTACAGATAAATAAATGTAGCTCTCTGTCCACCAAAAGAAACTTCATGTTGAAAGAAGGGAGAAGTAAGAATTTGTAAAACAGCATTTAAAAGTTAGGGTGGTTTTTCGTTAAATACCGTCTTTTGTAGCTGCTTTCTCACTGGGCAGTGCCAGCAGATGTCAGTGCCAGCCCCACTGGTGTCCATTGTGCTTGGGCTATGTGAAGGAAATTGCTTTCCCTTAGAAAAGAAACCCTCTGTCAAGTTGATGTTTTGTTAAACAATGGATGGAGGTAAAGCTTTTGAGCCACCACTTTAAATTCTGCCTCAATGCCAAGAATACTGTCAAGTGCTTGAAAGAGACACTCCAAAAATGAGTATAATCACCTTAAACACACACAGAGTATCTTTCTTTTCAGGCACCATTCTTAAGAATCATGGCAGGAAACTTCTCTTTCTTCAATTGAACATAAAAACATCTGCCAGAAATATGAATGTGCTTCTCCCACGTGTGATGGGGAAGGTGCCTTTTAGCCCATGCTGTGGATGAAATTGGTTCCACTTCAAAATCTTGCATTGGTGTTCAGCCTTCAGATCTCAAATTCAAGCTCGAATTTCATGAGATCTCTCTAAAATGGGGACAGTGTTTCAGGCTTGAATAATCACACATTGTGAACATGAGTTGCATATGATTTTGGTCAAAGGTTGGACTTTATAACCTTGGAGGTCTTTTTCAGCCATAATGATCTTATTATTCTATATTGCTTACCTTACACGTCTGAAAATACGTCTCAATATTTGGATATTGGTCCTAATTGTGGAAGATTTAAAATTTGAATAGTCTGCTTTAAAAAATCATACCAGGATTAGTTCATCTTCTATATTGTTTTGACATCAGTTTATTAATATGACCAGCTACTGCTCACTGCTGCAAAGCAAACAAACCTTTGAGCAGAAATCTGCTCTACCCCTACAACACCATTGATTATTTCTTATTTATGTTCCTGCCAGCTGCTTTCTGTTAGTCTGAGACTTATCTGATCAGGGCTGCAAAAATGTGCATTTAGTGCTGTCCTTATCCTGCTCTGTCCTCTTTCCAAACCCTTTCCTATCAGAGAAATCTTATTTTTGTAGGTTATTCCTCCTTCCAAGATTTCTTCCTGTGCCAGATCCAGCTGGATTCCTATAGATTCTACTCTGTTCATGTTTTCTTCGGAGTGTGGTAGCTTCCCACTAGTTAAAATTAATTTTATTTTCATTTGGATCATTAAACTGTCATTGTAGTTAGCCTTTTTGCCCTATTTTTATTGTCTGTGCTCATAAATCGTACAGATTATAACATTCTTGAAATCTTGCAGTATCTCCTATTTCCCTTTATTGAATGAAACAGAATATTTTCAAAGGTTGAGTTTTACCTGAATTCACCTCCTGCACTGTTCAACTTTCAGTAAGACCTTCCATTGTTTACCAGTGCCTTACAGAGATTTCTTTCCATGTCCAAACCAATAGACCAGCAAAAGGTAGAGGGGGTCTCCAACTCCTGCCCTCAGTTGTGTAAGTGTCAAAAATCTGCCTTCAAGGGAGATTGGCTGTTCCCCAACAAACTTGTTTTAGCAAATTCAACTGCACCATAACTTCCAGGCAGAGAAATCAGACCAGTTCCTCATAAATCTTTATTGCTTTTTCCTCGGTGTTTGTCTGAGTTATACCAAATAATAACTGGTGACCTGTCATCTAAGTTCTCGAGAGCTCTGGTAGATAATCCAATATATTCTCATTACTGTCAGCATATTTTCTCCGACTATCAGGTTATGATTCATTTCTACATATGAATAGAGTCTCAACATCTTCAGAATGCTATTAAGGGACTTTATACGTTTAAGCACTTATGTTGTAATAGAAATGCTTAAAAAAAGTTACCAAACTTAGCTAGTTTAAACTGTTTGGAATTCCTGGAAAGGTTGCCATCAAAACTGTGGAAATTGAGCTGGTAAAGGGAAATTATGTGCATGGGGTTGTTTGTGACTAGAGGCTGATTTCGGATTCAGCCCTTCTACCTCTGAGCTTTGATTTACACACAAGATTTTCTTACCTTGGCTGTTGTGACTTTCCTTTCTTCCAAAGTCCAAGGCATCGGAGCTGCTCACCTGATCAGTGAGGGACCACTGCAGTTAACAGTGCTGTAGATGAAGGCAAAATGGTGATTACAATGGTAATTGTAAAGATTTATCTTTACAAAAAAACTCGACAGCCTCAAAGAATGGTCTTCACTAGTATTTGAGTTCACTAGATTTCGAAAGGATTTTGTCCTGTAGATTTGATCTGGTGTCTGAGGAGGGACTTCACTTGTTGATACACTCATTTTCACACTAAGTAAACTATTGCACAGAGTGATAATAAACGTAACAGAGCAGAGAAGTGGAAGAAACCCCCACTGGTACTCTTGTGCTGTGCTGCACCATACTTTTAACACTGTGTTAGTCAAGCTGCCACCATAGAAGAGAGAAATGGTTTTAACAGCTGACAGTGCCTCAAAATGAATGCTCTGAATATCAATGCTCCATTTCCATCTCTAGAATTCAGAAACTGGGGGTTTACAGTTGCACGAGATCTTACTCAGTTTGTACTGATTTGAGGGCAGCACAATAGAAAATATTCCGTATGAATGTACTGCAGTACTTCAAAACTAATGTACTGATAACTTGGGTTTCTTTTATTATTCAGTATTGCAAGGCTGTTCAAAAGAACCAAACCTAACCTTAGAACTGGGTAGTTTTGTGTTGGCAGTGCTTGCAGCCAAATAGCTCTTTGTAGAATGATGAAAAAAGTAATGAAACTTCAAGCATCATGCTGATATGTTCCCTCTTTGGAAATTCTTAGATTTCTTTAAACACTTTAGGAAATTAAAAGGCACAAAAAGATATATCCCATCATGTCCTATTTCTAATTGGCTCCTGTATTGGAGAATCACTTTCTGGGCTGTGACCGTTTGATTTTGATGAAGAGCAGTAAATATCTGTCTGGTATTTGTAACACTGTAGACTGAATGACATATTACATTGCAAAGGGGCCCATTTTAATGACTCTTTTTTGACCTTTCCTGTTTTCCCAAAACTAGTGTGGTCAGAAAGCAGAATAAAATCCATTAAAACCTACAATTTAGGGATGTAAGGTAATAGCACACTGCAGTGCTTCACTTTGTTAAATGACTCCTGCAAAGTAGCAAATGTCCAACAAAAATGCTGGCTCTAGTGGCAAAATAGTTTAAAAAGGTGCATAGATGGAGGGGTACTCCAACAGTGCTCTTGGGACAGAGTAGCTCAGCTGTGACTGCTGCTTTCAGCATCGCAGCCCTTGAGTGCAGCAGGACACGTGTGCTTTATTCAGGAAGCATTTAACATCCGAGAGGAAGGGGTTTGGTTTGGTTTTCCTCATCCAGGAATGAAGTGTAAATTAAATTCTGAGAGCATGCATTCGTGCCAGTGCCCAAGTTCCCTTTCACTGAAGGTGTGAGTATTAAAACAGACTGTGTATGTTCATGTTTCCCCCCAAGCTTTAATGTGAGGCTCCTCTTTTGGCATAGAGGGAAAACTAAGTCTTTCTTTTTTTTTTTCCTTTTTCTTCCTTCTTTTTTTTTTTTTTCTTTTCCCCTGTATTCCAAAGTCAATCTGGCATGATTTTTAGGCAAAAATCTAGGCAAATTATTTTGGCAAATGTGTCTTGCTCCTAGTGCAGCCAGCACATCCTTCACTATGCCAGAGTCTCTACTATTGGTTGCTGAGAATAGCTCAGTGTGATGTGGTAGGGCACTGATTGTTTGAGAAAACATCCAGCAAAGGGACAGGGCAAGTCTGTTGGACCTGAATGAAGTATGAGTTATTTAAATGTGCAGCTGAAGGTTTCTCAGCCAAAGCCTTCTACTTTGATTTACTAAAGCCATTACTAGATCTATTTCCAAATATAATATTAGTAAAGCAGCTTGGAGATACTGGTATGACAAGGTCTGGGAATGGATGAGCAAGGGAAAGGAATTAATCTCATAGGAGGTTTCTACCTTTCAAAATATATTTTGTTTGGAGGGAAAAAAAAAAAAAAGAAAAAGAATTTTAAGGATCTCTGCCCCAAAGCAGAGAATGGTAAGCATTAAAGAATTCTGGGGTGGGAGTAAGTGGTTCAAGCACAGGTTGCTGAACTGACACAGGACTTGAACCAAATTGCTCCTTGCAACTATTTCTAACATTGAAAACAGATAAGAAAACCAGGGCATCTGTAGTCTCTTAGCTTTGTTATAGATTTGCAGCAAAGAATGTTTCTGAAAATGTTAGTAAAGTTCTATTTTTGATTAGCTCCTTTATTAAATTCTGTCTTTGGCTGCCTTTTGTAGAACTTGAGATGCGGGACCAAATATTTCCCAGCACTCGCATGTAAAAAGACTGTTGTGTACAGAGGTGGCAGAACTCACATCTATCTGGATGTGGTAACACCATATTCACAGCCAGAGAGCACCTGGCTTTAGGAAGCAAAGGGCTGGTGGCATCAAGCTGGTGATTTCTGTAGAATTCGAGTTCAGCAGGAGGAGGTGGTCCTTCACACTGCACAAAGGCCAGCCACACACCTTTGTCACAGGAGCCTGGAAATGCTGCAAGCTTTTCTCAAAAGGCAAGTGGACCAATCCACGTAAGAGAGAACCACTAAATGTTCTGAGCCTTGCCTCACGAACATGAATGAAAAGAGTAGACAGAATGAGCATGTGTGTGCAGAAAGGCACTGAGTATTTTTGCTGGATCCTTCTTTTTTCCCCTCTCATTACTCTCTGATTCTTAATGCCCTTTAATTTATTATCCAAAAGGTTGTTATTTGGTGACGTCATGTGCTATCAGTTCCATCTATTCAGAAAGCTCTTACTAATTGCCAGCTGATTCTGTATTAGCCTGCAAATTGACTGCCTGGAAGGAGGGCAATCATACCCAAGGCTTTTTAAGGAGGAGATCTCATTTATTGTCCTATGACCTTCTTGTTCTGGTTTGACTAGATGTTATTGTACTGTGCCAGTCTTGTTAGGTGGACACCTGGCAAAGATAAATTGCAGGATTGAATTCTGCACAAATCTGTCTACGTTGAAGAGTTTCCACTTCTAATACATTTGTTAGAGGAACTGACTGGTCAGACATCACCTTGAGGGTCATAATAGAAGGACCTTGTAGAACTATGCTTTTTCCCAGAAAAGGAAAATGTGCCTATTGTAATTATGACTGTTGCACACAACACTGAAATGATCACACAAGCAATTAGCATTTATCGATTTTAGATGACAACAGCAGTTGGATTTCAAATAAAATACGTCAAAGTTCAAGCCCCTCAGATGATAAGAGACCCCAATGTGGGACTTCCCTTCACTGTTCTTGGGTTCATATTGAGGAATAAGTAATATAAAAAAATATATCTCCTGCACATTGTTTGTATCATCCTGATGCAGCACAATATGCTTTAGAGAATTTTGGCAAATATCATTAGAAAAAAGCATGTTGAAAGTTTTTTCTCTGACAACCCTTGACTGATTAGTAGCTTCTGGGTTCTTATATTTAAGCCAAAGTAATGTGCTCTCATATTTTAAGAGTTATTCTCCATTTTGAAAAAAAAACCCTGATTATCTATTTTATGTTCCTAAGCCCATCAAATTCCTGTCCCTAAACCACTCAAAAATGTTCCTGTCCATGTAGGTGGATGTTGGACAACTGCTGGGTTCTGCCAGAAGCACTGACATTTGAAGCAGGGGATTGCAGCAAGCTGAGACAGGAGACATCCTGAGAGTCACATCTCGTGTGCAATTTCAGTGTAAGATTTTTCAGGCCCGTCATCTGACTACTACAACAACTTCTAACTGCTCTGGGGCTCCTCCTCGTCACTTTGACAAGGCAAGCTGGGTGGCAATGCCCAAACTGCAGGTTTGGGGTTGGTTATAACATCTGGTGGCCAAAGGGAATGCTCTTGCTGACCTCAGATTTACTGCACAAAACACCAGGTCCCTCTGCTGCAAACACGATCTTTAAATCACCAGTCAGTTCAGGTGCTCCCAAAGAGACACTGTGCCGTGTATGCAGTGTTAAAGTAGGCTATTCTGAGGAGTTTTATTCTACTTTAGAAGCATGTTCTGTAAACATTAATTATAAATCTGCATTGATTTGATTGTGCTAATTCATGTGAGACAATTCTAAGTGTAAGGTAGATGAACTCTGACTCCTCAGCAGGATAATTTTTGACCTGCGACTTTGGATGTTGTCGAGTTTAACATACATTTGCAACCAGAAGCTTAAGCCTTTTATGTTTCACTGAGATTTTGCATCCCTCCTCCCCACCCCTGCGTTATTAATAACCTGCTAATGAACTGACAGCTACTGCACTTATGTAAATGAGGAGGTTGTTGAACTGAGAGCTAGCCTCCCTTAAAAAAAAAATAGAAATTAGCCTTTCCAGTCTGATAACTTATTGCTCTCCTCATCTGGTTGATAGAGAGTATACATCTGCATCTATGGGTGTGTATAATAATGCATGATGCTGTATGTCAAAATTATGACCTTCTAAGTGTTCTGTATTTGTCAAATGTAGAAAGAAAACAGTCAAAATTGGCATAGACTCTTTAAAGGTGCATGTTAATCCTTAGTTTTCCAGGCTTTATTCTTGTCTAGGATATGCTCTTTACATGTACAAATATATATGCACATACATATGTACATGTGGTCTTCTGTAGGAGAACCAGTTGTAAAGGCCAAAATTAAGTTTTGGAGAAGTCTGTTGAATCTTCTGTATCTGTTTTTTAGCATCTCACACCCAATAAAATGTAGACTAGTTGTAGTCTAGGGAACCAAAATGAAACAGACTGACATGTAACAAAACATGACCTCAAAATGCATCATAGAAAGATAAATACGGATTGTGGCTAGTGAGCTTAATGAAGAGAAAATGTCAGGGGATGTGATAATATCCTCCAAAGACTTACAAGGTGATCAGAAAAAGGAAGGAAATCACCCATCTGCAGCAGCAACAGATCCAAATTCATCCTTGAATTTTTTCTTAAACATGGGGAAAAACTCCAATAATGAGAATACTGAAGCACTGTAGTGTAGGAAGGTTCTGGAGTGCCCAGTGTTTGAGGTCTTCAAGAGCTATTTATGCACCATATATAAGATATGACACAGTTGTACCTTAACTCATTGGTGGTCTGAAGGAGATGAGATAGATTTAAGCATTTTGTGTGCTACTGTATTACGAAGATTTATTACTTAATGAGGATTTATGTTCTATCAGGTGCTGATTTTAAAGTTTATTAGGACTAGTGGATGGGAAATATTACTGCAACTTCCAAATGGGATTGAACACTCAGGCTTTTATCTTTTCTCTCTCTTTCCCATCAATACTAGCTGATACAGCTATTTTTGTGCATTTTACTTGTTTGTTCCTATAGATTTCTATTCCATCAGTCTCTCTTGACTCAAACAGCATGATATTTCACTGTGGAACAGGTCAGCCCACTGGTTTTGGCATCAGAGTGTATTGTCCTTATTGTTGCAAGAATTTGCTAACCTTTGTGCCACAGTGAGAGCTATCAACAGAAATGTAAGAAAAAAAAAATTTAAAATTGTCTTCTGAGCTCCTCAGAGGTAGGATCCTTTATTGTGGGTGTCTTTACTCCCCTCATTTGTGCACTGGAGATGGTGACAGCTGTCTCAGCTGGCCGTGGAGATGGAGTGGCCCTGAGGGGTGCCCAAGGCTCCTCTGGGGGTTGTTCATCACCTGAACTCTACAGAAACTTCTGTCAGACCCAGAACACCAGAGTCCCTAATTATGAGATCAAATGGGATGAGCTGAAGAGAGCTTTTTCCTTTGTTACAATCCTGCCTGATAATTCTGTCTCAAGCCCCTGTAAGCCTCGTGTCTCTTATTCCTGCTAATCGTGCCCCTAGTAGGGGAATAAGAACAATGGCAGGGAATTAATGGTGACAAGCAGCAGTGATGTGCTGCTGAGAATGGTGCATTTGTCTCTAGTTTATCTCTACCACCAGGGCACACATTTGTATATTTGTAACATCTCATTGCCAGACAATTTGACCTATTTATATTCAGTCAGAGTATCTGTGACTTGAGTTTGTTATTAATCATTTCGCTCAACTAGAATCTGCTGTTATTTGTCCTTTCTGATATATAATGAGATCAGAATTTATTATTCATCACTCATCTCTCTATCTTAGCTTAAATTTAGTTTGTTTTGCTATTTTTTTTCTTTTCATTGTGTTTCTTGTTCTTATTTTTCTTTTCCATTAATACATAATCTTTTCTCATTTCTCATTGTTAATGATATACAAGATAAATTAAAATAGAACAAGTTTTGATACACAGTATTTGGTCACTATTTCTATTGTGCTGAGGACAGAGGTTTTCATGTCAATTACCTTAATGGAAGTTTCTATTCACATTTTGTTTAAATAATATCTTAATTTAATTTTATATAATAATTATCCATTTTACATAATGCTTTTTTTCCTATTTGTATATTCATTTTAATTTTGGTTCCCATGTAGCTTACTGATACTTAACTTTACCGATTCTGAATCAAAGCTCACATTTTTTTTCTGTTTTAATTTTTTTGAATTGGACACATGCTGTCTGATAGCAAACATGTCCAAATGTTAATTTCTTTTTTTGCCAGCATATAAAACTATTTTTTAACCAAAGCCTTTTGCACATCTGAGGTGAGGTTAAGAACTCATTAATGTCTTACCTGACATCAGGGACTTTAAATTCAGCTAGTAGCAGAAAGGATTATTTCAAGATCTTGTCATGATATCTCCTGTCAACTACACCACTAAAAACTGCTTCTTGTTCTACAAAGAACAGAGAAATGGTATTTTAATCTTCTCTGCTCAAAGCAAAGAATTGGAGCTAAGTTCATCTGTGCTTATAAAACTACTTTCAGAACTAACGAAGAGTTTCCCTTTAAAAAATTGTAACAATTTTGGCAGAAAATCAACTAGTAGAATGCTACTCTGTGACTTACAGAGACATCATTGAAAAATTATTTAATGTCAAATGATGGCTATCAGGTTTCTGAAGAGTTTCTGAGTTGTTTGTTTTATTTGGGATTTTTTGGTTTGGTTTGTTGGTTTGTTTTTGTTTGTTTCATTTGATTTTTTTGTGGTGAGTCTTAAAATGATTGTAGATTTTGTTGAAGATTGGAATAGCAAGGATTAAAGTTTGGCTTTTGGCATGTGCTGCCCATTCTGTACATTTTATCCTGGAAAAGGCTGGCCAGGTTCCACCCAAGTGAGAAGTATCTACAGCATGGAAAAGAAGTTATGGAAGGGGGTGAAGAGGAGGGACTGGGTGCAGTGAGATATCTAGAAACATGCTCATTTAGATAACCCACATTTTATTATCATAACTTCTGGCTCTATGCACAGCACAGCACCAAGCAGTCTCTAAACTGCAAACTTCCTTTGTACGATATTAAAATATGCTTTTCAGTGGGAAGCTGTTTTAATTTAAGAGAGAAAGAGATCTCTCAAAGGTGAGACTTGAAGATGTGAATCAGCTTATATTATCTCAGAGGTTGTAAATATGAAAAGCTGCCTTATGTCTGTGGAGAGGTAACCGAAAAAGGTAATAAATGCAGGAGGAAATAGAAAGGAAAAGGTTGGAAATGTTTTAGGCAACATGTAGGAAAATAAATGGCAAAAACTGGAAGTGGTGAAATGCCATGAGAAGATGAAATCCTAAGGCTCTGCATCCAGGTTTTGCAGCTTGTGGACTGTAGTCCTGACCTCAGCCCAAAGAAAGACTAAAAGGACTGATGGGAACGACTCCAGTCCAGGCCTGGCCATCTGATTCTTTCAGATTTTGAATGAATCTATGAAGAAGTGAGATAACAGTGAGGGACACATACCACTTGCTAAGAAAAATGTTATAATTTCTTCTTTATTCTACAGTTCCTGTTCACATATCCTAGTGCAAATTCCCCTAATTTATTCTGTGAAACAGAGTGCATAATGGCCAAGTTCTGCTTGCCCTTGTTTTGGCTCAAATTTATGCAGGTCATTGATTTAGGGTCATACCTCTACTTAGTCATCAATTTTCATGAAATCTGTAAAAACTAGTTATCTTTGGCACTTTTATTTTTTTCTGTATTTGCTCTACGATTTATAAATAGATTCAGAATTGTTTGTAAGGGCGAGAACTGGCAAACAGAGAGGTGGATGAGCACACATCATAATCAGAGAAGTGATACTTTCTTAGAAAATCAAGCTAGGTAAGAACTCGTTGGAAAAGTGGATATCTTTTTTTTGTGCATGCATGTACATGGGTTTATGTGAGTCAGTGTTTTAATTGAATGTTTTCACAGTTTTAAGATGCAACTTCTAATTTCCTTTTACCAAGTCTATAGATGATTTTCAGCACTACCCATCCACATTTCCACGGTGTTGGGAAAGCTGCAGCTAGGCTACATGAACGTTAGATCATTAAAAGCAAAATAAGTTTTCCATGGTTGATGTGTACCAATGACTCTGTTAAAAGAGGCAAAACAAAAACTGCCGTTAAAAGACTGTAAAGGTTACAAAGTCAAATGTGTAAAAGTTGGGAAGCGTTACGCTGATAGCACTGTGCAAGTTTAATTTGGCTTCCTTGAGTGCATGCATTATGATCCAGTCCTTAATTACCTGATCACACACTGTTTTCTCCGTGGGGCTCCTGCCTCATTCAGTGCACTGGATGAATGTGTCTCACTAAATGAGTAGCTGTTCAGTGTTTCCTTTTATTCTCATTATTCAGTGTGTAGCACCATGACTTATTTACTGATCTTCTAATTCTCTTTGTAAATTCAGACTTTTTTACTTCCTCATGGCCTTTTCAGTGCTGTGCTTCATCAAAGTACCCATGTGCTTCTCATATATCAATGCCTCTATCTTCTCAAGGCAGCTGTAAGGTGGCACGAACTTGATACAGTTTTTGAGGGAAAATGGAGGCTTCTAATTCTTCTGGTATTCATTAATTTTTGAGGATCTACTTTAAGACTTAAATTCTGTATTTCCCTTTTAACTTTTAAATCAATGAGATCTATTCCTCCTTTTGGGTAATCCTCAATATTTCCGTTTGTATGACACCTTACAAGAAGGAGTAAATTAGCAACCCATTTTTAACTAAGCTTTTAATCACCAGAAATTAAGTTAGTACCAAAATAGTTTTGGTCTGAGAATTTATGCTTGCCCTCTTCCCTTCTTAGTATTGAAATCGATAGGCTCAATATTTGTACCTAAAGGCACCCAGGTGTGATTTGGCGGGCGCATCAGCAGAGCCAGTGGAATGTCTTGTGCCATCAGTGTGTCCAAAGGGGGAATTGAAGGGCAGGATTTGCCCTACAATCACCTTTTGCATCCTTATAGGTCACACATTCCAACAGGGAGCTCTGTCTGGTCTGGCAAACAGCACCTCTCGGCATGGTCTTGGCACACTTGCGACCCTTCAAAGCATGAATGCAGTCTTGCCTCACCCTTCCCGTGATTCCAAAACTCTAGCTGAACATTATCCCCTTCATAGCAACATTAGTTGGATTCGTTTTATATTGCAAATAATGTATTGTGTACAGACAGTGTCATAAGTATCATTCATCTCAATTTCAGCTGGCATGCGCTCCTTTCACTTTATAAATGCCTACAGGAAATATGACTCCAGTGGGTAGTTACAGGAAAAGAATTTACAACCCAGTTAAACCAGAACATATAAACTTTTTTTCACCTGAAGAGAATTTAGAGAGTGATCATTAGTACAATATGCACATTATTGTATGTATTTGGTATTTTTAATATACTATATAATTCAAATCTGCAGTGAAGTGCAAATGATTTTAAATGTCAGAAATAACAAAGTGCAGGAGCCTTAGTCATTGCAGGTGCATGCAGAAGTGGAGATCTGCAAGTTTTGTCTCTGACAAAATCTCAGCATTGAAATTACTCAGTGCAGCCTTCTCATGGAGCAAGTTGATTTAATGCACTTATTTAAACTACATTTATCACTGTCTCCATTTTTGCATAACTGTGAAATTGACTTCTTTTGGTATATCCTGATTAACCCTCCTAAAGCACTGTGGCTATTCAGGAGAAGCTTTCTGTGTGATTTCCCAAGCTGCTCTGTGCTCACCGCTCTCCAGTAATAGGTTTTGTGCTGGGTGCATCCTGAGCGAGGCAGCCCTGCGGCACAGGCACCCTGCTTTCCCTCTGTTCTTGCTCGAACACCCTGGAACAGGGGAGAGTCCCAGGCACAGTTTTCTTTCTTGAAAGCAAGGGAGGTAACACCTGGTCTAGTGAAAGCTGTCCCTGCCCATGGGAAGGGAGATGGAACGAGATGATCTTTAAGGTCCCTTCCAACACGAACCGTTCTGTGAGTCTGTGAGTTTTAAACCTCTATTTCACAAAGCAGAGTGTGATCCTTGCATTCACAAGTGGTTTTATTTCTCAAATCTGTCCAATCACTCAGATTCTGCAGTTTAGATTTAAAGTCTTAAACCTTGAAGAGTCCTTTGCCTGGAGCCTTACTGGAGGGTATGTCACCAAATTTGTGTGGAAGTCATTTGACCGAAAAGTCATGTCATTATTATCTGTTTCCTATCTGCAGAGTGAAATACTATAGTATTATTTTGAGGGCGATGTGTTTCCCTTGTGACAGGAATTTATGATATTTTGAAATTATTTCCAAAGTTTTGTTCTGTGGTTTTTGTTTGTTTTTTTTTTTTTTTTAAACATTTCAATGCTCTAGAGCTACAGAAAACCTTTGGACCTGCAAAAATCGAAGTACATACATATAAAAGTTACGTGCCAAGTAAGTTTTCATGTTTTATCTTTTTCCATTTTCTGTAAATATTTTTTAGTGTACAGCACCTAAAATGTATTTGAATATTAAAAAAACAACAAACCAACAAAAAAAACCAAACAAACAAACAAAAAAACCCCAAACAAACAAAAAAAAAAACAAACTCCAAAAAACCCCACAAAACCAAAAATTAAGACACTTCATTTAGAATAGGAAGTAAAAGTGGGAATTTGGAGGATTTTTGGAATGTGTACTTCAGATAGACTTTTCTTAGAAATTTAATAGCGGTTTTAATTTTTAGTGGATCTGAATTTCTCTGGAAAAGCTTACCTGAAAATTTCTGTTCATCTCTCAAATGCACTCCTGTCTCACAGAGATTGCAGTATGATTTACTTAACATTTCTGTGCCTTTTTGGAGATGTAGAATGTAGCAAAAATGTAAAGCACTGGTGAAGAGGTGAGAGACTACGATGCTGTAGCAGCATAGAAACAGAAGTGGAGTATGCTGTTCTTTCTCCAGTTCAGTGTTTATATAGAGGCCCATCGATGAGTGAGTCACTACTGTGGGGAACAAAGGTGAGAAAAGCTCCTGCTGGGACGTTCTCACTGCTATAAATTACCGGCAGTGTCAACAAGAGCAGCTTCTTTGTCAGGCAATAAACAAGAAACCTTATAAAGGATAAATGACTTGTCCAGAGAGAACTCCAGGGACATTAAGCCTGAAGGATCAACTTTGAAATTAGCTCCCATGCATTTGTGAAGTAACCAGAATCACTGTGTAATACTAAGCTGGCACTGCTGTGAGGCAAAGAAGGAAAAGCTGAATTTTGCTGTAACTTATGCCTACTGCCCAGTTTATACAAAAATTAAATGATAGAAAAAGACAGAGACCCAATGATCTTATCTGGCTCCACTATTTCACTTAGCAACTGCAAAATTTGGGCAGTAACAGTGAATGCCACATGATCCTTGCGACTGACAGTANCAATGATCTTATCTGGCTCCACTACTTGACTTAGCAATTGCAAAATTTGGGCAGTTACAGTGATCCTTGGGACTGACAGTGCTTAGCAGAGGGAGTGTGGCATAGTCCTGTAACTGAACTCATTTGCGGACTGTATAATACAATACATCAAGTAAAAATGCCTTTTCATTTTGTCAACAACTTTCCAAATCTTCAAAAGACTCATTTTTTTTTTTTTTTTTTTTAAGACCCTCTGGAATATTTTTCAGGTTAAATTATATGTGCTGCAGTAAATTTATCAATCTGAAATAATCTGAGTAGAATGAGGTCAACAGCAGAAGATCAAAGCTGGTTTCAGTGACCTATTAATGGTTTGTGTGTGGGTTCATTGTATCCCTGCATCTCCAAGTGTCTGACATAGTTACAGTGATCATGGTCTTGCAAGCAGTGTCCCATCTAATCCCCATTATTAAGAATAAATCTCATGATGTTTCTGAGCATCTCCTGGGAGGAATTCAGATTACCTTCCATGCCTGGTGGAAGCCTTGGGAGATGGCAACTTCTTAGCTACATCTGACATCAAAGCTGCTAAATATTGGCTGTCAACTGCCAAGAGTTTTCCACTGATCTGAATTTAGCTTTATTTGCTTTGTATAAAGTGCACATTTCAATACAATTCCTTACTAAGAATAGAGCTTAAGCCTGTGTTTAATGTTTAGAAGTTGTGCTAGTTCAAACTTTGTCAATGAGGGAGGAAAACATCCAAGAAGGAGAGCAGGAAGACTGCTGCCCAGAATGGAGAGGCTTGGCAAGTTAAAGGGGAAGTCTCCAGGAGGGAAAACTGTGGGGAAGATGAATTGCCTTGTTGAATTGGAGCAGACAACCAGTACTGTGTATTTTGACTTCATGTGACAGTCGCAGTGCAAGCTCGTGCTAAAAGCAAACAAACCAAAAGCAAAGCAAAGCAAACCCCTCCTTATCTTCATGATTCTCAGGCAAGTCTACAAGCATGATCTGGACATCACTGATGGGATACAGCTTGCCCAAGTCTGAATACTGCACAATAAAGTCTCACTGTCTCTCTCTCTCTCTCTTTCCCTCTCTCTCTCTCTCTCTCCCCAAAAGTCATAACTAGTTCCAAAGCATACTTCCTCTATCGTACTGTCCTGTGGATCTACCACTCTTTATTTCATCAAATGAAGAATCAGTGCCAGGAGAAAAATAAGAGTATTCAGAGCCAGCCAAAGGAAAAGTTTTAATATCCAATACGGTGGTATGAAGCAGAGATTGTGGTAGGTCTTAGTGAGAAATTAGGAGAAATTTCCAGTAGCTGCTCTCCTTTAGTGGGAAGGGAGATTCAAATGCTGGTCGGTGCTGCCCTGGAGAGGAAATAAGCTGTCCTCCTGAGGCACTAGGGACTTGTCTTTCCTCCATCAAGCTCAGTTTCACCTGTAAGGCTCGTGTTTCAGTGCCAAGTGCAACTGAATAAATAATAGGAGAACTCACAAGAATGTGTACAGCCAGAAATAAAGCTGCAGTTCATGGAATTGCAGGGACAGGGACTCAACAGTGCTAATCCTTCAAAATCTCCTGATTGTGCACAATGTAATGCTAAATGAGCATGAATTGTTGCACTAGGGATATGTTGGTCACCAAAATAGATGTATGGCTGATTTTCAGGGACGGCGAAATCTAAACATCTCTCCTGAGGTCATGGCTGTTGCAAACACTGATTTTTTTTTTCCTTTCGTCATTCCCTGTTTCTTAAATCTCTAAGCTCTGTCAGCCCAGAATACACAGAATAAAATTCAAAAGTTCATTTTAATTTAGAGGATGGAAAAAATGACAAATGGTTTTCTTTCCTGGTAGGAAAGGAAACACAGGAAAAGAGAGGTTTCTTTTTCAGCCACTTTCCTAATTTTCTAAAATGTGAAGGATGTGAAGCAGCTTCCTTCACAATGCTACTATGACTGGCACCTCTCCAGATCCTGACTAACTGGGCATGGTCCCGAGGAACTTGCTGCAGCTACCCCTGCTCTGAGCAGAGCTTTGGACTGGACAGTCTCCTTAGCAATGCTGTCATCTGATGTTCTGCCTTTAGGAGCAGGTTATAACATTCCTCCAAAAAGCAAATAAATTATTTCTTCCGAATTTCATGAATTCTTAATCTTGGTCTCTGCTTATTCCACTCCTTAAATCTTTCCTGATACCCTCAGAAATTACATATCCGTCATGTTCTTTGATAATTAGTTATTAGCGCGACAAAGCATCTGGTGTCTTCTGCATTGTTTTTGGTTGGTTAAACGATGTAGATCCAATGCTGAAACAGAAAAACTCATCTCAGTAAATAAAGCACCTTGCAGGCACTGTCAACTGTTCAACGCTGCTGAACTTCCTGAGCAGACCCACGCAGACTGAAGCTGGGATAATGGATTGGAGCAGCACAACAGCCACAGAGAATACAAGGGGCCAGCTGAATATTGAAAGGAGACTGAAATTTATTGGCATCCCTGTGCTTTATGTGCAAAAGATAGACAGAGGCCACTGCAAAACTGATTGAAACAGCAGCCTCCTCTGCACTATCCTTGCCAGCATAAAATTTGAATTTTTGCACCATATTGCCACCTTTTACCTCCTTCATGGTTTGTATGTGTTAAAGTTTGCTTGCTCTCAAGGAGCACAGCTCCTCTACAAGCAGGTCCGATTTCAGAGCTTTCTGTGGAAGAGTAAGCTCTGGAAAAATAATTTTCTGAGCCAAGTTCAGAAATGACACTAGCTGTGATATTGTTGCAAATAGACATAAATGATCATAAAGTGTAGGTACTTGTATGTCCAGCAGATTGTGTTGCAAGTGTTTTCTGTGTGGAATGAATAACAGGAAAGCACAGGGTACTTGAAACTCTGTAAAAGATGATTTCTTTGTTATCTCCAGCCTACCAGTCACAAAATTTATGGTGAGGATACACCTCGTTATGAATGTGTTGTTATCATTGCTTTGTAAAGCAACAGCAGCACCTCTTTCTGAAGGCTGCCTTATCTCTCGCTGACCTCTGAAGCCATAAAGATGAGTGTTGTGTCATTTAGTGCAGGAGATCTCTTATCTCTACAACCAGCACCTTCCCAGAGAAAAGTCAGCTTCTCACTGCTTGTATTCCACTATGGAAAAGTTTGTTTAAAACAGAAAGGAAACTGATCACTGCAGTGTCTCCTGCCGTTAAGCTACTGCTCATTCTTTGTATTTAGTGTAATTATTTTAGACAGAACATATTTCATGTGTCAAAATTCACAGCTTTTATTCAGTTTTTATTGTCTGCAACTTAAAAATAGAATCTTTTCTTTATATGTAGCTTAAACTTACATTTACCAACGCAAAATATGTGCTCTTGAGCTGACCTTATCTGCAAGCAAATATCTGTGAGGTATATAAGTCTTTGTGTTTGTTAACTAAATTACGATTAAGCTGAGCAGAATCTCCCCTGTCAATGTGGGTGTCCTCCTCTTTCCACATGGTCCATTAAGCATGAGTCCCTGGAGGTTTACTCTTTCAGAGCGTGTGTTTTATTGGGAACAATTTCCCCATGAGTGACTGTTGCGCCAAAGGAAACATCGTGTATATAAACAAGATGTTTATATACTACAGTGAGCCTTGAGCGAGGTAATGTGCTTTACATAATTACAAATGTGGGAAAATTGATCAATTAAATCTTGAAAGGTAGTTTCGTAGATTTGTGCTGGGCTGCCAGATGTGCTTTGAGGGTCCTTGGTCAGACTAGAGCTGAAGAGTTTGGGATTAATCTTCAGGCTCTCTCTCTCTGTAGTAATGGAGGCTCCAAGGTCATAACTTTATAAACAAAACTCTGACTTTTCTCTAGTAAGACCAAAAGTTACCCTGCTTTACAAACTGTTATCGAAATACTACGTGAGATCCATTTTTTTTTAATAACCATTATTTTTACATAATCACAATTCATTTGGCTCATTACATTGAATAAAAACAAATGTAATTTCTCGCAAAATGTTTCTCACTAGTCTGATGCCTTAGGATTTTAGCTTTTGTATTTTCATATGTTTGTAATCCTGCAATTCTTTAGTGAGTAACTCTGAGCTCCATACAGAGTGTTAGCTACTGTTTTTCCCATTTTGGTCAGACATAACAGTTCCTCTCTAGGCCTGAGAATCAAGGACACCTCACTGTCTCAGGCCCCGAGAAATGGAAACAAAAGTGAGTTGGGGAGGAGCAAACTGAGAGAATGGGACTGCACTGCCTGAAGCTGTAACTGGACAATTAACCTCTGATACGCAAATGGACAAAACTCATATCTGTCTGAAAAACATGTGACTGTGTCCATCCTGGGTGCAGTCTCTGCAAAACTCCTGCACTGGCCAAGGTGTGCCCTGTAAAGGCCTTTCAGTGAATCCCTGCCCTTTATCCTTTCACTCTGTCCAGCCTCTGCTCCAGGTCAGCCTCTACAAGGCATCACGTCCATATTGTAAACCACTGGTTACATTCAGGAATTTAAAGAGCACTTATCAGTTTCAGGTACTTGGTTCTGGATTTTATGTTAAGGGTCTCCAAGTCTCTGATGGTAAAACGTGTCTTATGAAAATCAAATTCCCTTTATTTAATGTTTACCAAGGACCCAAATCTTAGGCATAAACACTAAAAGTGCTTGTTTAGATGAGCATTTGTCAAATGTAGGTTATGACACTTTGTAAGCTCCAAAATAGGAGATTGGGTAAGAGGCAAATGTTTGCCAGTATGAAGAAGTTCAAGTTTCGTCAACAGGAAGAAGTGTCTTGTTTCAAAATCGGGAGAGACTACGACAGATAAAAGTAAGGATACCTGAGTATCCAGTGAGCTTGTGACCACAACTCATCTTTCCACAAGAGCCTGGATACACAGTTCTAATATTCATTATTAGATGTGTGATGCAAATTAAAGAAATAGAAACTATTGCTGGAGGATAGATCATAATCTGAGGGAAAATTTTAGCAGAATTATCTTTTTTTTCACAATTTAATGTTAAGTTTCCTATTGCAAACACATGACTCTTGTCCAGCAGTAGAGGAACAGTAGACCAAAATTAACATAATTTGTCATAATTTTCCTACTGAGTGTCTTGATGAGTTTAATTTCATTTTGTAATATTACAAGGTTTTTTAATAAGCTTTATGGAACTATATTAATTGGTGCCTTTGGGGAAGTTAGAAGAGAAAATATTTTTGTGAGAGAAGATGTGTACGAAATATTCTAAAATAGAAATAATGATATTTTTCTTCCACTCTCCAGGACTCTTTCCCTTGGCCTGACTGCTTCTTTACACTTTATATGATGAAACAAAATTATCCCTTCTTTTTTTTTTTTTTCTTTTTCTTTAGTTCTTGAAAATGAGCATGTTTTGTTAAAAGAGAACTGAGGAATATCATGCAGAGAAATCTACTTTGGAAACTCAACGAATTACAACTGAGTTTTTCCATTTCTCTGAACTGCGTTTGCATGCTTTAAATGATTTACTGTTCATTAATTCAGGTTAGAAAAACTTTTACTCTGTTACTGTGAACTGCAGAATTCAATAAAAGAAAGGAAAATGTTTCACTTGCAGAGATGCTGAAAGGACAATTACGGTTCTTCTGAGTTTACATTGGGATATGGTAGCAAGCTGCTTTCTTTTTAAATCCTTAGTAATTTAAGAGCGTGAGTCTCATAGAAACATAATGGACTTGCAGTCTGAAATCGCTCTAAATGGGAATTTCAAATGTCCCACTGACTGTTTGTGTTAGGCAAAATTGTTCCAGTCTTTGTTGGACCAGACAGGGCGATAATAGGAAATAAGCCTGACTGTTATATTCCTGCTTGGCTTCTGCATCATTTTAGTGGGGGCAAAAAGAGAGTCTGAATTCCTTTCAGCTAATCCTGGAGTGATCCCTTTTAGACAAAGAGTTGACTCCAACATCTCAATCCAGCCCCAGAACAAAAGGAATTTATAGATATTCTTTCTTAAGCTCCATTTAGCAAAGTAAATATTGCTTTTTTTTTTTTTTAATGTGGTGTTCTTTACAGCTGTGGTGGCAAAAAAAGCCACGGAAACAATGGGGAGAACAACACCACATCTCTCCTGCCATAAGAGCAGGGGAGAAGCACCAGTTGTTAAGATTTGGGAGCAAAGCAGATGTCGTGTGTCTGCTTTGTTAAGTGCCCAGCAAGGAAACCCGTTCCGCACTGATTATTAGTCATGAGCAGAAGCTCTGCTTTTCCAGTCTCAGCAAACTCCTCGGTAGGCAGGATAATTTTTAGGGCATCCTAATTTCTAATTAGGGCATTGGCTTCTGTGGCATTTTGTTATGACATGAGCCCCTTGTTCCCTAAGCAGCAGTGCTTCTCGGCCAGCTCTCCAGCAGACAGAAGCTGACTCAGGTTCCATTCCATGTCGCTGGAACCGCTGCTGGGTTCCCCTTCTTCTCCTGAGTATTTCTGCTACTATTTTTTATGCAATATTTAAGGCAAGTGCTCATGCTCCCAGGACAGCAGCTGCCAGCTTTATTAAGTAATTGGAGTGCAGGAGTCATGCTTACAGCTCAGCCTCTGTTGATGGGAATTCAGCAGGGAGAGCTGAACTTTATTCCAAAGTACAGCACAGCCCTTCTCCAGAGGGGCCAATGAATGTGAGAGAAATATATGAACAGGCAGTCGCCCTGCAACAGTCATCACTTATTAAGGGTTGAAAGATAAGAGAGGTGTCTTATGAGTCTACCTCAAGTTTCTAAATACAGATTTTGCAACTGTTTTGATTATATCAACTTCATTTTCTTACTTTATGATTTCCTGGATAATGTGAAAAAGAATTCCTTTCATGCCAATCACAATTATTTGCTCCAACTATCTGGTATTTTTTTTCCTTTCATTCCTTTGCTTTGGTTTGGTTTGGTTTGGTTTGGTTTGGTTTTTTTATGCTGGTGATTTTGAAAGTAAATTGATATTTTACAGTAAACCATTATAGCACTTGTTTGGAAATATCAAAATTATTCTGCTAATTCTGCTGTTCTTCCTCAATAGTTCATCCTATTTCTTTCTCTTTCTAAATATTCTACTCATCAAATCTAGTACAGATTTATTGAAAATTTTATTGTCTTGAAACTGTGGCGCTTTTTTTTGTTTTTTTGCTTTAAAGACTGTTGTTGGAAACCAGCTTCTGTTTAGATCTCTTTATTACTTAGATATTTAATAGTCTGATCATAGGTGTGCTTATTAGTGAGTAGCATCATTAAACCTCCTCTGTGTCACTTTATCTCCAAACATGAACAATTTTTCATTATTCTTGGTCACTTGCTGAATTGTGACAGATCCTTTGTGGTCATACATACACTTCATACACTTTGTAGACATGAGAGAAATACACAGGGAAATGAAAATTCCTAGGAATGTAACTGGAATGAAGCAGTAGATAGAAGCATGCAAACAACACTAAATCAGAAGTTTGCTCCAGTAATTGCCTGCTCTCTGTATTGTCTGTCATGCCCAAGTGACCAGTGAAGGAGGACAGGGAACATCACAAAATGATTCTTTCCTGGCTCACCGTGCCTGTCTGACAAGCAGACTCTCTCACTTTTAGCGCATAAGGGCTGAGAACCACTCTGGTGCTGAAACTGTTTAGTGCTCCACAGCATTGTCCATCCGCTCCACATCCTTTTCCCCAGCAAGTTCTGCAAAGTTCCGGAGCCGTTTACCTGGTGCGTTTCCCTGGTGACGCTTCAGAGATCAGCGAGGCAGAGCTGTCAGAGTGAGGGATTGCACGAACTTTGCAAACCGATTAATGTGCCTGGAACACTGAAAATATTAAACTGTAGTCCTTAGTTAATCATAGTGCCAGGGGACAAAGGCAGGAAGAAGACTAATGTTGTTCAAACAGCCCCCACGGTGAGCGATGCTCCGATGTGCTCAGCGTGGTCTGTGACCAAGGTCACCACTCCCACCCACCCTTTATCTCTCAGCTGTTTGGGATATCAGCTTTCTCCTGACTCTAAGAGCTTTTACATTGCAATGTTAACATAAAAACAAGCATCTCTGCAAGACAGGTTTTCTCCTGTTGCTCACCTGACTGTGAAAATCATGTACAGACAATTGAATTTTTCAGAGCAAAAGTGAGTGATATACTTGTTCATGTTTGCGTGATACATTTTTCCCTCGAGGACCTCATGTTCGACTCATCCATTATTTAAAATTCCTGCCAAAAATCAATGGATCCTCCAAGTATAGAAATACTGCTAGAGCATCTCTACATCTGCATAAGTAATTGCTGCTGATCATACACTAAGCCTCCTGAAGAGCCTCTTTGCTCAGATGATTTCTAGTGGCGCTCATACAAGAAATATGCTGTCTTGTCATGCCATCAGTATTCTGGAATATCAACAAATACTGATATTTGAGATGTTATGAAATACTCAGTGGTAAAAATACTAACTCAGGCTGGTGTGGTTGAGGAGTGGGGCCTCACATACTTTTTAAGATATGCCTTCACTTTTCTCCATCTCTGAACCTCCAGGCTGAGAAGAGTTACACAGGTAAATTGGTTAAAGTTCCTGGGAACATTCACCTAAGTAAGAGTTCTCTTGCATGTGGAAAATCAATACAGTTTAATATTATCTCTTATTTATTAATGGTTCTTTTCCTATTCTGCTGAAGACTAAATGATCTTAGCTGAACTACCTCAGTTCAAGAAACTATTTGTGACAGTTCTTCACCATTTCAGAAAAATATGAATTAAATTCTTTCTTTAGTTAGAAAATAAGAAGCAACAATGTAACCAACATACTATTTTGTTCGATTCTCTGTGATTTCCTACCATAATATTGTATTTGGGCTATACTATTTCCTAGATGTTTCACCTCCTTCAATTTTTCACAATTACTTTAAATGTCCGTTTTGTGTAAAGGAGTGCCTCTACTGTAGATTGATATCCATCAGGATGTGCAGTCTACAATAAAAGGGTAGAGCAATAACAAACACATGGCAACCAGATGCCAGCCAAGCATGAACTCAGGAAAAGGTAATATGGGGCAACTCACAGTAGCTCAGCAAAGAACAGGAGAAAACAAAACCAGGGATGTTTTCTAGATGCTTCTGAACTCTTAGAAAGCTTGTATGAGCCTTGTGTTAGCTCGTGTTAGCTCACTTATGCACATCCTACATCCTCCAAGGTCTGTCTTAAGTTTTTGATAAGAGTAAGGCAGGAGGCTGTAATTGAATACATCTATTTCTCCCGCACTGAGATTCTATCCCTGTGTCACTCCTTTTCAGCAAACAAATAAGACAATATTTCTCACAGTCTGAGAAGAGTGTGAACTATGAAGTGTCAGAAAGGCACAAAGGGCTGCTGAAGAAGGATTCAGAAGTATTCAGATATGATAAAGTGGGAGGTTTATGTAGAAAATGAGGGCAAAAGAGGATAATAAAGTGAAAAGATTCTTGAAATGTTCTAGTTTTACAGTCAGGAAAGATGATACACCCACATTAAGATACGGTGTTTGGAACCTGTAATGGTCAGCTAGAAACAGGAAGGAGTAAAATCCTAATTATGTTGGTGTTGATGAATATTTTCCTCTATAACTTGGTGCAAAGAATATCAGAGGGTGTTATTTCCTTTTTGTATTTAAAATATCATTTTAATAAAGAAATTGAATAAAATTTTAGGTTCTCCATTTATAATTTAAGATTAGAAAGTGTCAAAATATCAGACTATTAAGAATTCATTATTTTTATACTGGCTTTCTGAAGAAAGAACACAAAGCCAGAAGAGTGTTCTGGGTGAGATACTCCAGCCCTTTCCTGCAATTTAAAGTTAGAGTTCTGCCTTTAAATTAGCTGGATACATTTCCTCCAGTCCTCTAAATGAGAAACTGTTGCAGCTCTCATTATCCTAATGCTGAAATCATAGACAATGGTAAATTCATGAGTAGTTGTAGTGGACTATTTTCATTTATTGTCAAATGAAACAATAGTAAATAGTAAATAGTAAATATATCATCCAAGAGAAGATAGAAACGCCCTGTTCTACCTCCAGCAGCAGAGGCTGGGTTTGGAAGGGTGCGAGAAGTTTCCTCATGAGGGGAAGCAGAGAGGCAGGCAGTGATCCCCCCTCTCTGTGTGACCAGGGACAGGACCCGAGGGAATGGTGTGAAGCTATACTTAGAGCAGTAGGATGAATTCAAATGTGTGCTGCTCAGTCCCAGAGCTCTTGCGCAGTCACTTAAAAGCACGTCTCTGTAGGTATTTCCAATATGTACATCTTGCAGTCTTCCAAATACACTTGTATTTCTCATTCTGCTGCTGATCAATATGTATAGTTACACATGTAAATGTCAGCCACTTGTAATTTATGCCTTAAAAATAATGCACCATAATTTACTTAATGGAGCCATATGTTGAGTCAGCACTTCAAACCTCTGTTTAATCTGAAATCTCCATTGTTAGTCCAAGCTCTATATACACATAGTTCACTGCCAATGAAAAGTATATTTGGAGCTGGATATTCCACTGATGTCAAGTCCTGCTGATTTAATGTCAGCTGAGAGTCTAACCTGTGCTTCATGTTTTTCAGTACTAAAGCTTTTGGACTCAAGGAAAGTTCTATGGATGCATTTTTAAATGCATTTTTAACAGGTGATTTGGAACCAACTGCTTAAAATGCAGCTGTTTTGCAGTTCATTGAATTACAGAACCACAGAATAAGCTGAGTTGGAGGGGACCCACAGGGATCATGGAGTCCAACTCCCAGCCCTGCACAGGACACCCCAGGAGTCACACCATGTGCCCGAGGGCATTGTCCAAACGCTTCCTGAGCTCTGTCAGGCTGCAACTCTCTGTGCCTCACCCATGAGCCAGTTGCTCACCCATCCCATGATGTGTTTATCCAGCTGTGTGCTGGACATTTTGGCCAGAAGGACACTATGAGAGACATTATTGAAAGGTTTACTGAAATCCAAAAGGCTTCCTCAGGTTTTGGCATGCTATCCCACCACTCATCACTGGTTTTGTCCCTTTCCCCCTTCCAAACTCATGTAAGGCTTTGTGACAAGTAGTATCTGTTGGTATACTTAGAGTTTTTGAGATTAAGGAAATTCAATATCTCTCTAAAGCAAATAAAAGTGGGTTTGTCATTTCCCTGTGGTGACATTCAAGCAGGTTATCCCATTGTGATAACTCATCATGAGACGAATGGCTTTGCTCAGCCACTTGTGTGTCTCAGGGAACGGATACAAGACACGGCACAGAGGGCAGGGACTTGTGTTCACTCACTGCATCCAGGGTCAGCACAAAGATGAGAGCAAGCCTAAAAATTGTCTTCAGAGAATAGAGCAGCCACATTAATTAAAATGATGAAAGGTGATATTCAGTATTTGCTGTAAAAGCCAGGTCTTCATATAAACTGAGAATACTCTTTAAGTTAGGATGCTTGACTAAAGTAATCAGGTTTTGAAATAATGATCCTTGATCAGAAACTGCTGGCAGTACCACTCCATGCAAAGATGCTCTGGTTCTGTTCCAGAAAATAAGTGTTTGAAAACAACAAAAAAAGGTATGTTTACTACTTTGTAGGATGAATTTCTTTTTTTTTTTTTTAATTTTAATTATGTGACAGCCATTGGCGTGGATGAAAGTAGCCTATGACTTTTTGGGTTTTTATGCATGCAGATATCAGTTTTCTCAGTTTTTATTTGTATAAATCTGGTTTAATTCAGAGGAGTTCCTCCAGACGTGCTCCATGATGATACATAAGGTTTGTGACAGTTGCCAATGTAAAACTGCAAGTCTTTCACAATTAACTCCTCCTGCTGAATGATATGTCCAATCAGCAAACTGCAAGCAGTTGGAGTATAATTTTGAGGGCTGCATTATCAAATTATCAACACATTAAAGTCATTATCAGTTCAGTTTAAAGTAATCTGCCAAAAAGATGTGCAGTTACCTTGGAGGAATGAAGAAGCATATTAAAACTGGCAAGCAAACCCATCAGCAAAATGGGTGATAATCAATCTTGAAGGAATTTAACAAATGGCTACAACATGAAATAGATGCTGTCATGAGCTGTAAACTTTTTGGTGATGACTGTAGAAAGATAAGAAAAAGAAAGTTTAAAGCACAATTATGATCTAAGAATATAAGAAAGAATCAGATGACCAAGAAATAGCTTTCATACATTTTGTGTTAGTCAGTACTTTTAAAGAATAACTCAGTGGGAAAATACTACTCAGAAATACAAAATATGCTGACCAATCTCTAAGAGGATTTTAAGGGGAAAAGGAATTACTCTGCAGCTCTCTCAAGATAACTGAATTTTCATTTTCAAATCCAAATTATTAGTTTGCAGCATTTTTCACATATTGTAGTTTTCACCTTTGTAAATCTTTTGGATGCTCCAAAACCAGGCCACCAAACAGAGAAGCGTAGCTTGATATTAAACTCCATAAAAACAAAACGAGCCAAAAAGATTTCAGGTCACTTCAAAGAAACGTTGTTCAATGAAACAGGAAAGATGAGGTCAAGACAACCAGAAACTGGTATGCTGCAGTTCTGGGTTCATGATGGTAGCAGGGAACACTTTAGGGTTAGAAAAAATGAAACTTGCAAGCAAGTTGGTGATGTAGAAACTGTCTTTTCAATTGAAAACAAACAAACAGGAAAACCAACCAAAACAAAAAAACAACAAAAGAAAAAGAAAAAACAACACCAAAACAAAGACCAAAAAAACCCCCAAACAAACAAAAAAAGTCACAAAAAACAAACGAAACCAAACCAAAAAAGCCCCATAAGTTTTGTTGCAGCATTTCTCACAGAAGGATAGTCAAAGAATGCTGTGAAATACTTAACTCATCAGACAGGGAATGGCAGACACAAAGCAGAGGGGGTGGCAATCTTTCTAAAGTCCCCAGCAGGTAGCAAACCTCAGCTGTACAGATTTTCATGTAGTAGGAGGAACTGGAGCAACCTCCATCTCCACCAGCTGAATTTCTTGAGGATGTTTGCTTTTGTGGTTATATTCTTCATCTTGAGGGTTGGTAGGACGTCATAATGATTAATTGCCTCTTGGCCTTAAGATTTTATATTTCTGATTTCCTTTTCATTCTGTGTGTTGAAACCTTCATTATTTTAATTAAATTCAGCTTGGAAAGCCCTTAGTAAGAAAGACCGGGTACATTCCAGAGATTTGTTTTCGTAGCTGGTCTCAGATTTATGCTTGTCTTAGTATCATGTAACGCCTCTATTGTTCTGAAGGCTTATTACTGCCATGTCACCGTGGCTTTGTTATTATTTCAATTAGTATCAGGAGCAAGAAGTAAAAGATAAGAAAAAAAACCTCCAATCTAAGAGATCAAGCGTTCCTCAAGCCCATGAGAAACAGCCAACTCATGGTATGTAAAACAAGATACAAATAACTAAAACATATATCAGAATTGAGCTTTTTCAAATCCCGTATCTCACCTTAGCTCCAGTGAAGCCATTGGAGTTACTGAGTTAAGACTGTTGCAGACTTAATGATTAATATATAATATCTTTTTTTGAAATATATGATGAGTTTTTAAAAAAGTTACAGTGTCTTCATCTACCCCATCTATTACTTCTTTCACAAAAGAAATAGATGGGACCAACTTACTTGAATATATTTTTTTAAAGATTTCTCCATAAAAATACCCAATACTTTTTAAGCATCTTTCCACCTGAGATAAATATAGGTAGATTTAAGTATTTAGTAAAAACCTTGTCCTTAATGACAGTTTTGCATATAAAAAACCCATGAAATTATAGTATGCATTCTAAGTTTTTAAAATTTTTTTTCAGTCAAGGAATGAAAAGCCTCAGTACCCTTAAATGCAAACTCAAATACTTGAGAATGAAACATTTAATTCAAATTCATATAGTTTCTATCTTTCTTTTTTCACAAAAAAATAGTATTCCTAAATAAATATTTTTCCCAATATCATTGATTAAAGGAAAAATACAGTCAAGAAGATTGCTTTGCACTTGTGCACATAACGGTATAGAAAAAATCCAGTTACACTGACATTTTCCTCAATTTTAAAACATGTTTCATCTTCATGTAGTCAGGTGCTATAGGGCATAAGAAAACCAAGAAAAATGGAAAAAAAAAGGGTAGAGACCGATAAATTAGGATAGATTTTGGTATTTTCCTAAATTTGTTCATGTACTTAAAAAAAAATCCAAACAACCCTGCGTTCCTCAAGGTGAAGAAAAGCTAAGGAAGTTCTTCACAGGTTTGTACTGGTCTGTACCAAAGCATGTTGCAGCACAAAGTTGCAGCAGGATCACAGCCTCAGGAATGTTTCACCTATTTCCATGGACAGGAAACGTCCCAGGTTAGAGGTGTTCCAAGCACAGACTCCCTTATGTAATAATCGGGAAAGTAGAGATGAAAGAAGTCATTGCAGCCATGGCATTTCTACCAGAAACTGAATCTGACAGTAGGAGAAGGAGGAACAATGCTCCTGGGAGTGAGCCCAGGTTGGAAGTGGACCAGGCAGAAGTTTAGGCTGCAGGAGGGGCAAAGAATTCAGCAGAGGCTCAGGGACAATTCCAGCAAAACGAGAAGAGGCAGGGGCGGAGGGCATTCCAACTGGACAGAAGGAAAATCTGCAGTGCCAGCGATTAACACCGCTGCGAGCTGCCCAGAGGGTAGAGGATAGATGGTGGTGTCTCATCCATGTGGGTAACACTACCCTGTGTCTTTCTTAAAGCAGTTTGTTTTTAAGGCACTGTCCCCTTGTGTGGTGGATTACCAATGTTAATGGATATTGATCTTGTCTAAATTGCCCAGGGAGAGCAATGCTGCTCTGGAGTAGCCTTCTGCTTTGCTTAGCAGTCTTGGGAAAAGATCTGTCATGGGCAATAATGAACATTGCAGGGGAAAAAAAAAAAGGAACGGGTGCCTAAAAAGCACAGAAAGTGTGCTTGATTAGAAATGGACAGTTTAAGTAGAAAACAAGTAGATAAACTCAAATACATGGAATAGCTGATAAAAGATAAGCAAACCCTAAATGTTATTTTAACAGAGGAAAGTATTTTTTTCCCTGGGAGAACAGGTTGAATTTTGTTTTAAAGCAATGATTGTTTTATCAAGGGCTTTCCAGAAAAGATCTCCAAGATCCTATAAAGCAGCAGCCAACTGTGATGCAGAATTGCACCAGTGTGAATTATTGAATTGCATCTGTCTCTCAGAAGCTGCAAACATTGACGTTTTCTTGCCTTCCAGTTATAATTAAAGGACAAAGTGACATGTGATATGTCACTGATCTAGTAACTGGAAAGTCCTGCTCTGAGGAAAAGTCCAAGGGTTTTTGTATTGCTGCAGGTGAGAGCACTGTGCATAGGAGTAAGAACAACTTGATCTTTTCATTTAGCTATGACTCCTCTAAATTCCTTCCCGTGATCTTCAGTTTGTGGATGATCACTCTAGCACGCCCGATTTCCTGCAAGTGCCTTATCAGCACTTTCTGAAAACAATTCAACTTAAGTTTCAAGTTTCATCACTTTCAGAAAATTCATCTCTTATTGCTTCCATCGGATGTGCTTGTGTGTGAATACAAACAGTTTGCGTACTGCATACACATTACATTTTGTAGTGTCACTTTGTACATTTGCTGAGGACCATGCAAATCTCTTAGCTCTTATTTTATATACATAACTTCCTGTATAGCTAGACTCATAAAATCATGCCATGGATGAATTACTTTATTTGCTCTGAGTAACTGAAGGGACTATTTATTACTGTATATTTTATTAAGGCATAACACCCAGACCAAAACATTGAAGAGGTATTCACTTTCCAACCTTCTAAATATTTTCACAATGTTACCTTTCCCATCCTAAGTAATTGAAATGACTGAGGGCAGAACATGTTGCTTTGTGAGCTCAGTATTTCTGAGCTAACCTTGAATTCTGCAGCAGAAATTCAAATATACCAGCAATGTAGTCATACTGTGTCATAATATCCAATTTTTATAGAAAAAAAAGGTGAAAAGATAGTAAGTAAAATAAAATATTTTTAGACAATCCAGAGATTTGCAAGTGACCTCAGAATAAGTGAATATTTGTCCAGAGGAGTGTTTATTCAGCATGGAACAGTTGCACAGAAACCATTCTGCTTCTTACCTCTGTCTTGCCATAAAACTGGAAATATACTACAGGGACAGAAAGTCACAGATTTGTAGAGATCTGTCAAAATCCTTTGTAGACACATTTAATGTGTGCAGTTTGGAGCTTCCAGTAGCTGCTTACATTTTTCTAATGGACAGAAGCTCCCTAGGAGACCAGATTTCTGTGACCTGCTTTTGTAACCTCTCTGGCTGTACTTTGAGGTGATTTCTTTCTAGAAATCTGCATTTTCTAGATTAAAATTCTATTTCGCATAAATTGAACTTTTTTAATAGTGTTCCTAGGACGGTTTTCAGCAAAGACAGGAACAGCAGTATGTGTGTTGGCACTCAAGGAATCACTAGAGGAAAAATCTAAAAGTAAGGTAGCAACAGCTGAAAACCTAAGGCTATAATCAGTTCTCTACATGTGCCCTACTGTTGATGATGCCATGGGGATTTTCGTGTGCATCGTGTTGAGATTACACCTCATAGAGCTTCTGTCTAAAAGTCAAGGTTTATTAATATGGAATAATTAAATGAATGCAAGAGGGAAATATCTGATTAGTGATATGAAACTAGAAATCATAATCTGGCTCACAGAAAGTGTATGGGAGTGAGCAGCTCCTATTGAAGGCAGAGAGTTCAGAGCATTCAATGGAGTTTCACTGGGGGGAGAATAAATTAATACTTCCAGTTTCCTCTTTCTAAATAAGTGCTACTATGAGAATATTTGTGCTTAAGAAGATGCTACCTAAGTTGTTTTCACTTGATAGAAAACTCTTCTATCAGAAGTATGTTTGTTCTTTCTAGAAAGAAGCACTTCTAAATCAAAGTATCGGTCACAAGGATTTGATTTACTCTATTTCAATATCAACGTGCTCTCAGCTCGGGGACCAGCTGCCAGTTTGATTCTCAGCCCTTGCAGACAGCATGTGTGGATGTGTGTACTTGGATAGGTGTGTGTGGAGGGGTGTCTGCAATGCCATGGTCTGAACAAGGCAGCTCCAGTTCTCACTGGCCTCAGCCCTGCTGGAAGACCAAATTCCTTAGTTCTGGTGCAGATCTGGCAAAGATACTTGCAGGGTTTCCAGAGCAGCACCAGCCCTTGCCCAGTCAGTTCAGTGCCACAGAAGCACACACCTGCACGCACACTCCCACGTACAGACCCGCTGGTACCACAAACACAACTCTGTTCCCTCTGTTTGCATTCCTCCCACCTCACAATTACAATTTTTCAAGATGATCAGAATACTCACTGCATCCTCTAGGCCCCGTTTATCCAGCAGTTTTAATTAAATACAAGCGAGCCACTGATGTGGCTGTCCTTGGTGTCGAGTAAAGAACGGTGAGCACCCGTGGCGGCAGGGCCCTGGGGTTCATATGGGCAGGGCAGTCAGAGAGTGTAAGGTGCAAGGAAAACCAGCCTGGAGCATAATTTGGTCTGAAAGGAATAAACCCAAGAGGTGTTAATGGTACCTGTGATGGGGCAAAGCAACAAGAAGTGCAAGGAATTCAGTCCTGAGTGAACTGAATCCTGGGTCAGTTCCCCTCTCCTTCTGAATGTATTTACAGAGACATCTGTGTGCACCATAATTATATATGTGTGCATATGCTTCTGAAAGAAAGCACTTGGACAGGGAAAAAAGACAGAAGACATGGAAAGATCATATAAACGACATTTTGAGCATACTTTTGGTCCAGGCTGCAGCACATGGGCAGCCCTCCAACGCTGTTAGTCTATGCACAGTGTTGTCACACTTCTGCAAAGGTGGTTAACACTTTGGCTGTCCTGATGGCCACTTGCTGCTATTAGCCCGAAAGTTAACCCTAAATTAGGTCTTTGAATCCTCTTAGGTTATGAGCAGCAAAAGAGAAAAATCCAGAATAAATGAATATTTGTCTTTAAAAAAAAAATAAGAATAAGTAACATTTTATTTTGGAGCTATTGCTAGATTTCTGTTTGTGCTGGCTGAAATAGATTGTCATAATTTCTACTGATAGTCCGTGGTGATTATCCTAGAAGACAGATACTTCTCTGGTGTTATAAATTCAAATAGCATTTTTTTTCATCTCTCTAATACCTATCCTCCTGTCTACTTCCATTGACTTATATACAGAATCAGCTTTTTATGCCAGATTGTCTTTTACAGGGTGATACTGGCAACTAAAATTCAATTTAACGTAACAATTTTGAAGAATTGATACTCCAATTAAGTTAAAACAGAAGCAGTTTATGACTTTTTCTGATTATAAGCATAGGTAAAACTCGGCTGAAATGAATGTATTGACATCATTTACGTTAGGAGAAATTTTGGCCTCGATTTGCAGTCCTGGATAAAAATGTGGCACTATATTGTTCTTTCTCCTTGCAGTGACAGAAGCTTTCACAATAAAAATCTGTTTTAATTTATGACTTGCCATAAAAGACAGTGCATGACAGGGTTCTCTGGTACCACACTCACTTGCCAGGGACAGAGCAACTATTCATTATGCCTTCTACTGTGCAGTCACTTATCATGTTTCTTACCCCACTGGTCTATCTCATTATTCTCCAGAAAAGCCATTTTAGGAACTGCCAGCAGCTTACTTAAATTATAAACGGGTTTATGCCACTTTTGGTTCTGAACAAGGAGACAGACTTTTGTGAATTAGGAACATGGGGTTGTGCTACTTGGTAATTTGATGTGACATTGTGGCTCATCCAAACAATAAAATATCCTTCTGAGTAGAAATTTGAAATGGCATCTTTATATGTATTTGTTTCCTCAGATGAATTCATGCAGCCAGAAAGACATAAGCAAATAATCTGGATCTATAAAGTGTCTCTTAGCATTTAATTCCATTTCATTTCATTTCTTTCCTACTCTTTTTTTTCTTTTGGTGGATAACAGAAAAGGTCTTGTTTCCATTGTAGAAAATTCAAGCTTGGAAAGTCCTATGGGTTAGAGTTTAGCTCAGGATGAAAATGAGGTAATATCATTCCACAGCAAAAGGAAACTGGAGTGATGCATTACTCTGAATCAGCAGCATGAGCCTGACATCTGATTTTCAGTCTGAGTAGTCTGACAGTTGCTCTTGATCTGCCTTGGTTCCAGTCCACACAGGGGTGGTGTTACCCTGGCTGTCTGAAGAGCACCTAGAAAAGAAGTGACAAACTTGAAAGGAGAAGCTTGAGCAGGAAAAGAGTGAAATCTCCATGTGGCCCTTGAAATCCAAAGCAGGGCGCGTTGGGTGTACTGGAGTGCCTCTCTAATTGCAGGGGCAGAGCAGGAAGGTGGCTTCAAGCCCCAATGTCTTATCGTGGGTCTCTGGGCTTTGCTCTGGCACTGACTCATGGCAGTGGGTTGAATACTTGGGGGTTTTTTTTCTGATCTGTTTTGCAGAAATGATACTGAGGTCATAGAGTGTAGAAGAATTCTTAGAGCAGAATGGACACGGTCTGTATCTGAACGTACTGAACAAGCCAGACTTAGCAGGGCCTGCTTGCCCTGAGTGCTGTGAGATTAACATGACTTAGTGCTGAGAGTGTCCGTGAGGTGTCCATGAGAAAAAAGGGAGGTTTAACGGGATGCGATAACCGCAAGCTGGGAGGAGGGAGGACACTTGTTTGCCGTATGTTACCCAATTAGTAGACAGTAGACAGGCGTGATTTTACCTAAGTATCCAATCATAGAATTAGTTACAGTGTGTGGACAACTTGTGACTAGTTGGAAATGCTACATAATCCTGCTTGTTTGGAGCAATAGACGAGAACGCTATCGAACCGTATCGGTGTTTGTCGTTACTCGGCTCCCATTCTCAGTGGAGGACCCTGCTTCGATAGAGCTCTCCTGGGCTGTCGAATAACTGATACTGGCACTGAGAATGAGGGATGTGCTCAACTCATCTGCAGCTGTGGGTATATAGAATGATTTTAATCTGCTAATGATTTCATAAATATCATTAAATATAGTTTTAAGGCTAAAAGAATGTTTAGTTTAGCACTAGGTACATTTCTAATCTGGTGTCTTGAAAGATTTGAAAGCCCCGTACAATCTCAGAAGAAAAAAAGAAAGTGTCTTTTAAGTTGAGTTATTATATATATCAAAATAATTCAGTCAAGTTAAGACATATTTATAAAAAGCTTTGTCTTAAATCTCCATTTTCCGTTTCAGCAGAAAAATTTTCTCCTCTCCTCACTTCCAAACTGAAAACAATCTCTGATTACAAACTTCTATATTTATCAATCTCTGTATTTGCAGGTCAATTCTGATAATTTTAGGACATCAAAATGTTGTTCCAATAATTGGATGCCATTTTTTAAATCTAACATCAGTTGTGCTAACAAATTGGTTTAATATATTACAGTGACATCAGAACAATAAATTCACCTTCAAATGCTGCTTCCTATTTATAGCATGTGTTTCACTAAAAATAAGATGTTTATAATATTAAGAAATATAGAATATAAAGGTATAATACATTCTCTAAAAAGCAGAAAGCATTTCTGTTCATTTGCAGTGAGGTTCAAGCAGAAACAATTCTGTTGCCCGATTTTTTGAGGCTGAACTGCTCTAGACTAGTTTCATATTAATTTCTTCCCAATGAAATCACCAACAGTTACATTATCATTTTGGAAATCTCTTTTGTTATCCATAGTATTAGGAATCTCATTTCACTGTGAATGCCTGGTTCTGATTTCCTTGTTAGAAGCCAGAATTCACTCCAGCAACATCAGGTGAATCTTCATATTCTCCAGTAAAAGCTGTGATCTGAATTTGGATTACATTTGTCCTTCACCTCGGTGCAGGTCTCTTCCCCCCCAGGCTTCCCCATCATGGCAGCAGGGCTGCAATTGTTCTCCCCATGAGTGAGTTTAATATTTCTGCAGAACTTCACACCCTGCACAGGAAAGGATAACAAGAAAAACCCTCTCACTGACAGACAGTGGGGACTTCAGGGTGCCCCTTCTTCCCTCGAGTGCCCCAGCAGCTGCCCCACTGCTTAGTGCCCTGCTTTTCTCCATGGAGAAAACCGGTCCCAGGGAGAAGGCTGGCCTTGTTTGCTTGTCTCTGGCTGTCTGCAGCAGCTACCCTGTGATGTTTTGGCGTGATGTCTTCCCTAGGGAAAGGAAACCTCAAGCAGCAACTGAGTAAAGGAAGGGTAACTGCTTAGTGAGGCTCCATTCCTCAGTAATCAGTATTTTCAAGCTGAAGAGGCTCTTATTGAAATAGATGAGAAGTTCGAAGTACGGCTTAGCTGGACGAGGGGTGAAGTGTGTAAATCCATTTTAACTGTGTTTCTTCCTACTGTTTGCCCTGTTTATGATGTCCTTGAAATATGCAAATTGACAAAATTCCTTCATTCTTGTGTTTCCTCGTTATGTGTATCCAAGTTTGGTGATGCACAAAAGCTTGGCCGAGAGCTCTGATTGCACTCTCTGTGGTTTTGCTGTTTATTGAAAAGAAGTTCACCTAAAATGTGAGCACTACAACTATGCCAAATGCTGTGTAATATTGATAGGGTTAATATATTTCAGAGAAGACAGGAATAATAATAATAATAATAATAATAATAATAACAATTTGAACTTACTGACCTCTTCCATCTGAAATTTAGAAACATTAACTAATTAATATCACAATTCCCCCACGAGTTAGAAGCTTCACAGTCATGGCTATATTTACTTGACATCTCTACTGTTGGAGTTCTTCGCTGTGATTTTCAGACAGCTTCACACCAACTATTTAATAATGTGTGACATTACAAAGCAAGTTGGTCTAGAAAGTGAAGGACACTGAAACCGAGCTTATCCATGGGAGTGAACCCAACAACCTTGAACTGAATGCACTCTAAAAGTCAGTTAGTCAAACCTGACCAAACTCCTCCGTGGAAGTTCTTACTCAAATGTGCTGTAGTAACAACTGGAGCAGGAGTCAATATGAGCCTTGTGTAGAAAATTTCCATTGTAATCTGTTCTGATTTGCTTCTTGACTGATCACGCAGACAGTGTGGTGATGGAAATGACTGGAAAGTATGAAACATTTTAATAAAAATGAAAATATATCGCATAGTTAAAAATGAGATGAAAAAATTTTTAATATTTTTAAACAAAATTTAATATTACGTAAGCAGGCAGGGACAAACTTTTGCATGAAGTGAGAGAATATGATTTTGTTTCACTGTTGCAGTGAAACTTCTTGAACATCCCAATGGCTTTTCTACTTTTTATTTAAAATAGAGGTATGCTAAAATATCTAAATGTCACTGAAGTTTCCGTTTTGGTAGAAAAAAAAATTCTGTCAGTTGATTAATTTTTTGAAAAAGATTTATGAACAATTCTCAGTCAAAAGAACTCACTGTATTTAGAGTCAGGAAATATAGGTGGGAATAACACCTGCAAAATTTTCCATTTATTTTATTCTCACAACTGAATAGTCCTAGTCTTATATTTTATCAAATATGAAGCACTGATCAACCTTTTTTTTTACTAAGAGTGAACAAACCATTGGCAGAAAATTGCTGCATGAAAAAAAATCTACCCATAGGAAAAGTCTGTTTACAAAACCCATTAATTAGATTTTGGCTTTTTTCCTAATGCTTGCTTGTTTCAAAACTCTTCATAAACCGGCTATTATAAATTACATATACTGTTTCTATTTATGCACAAAGCCAATAACTGAGCTAGACATTTGTCCTCTGGAAAGAATGACCCCAAATATTTGGTAATTAGATGAAATAACTAGTTTTATAATTGAAAAATCTTAGCCCATTGGTCTCATTGGCACCTTTGCTATGCTGTGTCCTATAAGCTGGCTGTGTCAAGAAATACTTCTTTGGCCAGTTTGCTGGGCAAAGCCTTTTAGCCAAATCCAGGCAAGGAAGAAAAGAACAAAACATTGCTTCTAGCAGTCTTTAAAGGGTTTCCTTCAAGGAAGATTCGGCTCAAAATTTGTGATTGATTAGTCCAAAAATTTGTACAATGCAAGAAATGCTCATCTTTACTGTATTTGGCAATAAACCATGTGAGGTTTCCTTGTGTTTTAAGAAATGAAGTAATGCACTATTCTAAAATAGGTAAATATATTTGCTGCGGCCAGTAAAATAACACAGCAGAAGAGACATCCAGATGGAACCGCTAATTTTCCTTTCCATAGGGAAATAGCTGGAAAATGTTGCTTAAGACTTCTAAATAGAGCGTTTTCATAATTAATTACTTCCTGTTATTGCTTTTGGGTGCTTTCTGCACTTCTTTTCTGCTAGATGTAGAAAGACACTGCTCCCAGGAGCTGCACAGATACGATTTTACTTCCAAAGGAAGGCCTAAGCTACAAGTGAAGGCAGTTTCACTGTGGCTTGGACAGAAATGGTTGCAGTGCAAAGGGAACAAAGGCAAGCTGGGCGTAAAGGCAAGCGTGATATTCCTCGAGGACAGGAAATGAGCCTGCCATGGCAGCTCGTGCCACACCCGAGCAGTGTCCCCATGGGACTGCAGCCCCACTGCTGCTGCCATCCCCTCCTGCCCGTTTAAAAACATCCACCCCAGTCCCTCCTTCTCCTCCCGTGATGGAGCGGCCAATGTGCCCGGGCAGAAGTGATCGCTCAGAGCAGCAGCGGTAAGGATGGCAGAGTTTTGCTCTGACATTTGCAGACAGGCTGGGCTGCAGGCTAACATGGAAAAGAATGCTCCAGAGAGCTGTGAAATGCTGTGTCTGCCAGGTCTGGGGGCAGGGCAGGTTGCTCTTGTGTGAGAAAGACGTATTTTGTGCGGGGTTGTCAAGAGGTGCCCAGAACAAGCATCCTTCTGCTGGGAGTGGGCATGGAACTCTGGGCAGGAGAGAGTGGCACCACGTACTGGGAGGTACAGCAGGATCTTAATGCATTTTTTCATGTCTGACTGGGGAGATCTCAGAGTCTGACTGCAGGTCAATTGCAGCTTTCAAGATCTCAGCCTAGAGAAAAAATTTCAACGTATTCAATCTTTTTAGCACAAAACCCAGAGCTGTTTGCCTTCCTATTCCCTTAAGCATGAAGTGAGCAGCAGGATTGCTCTCTGTACGGTGCACTGGGATCTTCCTAAAGCACCAGGAGCTCAGAGTCACTGGGACAGGCCAGTGGTACCCTGGGCCTGCTCTCTGCAAGTCCCTTCCTATGCACCACAGGCTGCATTCTTTGCTGCACACCTTTCCGAAGAAAATTGAGTGGAATATGAGATATTTCCTTCACCAGCTGCTTAGAGTATGTTCTATTTTCTTCCAGATGTGAATAGTAGTCATGAAGATCTGCCTAGTGCTCAAAGGACAGTGCATGGGCTTGCTTTCCTTGAAATATCCAATATAAAAAGCCCATGCAGTCAATCTTCTAATTTCACAGGGATCTGGTTGAAAAAGGGGACAGGCGTTGAACAGTATCTTTAATCAATAACTACAGCATGCCTGATGGACTGCACTAGGAAAGTATTGCTGTTGGCTCTGTTTTTTCTTCCCTAGTTGTCTGATTTTGGCTCCTGTTGGAATCTACTGGACCAAGAGATCCACTGGACTGCCCTCATACATCCATTTTTATGGGTAGTCTGTGCACAATCCCACCCCTGAAGTCCATCAGCAAACCATCCTACCAAACAGACAAGCTGAAAATATTAAGAGGCTCATAGGTCCTCTTCTCTATGCTTCCATAAGTGTCTGTGATATCACCGGCAGCTGGAAGGCTGCCTACCTGCAAGGTCAAATATCCACATGGTGGTAGAAGACATGTTTTGAGGCAAGAGCTTGGGTTATGGTTCTGAAATCTTAGCATGACCTTCCTCTCTCCTCGGATTTGTAGATTACGGCTCTCATGAAGGCAGTGTTGTTGCAATACTAAAGACTTTCAAAAAGCTTTCAGCAGCTTGAATTCTACAGCCAATTTATTCATGAGTTGAGCCCTGAGTTAGTAACAAAGGAAAAAAAAAAATAATGGTTGATTGAGTGAGCATATTGGGCTGTACAAGTGACTTAATTTTCATCACACTTCACTAATGGCAAAATTACAAGTTGGAGGTACAAACAGCCTGGGAAAAAAGGAATGTCTTTTTCTAATGTTGCTGTTAGAAAGTTATTCTGGGACTCTCTGTACATTGAAAACTGATTACATTTCAGCATGGTACCACAAGCTGTCCTGATTGCAAATTCATACATTTCCCCTACACAAAATAAATAAGGACTCCTACTCTCACAGTTGTTGAGAATCCAGGCATTTTGCCCGCTCCAGCTCCACGCTATGAAGCGCAATGCTTCTGCTCTTTCGGCAGTGAAAGACGCCAGGCCAATCTGTGTGTTTCAGTGTTTCCTTTGTCTATTTTTCCTCCTGAGGAAGATTTGCTATGCAATCATTGGAATAGAATCCACGAGACTGGATTTGAAATTTTAGTTTTGTCACAGACTTGTCAAGGAATTTTCAGAGAAATTGTGGTCTCCATGTCTGTCTTCTGTCTCTTTGGTAGAGCTGACGGACACTTTAGGACTAATTTTATTTTAAAATGCTTTCTTATTAGTATCAATTTTTCAATGACAGCTTTTAGTACTTTTGACATACTAACTAATTGTCTAGACTTTCAAAACTGGAAAGAATTTGAGGTTTTTAATTCTTTAGGGAAGTCTGACAGCACTCATATTTGCAGATTCTAAAGGACCAGAGAATGCCCCTGATCACTGGAAATCTATTGACTGTTGAAATTTTGCAATGTGTTTTTCCTTACGTTTTTGCAGTCTTAAACAAGGCAGTGTTTGGTAGCTGGCACATGCTAGAATGCGTTAACAGCAGGCAGTTTTTGTGGGGTTACTCTGGTTTTGGATGTTAAAAATTATTAAAAGCACAGATGGAGTCCAGTCTGTGGACTGTCTTCAATGGCAAGGAATAACTCTGGACACATTTAATTTACCAGTGAAAATATAGTCATGCTTTGTCTCTACTGGAAATAATTAATTTTTAATTCTTGATATACAATCAAAAAGAGCAGAATAGAAAATGTAATTTTAGCTAAGTTGAATAAAGAGTTTCTGCTGGTCCAAATGGCACTATTTTCAATTTTCTGCTCATAAAATTTGTAAGAATTTAAGCTTTCAATTCCAACTTTTTCCCTTAAGTTAAAAAAAATAATCAAAACCTCAAAAAAGTGTTGACGAAGTGATGGAGTTTGGGTGACGTAAACTGACAACTGAAATAACCCCACCTGTCCATGCACAAGGCTTGCCTACAGTGCCAGCAAGAATTCCATATTCCACCTTTCTTTTCTGAGAAATTGTGTGACTCGAACTTTATTTTCAATTTAGAAATAATGAATTATTAAATTTATTTTAATTGGTGGTGTTTTTAAAGTTCAAGTTCTCTGAGTCCTTGAGCTGAGTTTTCTTGAATACTTCAGGGAAAACACTTCAGGATGCCCACACAGAGTTTTAAAGCAAGCTGAGGGCACCACTATGAATATGAAAATATTCGGTTAATTTTTATGGATAAGAAATTATTAAAAATTCCCAAGCACAAGCAGTCCCAATCGGACTAATAAATAGACATTTGATTACTAAATTTAGATTCAATATAAAAAACCTGAAGCAAATATTTGGAATTATATATTCTCTCAGTAAATGGAAGAGAGAATCACATAGTATTAAACTAAAGCATATAATTAATGGAACATTAATTAATTAGAAAACTTATAAAGTCTTCTGAACATATTCTTGCCACATGATAACTCGCCTTTTCTTGTGCCAGCTATATTCTAAGTAGCTCCTCTTCTCCACTGGTAATTGTCTCCCAAGGCAAATGTAGGGAGACTCTCCATACATTTGGTTACTAAATAAATTGAGTTATTTTCAGCTAAATACAGTCTCTTTTACAAGTCAAGCACAGCATCATGTCATGTTTTCTAATTTTTAATTTCTGAAGTATCTACAGGCAAGATTTGGGATGCACAGCTTCTCTTTTCCAGGTCATCCTTCTACATAATAATTTTTTAATAGTTTTCCAGAGTTGTGCTCAATCTCCCTGGAGTTTCAGAGACAAGCAGATAAACTATAGGGCAGGTGAAATCTCTTTCCTAGTGTCTTAGAGTAATTCTATGACCATACTGTATTCCCCATCGCCTGCTTGATTTCTAGTGTACCTTTAAATTGCAAAAAAAAAAAAAAAACCGAGAGAACTCTTCAAAACGACCAGCTTAACCTTACAACTAGAATGTTTTGCATTCTTTTCTCTCCCGATTCTAACAACATTTAGTTAGTTAAAAGATTTTTACTCTCTAGTCTCTTCAGCTTTCAGCGGAGAAGGGACTGTGATCTGCCTCAGCGGCTTCTTTTCCTTTTTGAACTGTTTTTGGCTTGCTTTTCATCTAAGACCTGCTGTCATCTCCAGATCTGCTCGGCGGGACCCTCCAAGGGGGATCGTCGGACCCTGCCTGGCCGGCCCGGCCCAGCTCAGGACTGCAGGTTTTACCTACAAAAAAAACTCTAAAATCCATAGTCCTCTTTTAAAGGACAGGGGAGAGAGTTTCAATATCCTTTTTCCCGTGACAGCAGGGGACTCTGTTTTGTTAAATAAATAGTTTTTTTCACTTTCACTCAAAAAATTATTCTTCCCGAACCTGTAGAGGAAGTGCTACCGAAGCCTGCTTGCCTGGCAGGCAGGAGAGAGAGAGAGAGACGCCCCTCTCAAGTTGTTTCCTCCCAGATTTGTGTCCAAACCGGCACACCTAGGAAGGCGTTTCAGGTGACCATAGTAAAACGACCCGTCTTACAGAACACCACACAACAGGATTTTGATCTGAACTTTAAAGTAGTACTTTAAACCAAAAACTTCTATAACATGTGAACGTTGTGAACACTTGAGCCTTAAATAATGGAACCTTTAAATCTGGCATTTGGGCAGTTGTCACAGAGGACAGTAATGAGCCTTTTATTTCACTTGAATGGCTGAATAGTCGCTGCCCTCATTCTGCCTATTAGACTCCAAGTGAAATATTTTTACTTTAGTTCATTTTCTGCTAAACTTCTCCAATTCAAAGGGTTTTGGTTAAACTGTAATTCTCTGAATGTCAAAATACATCAGGCCTAGGAGGAAAAAGAAGACATAAAGTGATGAAATAATTTCACTTGAAATCAACGAACAGAAATATACAGTAAATGTTTTAGCTACATTTCAGAAATTGCACAAACCCACGAGGGGCATCAGGGTTTGATGAAAATGTATACAATTAAAGTAAAGAGCCTGAGGCAGTGGTTGCCTAAATACCGTGAGGCTACACGTTGAGATAGTTCAGAGGTTTGGGGCAAGATTCTCATCAGAAAAATGTCAGTTCATTGGGGCTGAAACTTTTCACAGAAATACATTGGTCTTGACAAGGTTTCCACTGGGAGAAGTGTCTAATCTCAAATACAAAATTTTTTGTAAAAGGAAGAATACACGAACTACCTCAAACATCTGAATATTGAGGGATGTTTTACAGATTCATATAATCCAAATGCAACTGCAAACACTGTTAGGGCTTGGACAAATGCACTTCAACGTCTTGGTTTTATAACCTGAGTGCCAAGGCATCTCAAGCAGACTGAAGGATTTTGTTCTTAGAGGCTTTTGCCTGGTAGCTGAAAACAATGATTTGGAGGAGTGGAGTGGAAGTAAAAAGAACAGTAAGATGGGAGCAGGGAGCAACAGTTGGATTTCAACTGAAAGAAAACAGGAGTGGAACCAGAGTAGGGTCAGACCCACCCTAATCACAGAAGTACCAAAACTGGAAATCATTGGATGTTTGTCATAGGAATGAACATACACTGTAATCTTTTTGAGTGATCTCGCAAGGGTTTCATTTTCATTTTAAGTGACTTTTGAAACGAATGAGAAACATGTAAAAAAGACTATATATTATTTAAAATAAGAAGTGGTTTTCTACATATTTGCTAATAGAAGCTAAGGCCCTCTGTTTTGAGGTTTTGTGTATAAGAATCAAGATAGTCTCTCTAGTGGAAAACGTTTAATATACATATGGAACAAAGTGTTACAGTGACATTCAGTGACTTGCACAGTGAATTCTTTTGTTGAGTACAAAACCATCCTTCCATTTAAACCTTGCTTACTTTCAGTGTTTCTGTGTGTAAGACACCAAGGCCCTCTGATTTTAATCTATGATTTCAAGTAACATTGGGCATGTGGTACTGAAAATTAGATCTTTTACAGGTCATTTGATCCCCCAAAGACTCACAATTTGTAGCATTTATTACATTTCTATGTTCTTTCCACCTGAGTCAATGATCCATCACCACATGAGATTTAAAGTATTTTTACAGCCTATGTTTGTTGAGAGTTGTCTGTTGTTGTTGTTGTACACCATGTATTTGTGACCCCTTGGCTTTCCCAGCTCTGTGCTGCAGTGGCTCTGGGATCAAGTTGTGTTTGAGGAAAAACACCACACAGATAATCCAAGCTGCCTTCCATCATGTCAGACAACAGTCACCTGGGAGGAGACATTCTGTAGGGTTAATTAACACTAATTGTGACCCTCCTCTCCTTGTTTCAACCTCATCTCTCAATGGATGTTTATGAGATAACAAATATCATCTATATAATGATCTATGTCAATAATGACCATGAAGAATCAAAGTTAATTAACTTGTAATGTTGACATTTACCTCTTTGTAACCAACTCACAGATTTTCAGGCTAGACACACACAGTTTATATATCTCTGTAAATAAAAAATGGCCTCTGCACTTTTACTATTCTGTTCAGAAATCTGACAAGTGTTATCAGTTCTACCCCTCACCAGATTAACTTCAGTAGATTCATTCCTCTGCTGAGGAGAACAACCTATATCTTGAAATTAAATGGTATGAAAATATCCTAGTTAAACTCTGATGGCAAGGACAGAACTGATAGGTGGCAGGAAGAACCAGATGGATACTACCAGTGGCAGCTGGTACAAATGCAAAATACAAAACTTGCATGAGCCTTCCACTTGTGTTACTGATGGAAATTTTAAACAGCACTTTTTAAACTTTTCTTAAAAGTGCACAAGTATTTTTTTTCTCATTCATCCTCACATGTTGACACCCTGTTGAGGAGCCTGTAATGCACTTTTTATTTCTCCTGTGGTTTTTACCTGGCTGGGCAACAGCTCTTTATTCTGTTATGGATAATCTTTACTCAGAATTCCCAGATAATCAGCTCTCACTGCCTAGCTGATTGCATTGATCTTGCAATCAATCTTGTGGTTGTTCTGCTGCACAGCTGTAACAGGAGAGTGATCCCTGGATTTTGGATCTCTGTGTATCCTCAGACACATTTCTTTGCACGCCTATCCTCTCCTTCCTCCACCCACTCACACGTGTGTGCACACAACCAAAAGCATCTTTTATGTTTGATTAGACCAGGCAGAGAACTAATAAATTTTCTTGTGGTGTTTCCTGTCTGTTAATTGCCTTTGGATGAGCTGTGCTTCCTGTAAGTGTTTATGCCGAGCCTTGTGAAGCACTGGGCTTCACGTCTGCTGCTCGTTAGTCTGCATCCGGAACATTCTCCCAGGGCTCTGCATTGACAGGCAGCCTGCGTTCAGCTCTGAGCAAAGGGCAGCATACATTTGCTTTTCCCCAGAAGCAGAGCAGAGATCAAATTATAGCCACTTTTCAGTTTACTTGGTTGTTCCCTAGGGAAAGCCAGCTGAGCTCCTGTTTCAGAGCAAACTCTGCCTTCTCCCTGCCCCTCCAAACAGGAGACAGAGGTTTGGAGTCATTTACCTCTCACAAAGATTTCTGCTCCTTTATTTCCCTATTACCTACACAGATAGATTCATAACTGGCCTTCAGTTTTCATGCTTACTGCGTTAGTTTTCAGACCTTAAAAATCCTGAGACACAGGAGGAATTGAGAGGGTGGTTTCAGGATCTGTGGGAGTCACTGCAATTCTGCAGCTCAGCTTCATCCAGCATCCATGGAGCAAATTCATTGCCCTCCCTCACGAGATAAAACACATTTCTGGCACCCAGACCTTGCAGTTCCCATGGGACACAGAGCTGGTTCTTTGGTGCGTGCTTTGAGAAGGATTTTTGCTTTAATGTCCATTTAATGAGCAAACATCAGCTTAAATGAAGCCTTCCTTTCAGCCTGCTGCACACACTTAATTGTGGCTGGTCTCTTCCATTTGCTTAATTTGCTTTTATCTTGCTCAAACCTTTTGCAGTTTGCTGACATGGAAATAGTGGAACTTATCCTCTTTGAAGAGCAAGGCTGCTCATTTTACCTTTGTGTTACATGCCAAGAGAAACCTTATTTATTTCATTTTTACTATTGTGTCTCTGTTGCCTGTCATATGTCTAATGTCCTTATTTTTCAAATTTGTTATTTAAAGACAAGGAATCTGGAAAAAAGACTTCTGTTACTTTACTGGCTTTAAAACATATTTGTAAGTGATTATTTAGAAACAGTCCATGGAAAAGAGAATCCACATTCTGTTTTTTAATACAATTTCTTTTCCTCTACTCTTGATATGAACAGGTTTTTCATACAAAGGTCTCTGTACAGGGCAGCTCAGCTGTTGTTTGTTAGAAAATTAAATATTGAATCATTGCCTTCGGGAAAAAAAAGATAACTGTTCTGTGTTCTGTGGACTTCAAAAACATGGAGGAATAATAGGCCAGACTTTGTTTGGACCAAGCTATAAAAGTCCTTAAACTAAGCCCTTTCTAAGCTGAGCATCTTCTAAGCTGATATCTTAAACTAGAACCATGGCATATACAGCCATTAAAAGTTGGGTAGCATAGTTTGTGTTTAAATCCATCAGACTCTGAAGACCTGTCTGTGCTCAACTTCTGTTTTTATGGTGTAAAAGCAGATCCACCTCCATGGGCTTTTCTTTGGTCACGTTCAGTGTATTGGCAAAAATCTGCATCGTACAAAACAACTGGCACCAACAGATTGGAAAAAAAAATAAAAAAATTATTCAGTCTTTTTTCCTCCTAATTATTTAAGATTTAACAAGTTCTATCAGGTAGAAGTAGTTTACCCTAATTATTTAAGATCTGACAAGTACTGTAAGGAACAAAGCTGTCTGAATAAAATTATGAGGCATGTACATGATCACGTTCCCTGCTGATGGGACCTGAGTCCTCACAGGCTGAAGTGTACTAATTAATCCCAACCAAAGGTTTGTCCTCTCAATTAGCAGCCCCTTAGATAAGCTGTCTGGTTGATCTACAGCTGCCTGGTGGGAAATACCCAGTTTTATGGTGCTGGCTCCCTAGGCCAGTTGCAAAGTTATTTCAAGGAGAGGAGCTGATCTGCTCTGCAGAGTGTAATAGCTGCGTGCAGTGCTCTAGGGCAAATCCCATCAGGTAACTGCAGCAGAAGGCTGGAGACAGCATCCAAAGGACGAGGAGAAATGTGCCATCAGCTTGGCATGCTGCAAATTCCATCTCTGAACCACACAAAATCCCTATCATAATGTTGGCATTTCCCATCATAATGTTGGCATTTCTGGAAACCTGGTGAAGGGCGTTTATATTCTCATGACTGTCAGAGAAATTATTTCTGAAGCTGTCTTAAAATCTATTTCTAATTACAGCTATAAAATACATTCTTGTGTGTAAACATCACACACAGCATGAGGGAGGCCTGAAGAGCCTTAGTAACCTTTTAGTTATTTAACCCTAATAACCCTGTTATTTCCTAACATAAAGGTACAACACACCTTCTCTGGCCAAGGGTGATCACCACATGCCAACAGGGGGATCAGAAGGGCACATAATTTGTGTGGGAGTGTAGAGGCCCAGCTGAGGCTACTGAATTTGAGCAGGGTTTAGGTGGGTTGGTGTGGCAGGACATCCTCCCCCTCTCTACCACTGATAGTTGGTGCAGATATGGAGAAGATAACCCAGGGGCTGAAAGGCCCAGCAAGGGGTCTTCTCTGGTGCCAAAAGGGCTCAAGTCTCAGCTAAGAATCAACATCTTAGTCTGGAGAGCAGATGTGGAAAGAGATAACAGAGATATTCTTGACTGAGAGACACTGTTTTACAAACTATAAAAGATACACGAGATTTCACGGAGGCAGAAGCCTTCTACACACACACCCTGAGAGTGTGGGGGCCTTCTCCCTGGAGTTTGGCCGCAGATTCCGTGGTTGCTTTCCTGGGAACTGAGGGAAAGGATCTCGATGTGTGCCCCACCAACAATTGGATGGTAAGATACATTGGATCCTAAGTTATATTATTTCTTCGCTAGCTGTAAAATTGATGGTACCTTAACCTTGCACTGTATATATCTACTAGTAGCTTCTTTTTATTCTTATTCCTGTGTAGTATATAGTTTGTTTTAAGTCTTATGTCTGTTGGTTTTGTGTCTATTGAAAAAATAGTTCATTCTATAATAGACCACATCAGCCATTATTAAAGAACTTGCGAGCAAAAGTGGGTCTTGAGGTGCTGGCCACACCAATAAAGCTCCTGCCTGCTGCCAGAGGCCTGGGCAAAAGGCAGAGACTTAGCTAAACACCCACATCCATTCGCAACAGTCAGTCTGCCTGTCTATTTTCTTCACCTCTCCAGTTTTCTCCTATTTCTCCCAGGCATTGTTATTACCCTTCATTTCTGTCAGTGGCTTCACGGGAGAGTGCACTTCGCCTTGGGATAGGACACGCACAGAAGCAGTCTGTCTCCCCTGTTTACCCAGGCTAAGACAAGAGGCCAGACTCTGCCTACTTAAACTCACCCTGTAGAAACTGAAGCCATAAACTAAAGTGAAATTGAAGACGTGAAATGGAGAATGTTGCTCTGAAATCTCAGTTGTGACTCTCTCCCTCCTCAGCACTCATGAATGGAGACTGAGCGTATCGCTTCTTCCTTACTCCAAGCCCCAGCTGCCACCAGGAGACGAAGGCACAAGAGCACTGGGATTAACCTGTAAGATTTTGATACTGTCCTATTAGCACAGTGATTAAGCATACTGGGGAATTTAAGGATGATTCAAATTGCACACTTCAAGACTTTTAGCAATTGAGAGGAAAATAGAGTTTTTGACTGATGGAGCACAATTCTTGTCCCAGCTGTACCTTTGTGACCTGCACGTGCTGGTAATATAATGGAGGGGGCTGCAGAGCCTCCAAGGGATTTTTAATTTCAAAATGGATGGCAGATATCCATTCACTAATAAATCATCTGTAGCAGTTCTGCAAGAAAGAAAAAAGGCTCAAGGCAACCAATTTTGGTCTTGTGTATTTTTTCCCACTTTCTGGGTTCATAGAGTTAACAGTTGTTTAAAGAAGGGGTGGGCAGATGACCAGCTACATTAATAGCTGAGATGTGTTATTTACATAAATTTCATTTTAATTCAGTGCATAGTGCGTGATGCATCAGTCAATATGTTTTGGTTTTTTCCTAGGGTCTTGTTCTTGCACTTTTCTTTCATGGCACTGCTTTCTTTCAGGCAGGAAAACTCATATAGATTTATTGCCTTTCTCTTTTCTGTGCAACCTTGCCTAATAAGACCACTGTAGTGGCTGCAGCCTGTGAAATTAGCCCATGAACTCTTTGTATCCTTGTCTGTCTCAATATCCCTCAGATCACCCTGATAAGAAGAACTGTGACCATACCTGTCTTTTTAATTATAGACTATTGTTGGTATAGGTGGCAGACTGATGAAATACAGTGGGGGTTTCCTCTTCACATTAAAATTTCAGTGCATTTCTTTCTTTTTTCATTCAGTGGGGTATCCACTGATGTGCCTAAAATCAACAGTTACAATATACACAGGAAGGGCATAACTATGCTGTGCCTATGGCTTTTTGAATGGTACTGCCAGAGTAATTTCAATGTCTCATGGCAATAACACTCATTTGCACAAAAGCCAATTTTATATCTACAGTTTGGTTGCGGCCAAAAAAATAAAAGGGAATTAATGGGTTTAGATCCAATGGAGTGATAAATATTATCAGTGAAGTGATTTACTGTCTGTCTTCTGAGGTTTTCAATTAATCTGCAGGCGTTTTATATACTTACAGCTTGTTCTTCAGCACGGATACAGAGTGTAAGTTCATGGCCTGACCCCGCTGTGTATCACTCTTTCAGTTCCTATATAGTGAATAAAATGAAGTGACACCTCTGCAGTGATGACTGAGGTGCCAGGGCTTTATTAAATTCAGATGTCTGGGCTCTACATGTGCATATCAGTTTATGCCTTATTTACTTCAAACCACCCCCAATTGTCCTTTTGTCTGCATGTGAGTGCTATGAGATCTCCGTCTCCTGATTTGCGCTCATGATTTGTGCCAGACAAGAGAACAAACATATGGTCATGGGCAAGGAGAATCAATCCATTTTAATATTATGTAGCCTGCTATTTTTGAGTGAAAGAGTGAGTTCTGTAGGGTTTTTTAGCCCTGACTTCAGTATTTTGGACAGTTACTCTTGGGTTTAACAGGGTACGTAATGCCTATGTGGGGAACTTGATTCTCTAACGACTGTTTGCATCACTTGATGACACCTGTATTAACCAGACCCCTGCTGAGTAAGAAGACATCCAGAATAACTTTTTGTGGCAGACTAATGGGGTGAGGATGGATGATTTGTGCTGGAGGCACTGGCCTGGTGTTCAAAATCTGGAGTTCAGTTCCTGGCTGTGTCACACAGTGTATGATGGTAGGTCAGTCTTCTAGGGCTGCCTTTTTCCAGTGCCTAAAGTACCAAGTGAATGTCTAGTGGCGTTTTCAAAAGCAGCAGGGGATTGGCTTCCATGGGGCTTTCCAGCATTCCCATGGAACTGGCTGTCACAGTAGCCCTCCACCACGGAGAACTGCGTTCCTAAAGGCACCCAGGTAATGGGGTCACCATGTTCATAGCAAAAGGCTTCCGACAGCGTTTTCCTGTACAATCTCTGAGTTTCCCTCACGAGGCAGGAGTTATTAAAAATATTTTTGTTGCTCTAAGCTGACATGACAGGTGAAGACAATTTTCATTATTTTCTTGGTCTAATTTTGACAACCTCAGACTGCTAACAATAGTAAGAACAGAAAAAATATCCTTCATTTTTATGCTAAATAACTATGGTGGAAACAATTTACCTATTACCCTAAAGAGTTTTCAAGTAACTACCTGGAGACATGAGGAATGTTACTCCCTGCCCAGGGCAGGCAGAACTCCTGTGCTCCCATTTCTCGCTAATCTCGCAGTGACTGGGGATTCATCGCACTTGGGTTGCCAGAGCCGTGTTTGGGCAGCGGGTTCCACATCTGACGATGCTGTCAGCTACACTGAAGTGGTTGCTGAAATAAGGTGCCTGAGAACCCACTCAGCCAAGACGTGCCATCTGCTTCCTGGTGACTGACAACAGAGAAATCTCCTGTGCTCCTGCCAGCGGAATTCTCCCTTTCAAATCACATTCTGCAGTGCCAGAATCATTCCCTGCCATGTCATTAAAGCTGGGAAGGACTCAGAGTCTGTTTCACCAGAAATTTTGCCATTTCAAATCTTGTTCTTTAGGTCCAGAAAAACTTGAGCAACCCAAGTACCTCTTTCTCATTTTCTACATCTAAGTTTTTGCAAAATTCGAGGAAACACTGGGATTTTGAAAAGCAGTTTTAATTAAAAACAAAAGTTTCACATTGGTGCCAGCACAGTGCTTGTTCTTTCCTCTAAATGATGTGGGAAAAAGTTTTTCTTTAGTGCCTTCTTATGCAAAATATTTAAATGCAAATATTCACTCAGTTCTGACTGGTCTTGGTTTGTACTTTCCTGCATCAAAGCAGTGGTGATGCATGCTGTGAATTGTTCACATAGTGAGTGTTATTTGGTCAAAAATAGTGAGTAATATTGTACTAGATTCTATGGATTTTTAACAGAAAATATATAGCACAGAGTAGCCTTCTGCTTGCAGAAATCACTTAACTTCTATCAGTCTCCAGCACTCCAGGAGAGGGACTGACAGCCCAGCTGGAACTCACTCCTTATCAAGTTTCTGAAAACCGGAATATGTCAGCAGTCCTAAACTGGGAACTTAAGAGTGGAGTCACAGAAACACCTTGTTTCCTGAACCAACACTTGTTTAACAAATTGATGACATGGATACCAAATGGGGCATTTTTCAGCCATAGCTGAAGAAAATCAAATTGCAAGCAGAGGCCAAGGAGATGGGATCACTCCCTCCATGGCCCTTCTGTCCTCCATAGCTGTTTGTGTGCTCCCACCTTTTTCCCTTGTACTGGAACTGGGGTTTGCTTCTGCTGGTGAGCCAATTTCACTCTCTAAATTAACAGAAATAAAATTGTGATTTGTTTGTTGGTTTTTTGTTTTTTTTTTTTTGTTTTTAGGTTTTGGAGGATGTAGGATTTTGAGTTTTTTTGTAAGCTGGGTGTTAATTGCTATACTTATTTAGCAGGCTGAGAGGTTGATTGCTAATGCTGCCTGTTTCTGTTCTTTCACCTCCTCCTCAGCTGTGCTAGCACAGGTATTTTTGCATCCATGCCTTGAACGACCTCAAGGGATTGGAACAGGTTTAAAATAACCTAGTAAAAATGGCTTTTATTATTCTGGATCAGTTCTTCCCACAGTGTCACAAACAATTCTACCAGGATGCCTAAAGGGAGATGTTGGAAGAACCTGGGTGGTCAGGAGAGGGAGAGAAGAAGGGCACAGGCTGCCAAAACAAATGGATGTCAAATTTGCCCTTAGCACGGTCTTGAATACCCACACAGGACAGTAAAGAGCTGATATGACACAAATTCACATCTCAGCTTGGCGTGCAATTCCCTCTCAATGTAGATGCAGCCTTAACTGCTGTGATGATAATAAAAATATTCACTGATGGAGCCTCTGCGAAGCACTTGAAAGGATTTGCTGTTCTTTAGTGCATCTGGAGCAAGAAGCACAAAGGAGTCTATGCTAATGTACTGTTATGAGCTCTGTTCTTTGGGATTTATTCATTCTTCCATTTAAGACACAACTTGAAGCTGCAAGGAGCTGAAGTGTGGACTTGAAAATAGAAAGAGACTTAGTATATTAAACAAAATAACCTCTAAGCGGACTCATGTCTGGCTGTGTCTTTGCAGTGTATTGTGTGTCTAAGAAAACATGTATTTTAAAAAATATATGTATTTTGAAATCCACAGTATTTTCAGCCTGACGTTTCTGTATATGTCCCATTACGAACCATGACAAGGAACGCAACGTGAGTTCTATGAATACATAAAAGCACGTATGGAAAATTACTGGAAGTGGTCTGGGTTTACAGCTCTTAGGAACAAACGTGGGTCACTAGGCGTCTCTAAGCACAGGCAGCACCCTTTAGGTTGCTACTGGAATTCCTTGTATCGCTTAAGAGTGTTGTTTCTTTTAAATCTGAAAGGGCTTTGATCTCTCAGGAAGAAGATGCAGGTAAGGAACTTTATTCAGTGCCATCAGCACTGGGAAACTGACAAATTCATGCCCAAGGTTTCTCTTCCACTCTTTGCTAAGTGAGTTTACTACCTTACATAACTTTTTAAAATATTTTCCTTATTTTTTTCCAGTATTTGATACTCATTCTCCCCAAGTCTTGCTCATTAGCAATTGCTAACGGTATTAAGTAGCTTTCACATTGTGTGGTCAGCCTGCTCTTTGCTCTGCTTGTATGGCTTCACAAGCATCTCTCCCTCCAACACGAACTGCTGGGAGCTGAAATGCAATTGTGGCAGCTGCATCATCTGCAAATCTGTCCTAACGAAATTTGGCAAAAGTGGTCAAAGTCGTCTGAGACTAAATGAAACTGCCACATGTTTTTGACAGCTGAGGTGACAGTCCAGCACATCTCTCATGGCTCAGGATGGCATGCATCTTTAGATTTACAGAATGTGAGAGAGAAGCCTGTGCTACAAGCTACTGTGCTTCAGGCTTTCACATTATTTTTTCACTTTCCTTCAAATTCAAACATATTAGAGGCCTTGAAAGATCAAACATGAACAGATATTGTTTGTCACCTACTTTAAAAAAAAAGGTAGAAAAAAACAAAAATCAAAAATATTACTGGTGGTATTTTGTTCTTTTTTTTAAAAAAATCTTTTGTATTTAATTTCAGGGGAATGGGACAAATTGCAAATGGATAAAATTCAGAATACAAGTGACTGGTGTTGATGTAACATGCAGAGCAGGAGACAAAAGGCTCTTAAGGACTTTCCTCTTTTGGCACATTTTCATACTCTTGTAAAAGTCTGTTCAGTGGCTGCTCACACTGAAGTGAAATGTTTGTCTAATTTAATATCCCAGGTTATATTTTATGGGTGAATTTATTCTAATGAAACAGGTCAGATGGATGGCCAGGCATCCCACAGCATCCCCTTCAGCCCAGAGTTGGAATTTGAAGACAAGGAGTAAGAACAGCACGACTGCAAGCCTTTAATACCCCTTCTGTGCCTGTAATTCTCCTTGTAGGCTCCAGAGCTCACAGGTCTGTCATCATGGCTAGCAGGGAGAATAAGGTAAGGAAAAAATATGCTCTCACATGGGAATTTTCTTCTCAAGGCAGTAGGGACATTTTGCATTCATTAAAATACTCAGATGTGGCTCAGTTTAGAAGCTCTCCTTAGCAGTAACACTCTGCATATTTGCTATCCCTCAGATTCCCTTAGCATTTTTAAGAAATATTTACAGATCTTGATCTCTCCTGTTTTTCTTTGAGATGACAGTTCCATTAAAAAGGAAATGTGGCAAAAAACTCTTGTGCTATGCAAATTAATGTTCAAGGGAGATACAAAAACTAGAGAAATGTATTTTTTGTGGCCTTGGTAAATGGATGCTTGGAGAAACAAGTGATAATATAACAATAAATCTCTCTCATCATGAGGTGATGAGGGCAGACTCCTGAGGTGGAGTAAAGACCCTGTCTCCATTCGTGTCGAAGGAATTGGGCTGATTGACATCACCACTTGTGGGAAGGACACGGAGATATACATCAAATATGTCCTAAAACAAAAACAGAAAAGAAAACAAAAATCAACCTCTGAATAGTCCCCTCATGCTTAGAAATGTGCACTGGCTATAAATAGCTATAAATAATAAATCCTTAGCTCTAAGAATGATGTTTTTCACTTCATTTTCTGTAAAGTAAGATATTTTGATTTATCTCATTAAGACATTAATTCACCGTCCACCATGCCCTTTTCCCTTGAGGAAAGTTCATTAATATTTCCTCGTTATTTAACTCTTTACTAAGTTGCTTCTTGTGAAGAACTTGGAAGAATTTGTCTATTTACTGTGAATCCTTTCTGTCATCTTTCCTGCTCCTTTGGCCAGGACTGTGTGCCATGGTTTAACCCCAGCTGGAAGTGGCACACAGCCTCTCCCTCCTTCACACCTGGTGGGATGGGGAGGAGAAGTGGAAAAATGTAAAATTAATGGGTTGAGATAAAACCAGATTAATAATTAAAGTAAATATACTCCAAGAACTACTACTACTAATAATAAAGATAATGATATAGAATATTCCTTTGGCCACTCTGGGTCACCGGTCCCAGCCATGCTCCATTCCAGCGTCCTGTGCACCTACTCACTGACAGATTATGGGAAACCGAAATGTCTTTAGCTTTGGGAAAAAACTTAGAAAAAACCTAAAATATCTGTGTGTTTTCAACATTATTCTCTAACAATCAAAACCACAGCATTGTATGAGTTAGCAGGAAGAATGTTAGCTCCCAGCTGAAACCAGGACAATGTGAAACAGTAGCACAGGGCTTTTTCTATTCTGTTACTTCTTTAAGTCCATTTAATTTCTAGTTCCTTTGTTATGTTCAGTATTTCAGCATTGAGCTGTTCACACTGCATCCTCAGCATGCTGGCCACTTACCTTCACCATGCCATCTCCCATGAAATCATTACATATATAGTTGCATTCTGACATTAATTTTATATGGCTGGGTTTTTTTAATCTTGATAGCTATTTTAGAATAATTTCTTAACCTCTCAATTTATGTTTAGCATGTTCTGTTCCTTCTTTGAGATGCAGTAGCTCTTCCTTGTGTATTGCCCCTCTGCTATTTGGCTGCGACAACAACCTTGATCAAAAGGGGCTGTTTTCTTTTAATCCTGTAAAATTCTGCTTAGTTTGAGTCATAAACCAGTTAAAAATGTGGATTTCCTTTATAATCTCTTTACTGACTTTCTCAGAACCTTACAAAAAGTCCACTTAATTGTGAATGCTCCACACCACCCTCAAAGTGTTGGGCCAAGGCTGGGACCAGAGAGCAGCTGCTGGCTGCTCATGGTTTTGCCTGCTCAATATTTGCCTCTGGCTCGAAGCTGAGGTTGCAGCCTGGAAAAAGGCAGCTCAGCACTGTGCTGTCCAAAGGCAGCTGGGAGAAGCAGGCAGCAGGCTGGCCAAGAGGCAGCACTCCTCCACATCCACCCTGCTCCAGCCAAAACCAGCTCCGGATTGCAAATCCTCCTGCTCTGTTCCAGGAGTGATGAGGCCTAAATGGTGTGCAGATAGCAGTAATATCACCCAGGATAAGGATATCAGCCAGGATAATAATATCACCCAGCTGATCCTGGCACCACATGAGGCTGCTCACGGTCACTCCAGTGGGATGAAGGAGCATCTCTGGTAGCAGCACAAAGCAGTTCTAATTCCTGACTATGAACATTAATAACTCTTGTAGATAAAGGGAGATGCCTTCCTCACAGAATCAAACCATCCAACAGAACCCTTCTAAAATATTTTCTGGTAAATTTATTTCTTATTTTCTCTAAGTACATGTGGTGGCCTGATTCAAACCTTGTTGTAGCCTGAGGAAAGATCCAGTCTCACTGGATCTTCTTGAAGAGTTTGGCAGCTTGAGTGCAGAAAAGCTCTTTCTGGTTTTATTTTAGGACTTCTTAAAAATATTCTTCTATTTTCTATTGGAGTTTGCCTGCTTTGCAGTCCAAATATCCCATCTGTACATGTATTAGCATCCAGGTCATCTCTTTTTTCCCTCCAGCTCCACTGAGAGACTTTCTAGTTGCTAGTTGGAAGTAAGTTTTGCCCCTGATTTTACTCTATTCTTGATATCCCCACAGATTTTTTGCATCATCTTTTTTACTAGGCAGTAGCATCTTGATGTTTAAAACAGTCCATATTCTCACTACAGGGGCATGCAGCAAAAGGAAACAGGTATCTGCCTTGCTTTGGAAGACAAGAAATACTGAATGGTGTAAAAAATGCAAAGGGCTTAAATTTATTATAAAACCCAAGACATATGTTAGGAGAATTGTTTTAGGATTAATTTTTTTTTTCCTGTTTCCAAGTGATTTTGATAATACCGTGGGACTTTGCTTTATCATAACATTGCTCATCCTCCTAAATCAAAACTGAAGCCAGACACAGGACAAGTACCTCTAAAGACAGCAGCTGCATGGAAAACTTAACACAGTTTCAGAGCTGCAAGCTTATCTGCTTGAGGACATTGCTAAGGAACCAGATGGAGAATAGTTTTCCACAGTTAACCATCTGGGCCCTGCAGTGATACACTCTGCCCTAAGCACTACTAGGGGAATTGACTTCATGGTGGGAAAAAGCAGAACAAAAGAGACAGGCAGAGAAAGAGGAGCATAATATTTTATACTGCAAAAATATGCAGCCAAAGAATCACCATTTTGTCACACATTGCAGTTTCCTCATCGCTGTTTGTGTTTATAACCTGTGGAATAAAAGGAAGAGAAAGTGAGACACTAATGGTTACTACAGCAGGAAAGACAGCAGTGAAGGAAATCAGAAATGGTGTTTTGGGTTTAGTGGAACTTTGATTGAGTTATTAGATGTCGAAGTGCAAGGCAGCACTTTCTGATAGAGCTTCTAATTGTTTACACTGGTATTTAATTTTAGGTCTGCTGGATAAATTTATGGAGTTCTGCACTTCAGTCTGGCTTCCAGATAATGCTGTGTTCACAGCTGAGAAATGCAGTGGTTTGAGGTGGCCAGAGAAAGGTAAGAAATATGGGATATTCCAGGAGGTTTGTGGAAAACACCAAATGCCTGGTAACTACATGGAGTCAAAGAAAAAAGTAGAATGAGTGGATTTTCTGAGCAGTCCTGCTGCATGGTCTTAACCTGAAATCTATAGGCAAAAAGTCTTTAAGTATTAAATATAAAATTTTTCTGGAACTAGAAGACAAAAAAAAGGTCATTTTTTCTCAGGTGTTCATGAGGTTCTAATATCTTCCTTGTTGGTTGCAGTTGAAGTTTTCTATGCTGTCCTGGCATTCTGGCTTTTTTTCCTCCTATGTTGATTCTCCAGCATTGGATATTGTGTCATCTTTTGCTGGGTGCTTTTCTCTGCCAGGGAAATTGTAGGATCTTTTTCCTCTAGCTATGAGAATTTTTCTTTCTGTCACATTTGAATGAAGTTTGACAATGGCTTTGCCTTCCTTAGTAAAATTGGCTAAAATGGTAGGCTTAAAAAATACTAAAAAAAAAAAAAATATATATATATATAAAGTAAACTAATAAATGTGATTCATCTCAAAGCTCTGCTGAGTTTTGAAGTACCCAGATAATGCAGGTTAGCTCCAGTGAACTACTTAATAGTATGAACAGGCATAATGAGTTACTGAAAGTCACTGAGCAAATACCATCAACCTCCATTGAATATTAGGACCTTATACAGGGTTTCAGACTCTAGCTTACATTTTTATGTGTATGACAGGTCAAGAGAAATATTAAATAGTTATAAAATCACAAAGACCTGGCCATTCAGCACATTTCTAAGCTGGAAATTAAAAGGTTAACATTTCTATGACCTTTACCTGGATAGATCTGAATTTTTTCTCGATATACGTATGTAGCAGCTGTTCTGTAAAGGGAAACAAAATTCCCTGTAATGGTTTAAATCACTGTTTATCTTCTGTTTTAACAAAGCCCCACACCACTTCAGCCTGGTGGCACTGTGCGTGTGTGCTCATGTGTGTTTATTGCATCTGGATGTTCACAAGGAATTAACAGATAGAACTGGTTATCAGGTAATCATCAGCTTATAAAGAGATTTTTCTTTTCTCTTCTCAAAAGAAAATCTGTGTGGGGAAAACGTAATGGCTGGGTTTTGTTTCTGGGTGTTACTGGTGTGGAACAGACTGTGTGCTTTGATGTTGAGATTGGCTTCAGGTATTAATGGCAGGAAATTGTTTGTGTGGGTGATATCACACATATAGGTGCATATCTCACTCTTAAATTACTTTTGTATGAGAATATAAATAAAAAATAATAACCCCCCCATCCATTAATCCTTTTCCTCATCACTGGTGAACTGCAGAACTGGAAAATATGATGAGTATGAAAAGCTTGGCTGTAACTTGTAGTTTGGAGAAGATGAGGAGGTCATTTAGGTAAATAGATCATTATTTTGCAAAATATTTGCTCTTCTTTATTAGTAATATATTTTATTCTTCTGGAATTGATTGATTCATTGGAAGTTTGCCCAGATAAAGCCCGCTGGACTGACCCTCTTCCCAGACAACTGGTAGTAGAGCTTTCAACTGAACTTGTGTTTTTCCTTCCTTGTTGGCAGTTGGTCTGGCAGTGATCAAGCAGTGAGCTCTGCTTCTTAATGCACAAAAATATAAATAATTTATACCTCAGAGCACAGAACACCATGGAAAGTGTGAGGAAAATTATTCAACTATAAGGAAGAAAGTTGTTAGGTTGCAAAGAGAGAGAGAAATCTACCCTAAACGTGGAGAAATGTCTATTCTTGCTTTCTTATGTGCCAGCCTTGAGCTAAAAAGGATGTGTCAGGGCAAACAGCTGCTTTGAGGCAGCTCAAAGGGAACACTGAAAAGTTGCCTTTGTGTCTGAAAGGAATTCGTTTCAGTAGTTTTGCCCTAGATTGGATTTGTCTAAAGGCCTGTTCCTTTCCCATAAATTTGACTCTGCCGTATTCTGCCCACATTGTGCATAAGTTAAAGCTCATAAAATGCATAACTGAGTTGCAAATGACATCTTTCAGGAATTAATGTTTTTAAACACAGCTTTAAACGCTGTTTGTTTTGTGTACTCCAACTGCTCTTAGCCATCAGTCAGAATCTGCCAAAGGGATCTGCTCTGCAGGAGCTGATCTGCAAATTTCCACCAGGGACACGTGAACCTTGGCCTGATGTTTCTTAGTTCTGCAGTTCTTGGCCTTTGAGAGCAAAGCTGGATGGCAGCCTCATTCAGCAAAAGGGAAAGCGACACATAAATTAAAGTGACAGTAAAAAATCCAAATAAGACAGTGTCATCTCTAAATATTTTTCTAAAAGAAGACCAAGCAGTGTCAAAGAAATTCTGTGAAATCGTTCGCCACACTTCATTTGTCTGCCTGTTTCTGAAAACTGATTTTCCTAACAAACAACTCTGTGTGAGAGACAGTCCACAGTTTGAAGCCTTAAGTGATACTCACAGATAGCCTCTTAAGAGGTGGCAATAGATTTTTGGTTTCTCTGGATGACCCTGCTGTATACTGAGTAAGAAGACAAGTCTTCCTTATCAAATCACAGGAAGGTACCAAGGAAGGGAAAGTCCCAAAGGTCCAACTCCTGCAGTTGAGACATGAAGACATTGAAATCAGAAAGCAATGTGAACAGCCCTTATTCTCTCTTTTGTGCTTTTATTTTTTATTTTAATGCAGTTCTCAGGCTGCAATCAGGCGCCAACTACTTCAGTTAAAAAATAAAGTAATAGTAACCTTTTTTGCACAGACAAGAAAGACTTCCTCAAGAAGCACCTTATATAAATCGCTATAATTTGCCTTTTTGCCATTCATGAACCTTCAGAGTGGCTGCTGAGTGCATGCCACTGCGGCGGTGTGAGGGCTGTGTTAAAAAATGCCACCCTGGGAGGGCAAGGGCCCGATGACAGAAGCTCCCATTGCTCAGAGGGTCCCTCTTTGCTAATAGGAAGTGGCATGAAATACTCAGTCATCATTAAGTGGTCAAAGATTTTAATCTGCTCATAAAATTGCATCTAGAGTAATTGAGTCGCTCAGTGTGAGTGTCTCTAATTGTCTTATCACAGTGTTTCTCTGGCTCCGAAAAATGAGAGAAGTAACATGTTTTATTAAAAGACAGAATTTATAGTAATTCAGACCCCAGAAACCCAAAGCTTGCACAGACGCATACTGTGTTACAGGGACTTAAATTTATTCTTTCTGATGTTCATTTAAATGTCCTGAACATTTGAAAAACGTGCCACTTTTAGAAGTTGTTCAGGCTCAGTTTTACAAGCAGTGTAGGAAGCACAACCAGACATTTTCGTATTCCTTAAACAGATGTGGAACAGAATACTCTAGAATTTGTGGTTACTTGAAACAAGCCTTGGTACCAGAGACAATTTCAAAATCCTGAACCAAACACCCCGTGAAAACGGAGCTCCTGCATTTCACTGTGATTTCTCTTAATGAACCATGGAGCTAAGCCAGGGGAATCATTGCCACCCAGTGTTGTGTGTGCAAAAAAAGTCTATATAGGTTTAAAAAGGCGTTAAGACGTGGTGGGGGGTGAGGACTATTTCTTGGCTGACTGTTAAACACAAATTACCTTGGGCTTGCCTCGAGTAACCAACCTCTGGAGCTGAGAGAGTGTCTGAGGGAGACACAGTTGTGTGGTGGCACAGCTGTGATCCTCCTCCCTGAGCCTCCACCTCTAGATGCTGGGGGACATGAGACTGAGCTAAAAGCATCTTTCTCGTGGGCTGAGCACTGCTGGTAGAGAATGTTTCCATTAAAGCACCTGACAATCTATTTATGCCATGCAGAATTCACTAATGACAGGTTTCAACTATTTTAGTTCTCCTTGATGATGTTAAGCAAAACACAGTCCTGTGGTTTTTATTATCTTTTTTCCCCTCTGATCCTACATATTGTGCTGTTTCCTGTTCTTTTTATGTTATTTTTTCCTCTTCACATTCACCTGCTTTAACACAGTTTGCCTGGTAAGATTCCTCAAACAGGAATGATCATATAAAAAGTATAGTGTGAACACTTACCTTTTATTCTTGGACAAATTGCTCACTGCAAGGGAGAGTGTATCCAGAATTGCTATACATAAAACAATGGCATTTTTATTGTGTTGTGATGAGAACAGCTCACCTTGCTGATGACCTCAGGAAGGCAGGCTGTTTCACACATGCAATTTTAGCTCATTGAGATTTCAAAGATCCCTTTCGATCATATATCACTGGAAGCCTTCTCTTAGCACATTGACTCTTTGTTCTTCTCGTCCATCATCGGGTTTAACATGCTGATGAAGGCCTGCAGAGAATGCAGCAATGCCAATAGATTGGGCTTGGAGAGACGCAGACTTTGAAGGAATGTGAAATGAGTAAAGAGAAACTTGGCTGAAATTCAGCAGTACAGAGAGGAAGGGGGAAAGGGCTAAAATTTTAGGATATTGACAGGAAGGCTGCAATTAAATTTCAAAATACCAAACCCAAACAAATAGAAAGCTCAGAGCCAGATTGCAGAATATGTGCTTTGTCCATCCTATTGATCCTAGGGTGAGTTCCTCCATGGGATTGCTCAGCCATAGACATACAAATTAAATCTAGGCTCTTGAGTGGTGGTTCAGCAGGATCTCGTCCTGCAGAGACTGGTGCAGAGGGTGCCAGCAACACAAACAGAGCTCTACTGGGGCTCTTGCAGAGCCTACGGAAGACGATTCCCGCAAGCGAGTCCTCGGCAGCGCTGGTGGGAACAGCAGCTTCAGGAGACAACAGCAGAACCCTCAGGACTGGGGCAAAATGACTAAACCTCTACAAAATAGAAACATGGACCTCGTGTGATCGCTTGGGGCTCCCAGTCACGGTTGGGGAACATCTGCAGATTTGTCTAAACTCTGTTCTGCAATTCCTTCCTCACAATGTAGCTTTGGCTTGTAATTTTTCTAGCTTTGTTCAAAAGTCCCAGTTGAGGGAAACAATGAGTTTTAAGACACTCATCTGTGACCTAGTTTCTCAACTTTGATTTTCCCCCTTCTGTCCAAGAGAGAGAGAAACAGGAATCAAATTCACTCACAATGCCAAAGAAATGTGCATGAATGTTTCCTTCATACAAATGGGCAAGAAGTCTTGTAGAATTGGAAGGATAAAATGGATGAAATTTGAGTTTTCTTTTCGTTTTTTTCACTGGAGACTCTTTAGAGGGTTCCATTCTTTTTTCTGGATCTGCCAGAAAGAAAGAATTTCTAGGCTGTGTTCCCTCCCTACCACTGGAACAAAATACGTAATATTCTCAGAAATCAATTCTGTTCTCACATGTCCAATTTATCAATTAAGGGGAAAGGGAAAGTAAGAAAGATATGTTATTTATTTATTTATAGTGTCCTTTATATTGTTGAGACCCTGCTTATAGAGCCTTTGTTCTCCTATATCTTAAGCATTTGTCCTTGAAGGGACTGATGTACGCAAAAGCCATTGGAAAAACAGGAGACACGGGCACTGAAGGCAACCAGGAGGTTTCTAAGAAGCTAATGGAGATGAAAATGAGAAAATGACTAAAATGGAAATATCAAAAGTAAGGAATTTTCGAATCCATATATATTCAGTAAACATAAGAGAAAGAAAATACACATTATTCTTTTCACATTTGCAGATTTTATAACAACAGTTAACTGCTCAGTAAAATTAATTAGTTACTTTGTTCTGTTGAAAAAATGCATTAATCTTTGGAAGGCAGCAAGGGGAGGACAGGACAGTAAGTATGGGGCAGTACTGGAGAGAAGTGTGGACAGAGGAGTTCCTACAAAGTGGCAAGGCAGGGTTAGCTGTAGCAACAGGCTGAGAGAGCACACGCACACGTTGGATTCAGGAAACGAGGAAAGAAATCAGTGAACCTTTTAAGTGACATTTAGAAAAGTTCACCATTTCAGTAGCGATTCCTGAGAACTGCAAAGCAGAAAATAAATCTATATCTAGAGAACAGTCATTGGTTTCTGCTTTAGATTTATTGCTTTCATGCAATAAAAGAATTTAGCTTGGAAAACTAATCTAGCCATGACCCTTCATGCAATTAGGCTGAGTGATTGCAGAATTAGGTCCTTGATCGCAACATGTTTCCCTTTCCCTGTTAAGGATCTGTCTTAAATACTCAAGAATCAATTAATCCACTGAGCCCCACTGAAGCCAAGTGGAGCAAAACATAGGGCTGTGACCTGGTTTTCATCTCTCTGATGGCAAATTGGTCAAGGTACTCAGAGTGACCCAGAGGCCTTTGTCAGAAGCCAAGAAGCAAAGAGCTGCTTTGCAAAGAACACCTCTTGCCAGCCTTGCCGAGGAAATACTGGAGTCAGGGCACACACTGAGTGTTTCAGGCAGGGGGGTGATGCCCTGCCAGTGATGCCCTGTGGCCAGAAAGGCTGTGAGAGCTTCAAGGAGCTGCCAGGTCATGCTCTGGAGATGTTCAGGGAAGAGGCACAAGGTAAGCCTCAGCATATTTTATGAGAAATCCCAAAACTGGTGGAGTTTTCGAGGCCAGCAAGATATGAAGTGCTGCCATGGGCTCTAGCCTTGGCTGTTGGGGCACTCAGAAATTGGGTATTCATTGAAGTGTTTCCTCTAGTCCCAAAACTGTGAATGTGTTCCTAGATAGCTAATCCAGCACAGAGCCTTCTGTTACCACAGTTTCTTTATAAATATTAATAATTTGCCACCAAGTGGAATTGCTGTGAAGCTAAATAATCTACTGTGCTATACTCACACATTAATCTTACTGGAGGCTCAGGGGGAAAGTGGAAGCAAAATACTTCTGTGAGAGATTAGTCTAGGTTATCCTCAATGGAAGATTAATCCAGAAATAGTCTCTACATTTTCTACTCATTTACTCAGCAGAAAAATTTGCTAAATAGTTCCTAAAACTGCAAGAATTGGGAAGTTTTCCTGTGACAGTTGTGCCATATTTTATTCCTTTTCTTTTCTGTTCCACTATTTTTCTTCTTTACATGATAACTTCACTGAAAAAGGTTGAGTGTTAAAGATTTGGAAGGTGCATATTTTTCAGCAGACTTAAGAAAATAAAGATGAAAGGAACTTGATTTTTTTTGATTTTATTATTCTCACTTTAAGAAAAGCTCTTTTTTTCTTGGCTGAATCATTACTTTGACCTGTTTAGAAAAACGTTAGGGAAGTATTTTTTTCCAGTTGTTTATAAACTTTGCTGCTTTTTAATAGAGCTACAAAATTCTACAGAATGTGACAGGGTTTTTTTTCAACGTGGAAATGGATTTTAGACCCGCAGAAGATTGGACTTAATGACCAGTGAAAAGGCTTATGGAAATTTCAGTAGAAACCTCACATTTTTCTTCTCATGCTAAATTTCCTTTGGAGACTCATTTATGTAAACATGTAAATGTGACTTGTGCAAAACTTCATCCTCAGGACAGTTCCTGGTTTTAATAGCTTTTTGTTTCCTTAGTGGCAGCTATCAGAAAGATGTTCTGCTTTAGGTGAGCAGTCCACACTACATTATGTATAATTAGCAGCAAATACCTAAAAAAGAGAGCTGTTAAATGCATTCTAAGTTAAAATGGGCATGCATAATCTAGTAAATTTGGAAGAAGCAGAACAATTTCACTGCCTGGGGTGATAACTGCTGAGAATTGTTTATTGAGAAAAAGAAGTTGGATTATTTCCATTGTGTATTTATTTCAGTTTATAATTGGTGGGGATCATTTTCCATTAAATATCTCCCTAAATCTCTTCATTGATGGAATCCTTCTGGAACATGATCAACAAAATAACTCAACTGAAAGCTTATGCAGAGATTTAGAGAGAGATATTTGAAGGGAGTTTAAAAAGATATCTGATATAAATGCTACAATACCTGTATGCTAGTTTCTAAAAAATATTGACCTATAGATCCTTTTACCCATGATCTATCTTTTCTCTCATTGTTTTCTTTATTTCTTTACTGTGTCAGAAAGTTGTTTAGATGCTCCATGGTAGGACGTGTTTGAGTACATACTGAAATGTGTTTTTTCCCATGAAACCTGTGTTTTACACAGAAGTAAACAAATATAGAGAGTATAAGAAGCCTCCCTTATGCAATCAGTAACAAAAAATCAGAAACCTATTTTCTGTGTGTTTCTCAGCGTATAATCCATGTTAAAATTCATCAGCATGAGTAGATTTTTGTCTCCTTCAACATTAAACTATGAATAAAGTGTGACAGCCCCAGCCCCAGCCCGTAACAAAAACGCAGCTGTAAAAATCAATTAAAAGGGAATGAGCATCATATCAGTGTTTTGCCTTTTAAATAACTGAGTTATCTCCTGACTTCTAATGACAGATGCCAGTGTGATTTTTAACTCGGTTTCTCAAACAAAGAAAAAACTTATTAAAAATGCTAGTATGTTCATTAAATGGTAGTGTCATTAAAATAACAATCTGGAGATGTGTATAGTAGAAACATTAACATTAACATAAAACCTTTGACAAGGTATTTGCTTCCCATGAATGAACACTGGTCAAACATTTTAGTTTTGAACACATTGTTCCCTTTTGTACCATTTTCTTGTGAATGTTATTGCAGCATTTTAAAGAAGTGAATGGAATAGGAATTTGAATAACTGGGGATGTAGCTTGGAAACCATAATGTGATATTAAGTAAATTTTTCTGATACTTCATCAAGACAGATGAACTTTATGGGCAGAAAGCTCCATGACACTTCATCCTTAATCTGGAAAGGACAGTTTGAAGTAGGGAATGCGTGTGACCAGTGTGTTGTAACCTTCAGACCTATCTTGTACAATAGGATTTGCCAGATCCCAGAGACCGAAAATGAAATTCTAGTTAGATGTAACTCTTTTGTCTTCCTCCTTATAACAAGATTTGAGATCCCAGGGGGTTGTTTCAGCACGTCAGGTTAAGCCTCTTTAATCTCCTTATGATCAAACTTCATCCTCCAGAGCATATAGTTAAGACTGAGTTTATCACTGATGGAACCTTTTTTTTTTTTCCTAAAGGTCAAAACTTCATATCCCAGTTTAAGTAGGAAAGAATAAAGTCTGGGCACCTTGCACTTGTCCTTGCTGGACTTCGTGAGGCTCTCGCAGGTGAACTTCCTTGCAGCAGTTGCAGCCCAGCTGTTTACCTTTAATGACAGGAATATTTTAGTTTTTCCTCCTGAAATGACGCCCTAAGGGACTCTTGGTAACATATGATGTTTCCAGCTGTGATGGGGGAGCTGCCTGGCTGACAGGCCACTTCCCTTTGGTAATTGGTGCACCACTCAGGTTTTATGACTTCTGTCTGTTCCTGTACAGTCCTGCCCGGTGAAGGATTTCTCTGTAGAGTAATTTTTATCTCTGACCTTGGAATTTTCTTGAATAGAAAGCATTATTTGGCAAAGAAAGGGTTTTTGTGTGTGGTGCATTACCTCTGCTGAAACAGCAACCTCTGTGCCTAGGATCTCCTGGCAAAGGGCTTGACAATATGTGTATTGTTAAAAGCTAGAAGTGATCACCTGGCAGACAGCAGCAGCCTTAACTGATAAATATCACCTTTTTATTCTTTTTTTTGGATGATCCCAGAGTGCATGTGAATGGCTTTTTTCTGAGATACTTGACATTCAGCATATTTGTTGATTTATAGCACACGCTGCCAAGAAGAATCAATTCTAATCCACATTGTTTAGCTGTCATGTGTAGTCTGTACTGCAAGACACATTGTCCATTCTCTAAACGGGTAAATACAGAGCTGATAAATATGCAATTTTGATAAATTTCCACATGTCACACCAGCGTGTTTTTCTGGACAATCTAAGACAATCTGAACTCCACGGCCCAAGGTTTATTCAGATTAAGCAAAAGACAAGATTTGGACTTCAATAAATGTTTTAAATTATATTGAAATAACTGCTTTGAAATTTCCCCCTCAACTTGTAAAGCCTTGGGAAAGTCTTTGAGGCATTCAATGACAGAACATACCACTTCCACATATTTCCAGTGATACTCTTTTACTTTTTCAATGCTACACATTAGGAACAATTTGGAAAAATATTATTTGCTCAGTTTGGGTAAGGAGGATATTAGGATGCTCAGAAATAAATGTAAGATCTGAATTGAAGGTTTTTGTTAAACTACACAGAAATGTAATCATATGCATATAGTGAAAATCACATCATCAATCACATTTCACGTGGGGAAATTCTTGCACGATACAATCAGAGTGGTTTTGCAATGAATGATAAAGAAGTCAGGATTTCACAAGATAAAATAAAAAATTTCCAGATTTGTCATTTACTTCTCATTCTTATACCTATATATATTATTTTTTTCAGACTCCAGATGAGGATAAGTTACAATTTATGTACTGAAGGTAGATTTTGAGATGCAACTGGCATTTAGTAAACAAAGTTCCATGTATATAACATTTTGAAGTTGTCATGACACCTTTCATATTCTAGATTTAGCAAATTAAAATCAATATTAAAAATGTAATAAATAGTTTTCTCTAACCAAGCACACATTAATTCTGAATACAAAGCAAAGAGGAAAACATATTGGAGATACATCAAGAATTAGAAACAGTAATTAAATCAAAGAATTTTTAATTAATTCTTTTTACATAAAACAGAGAATTTGGGCATTTTATAAGCTGAACAGGGTTCCAAAAAGTACTGTGTGCCCCTATGCACGTACATCTCCTTTATTATCATGCCAATTAAGTGAGCTCCCTAAATCAAGCCTCCTGTGTGCACTAATTCCATTACTCTGCTGGAGACATCATTCATGTGTGTGTTATAGTTCTCTTGCACAAAAGAGGTTTTTTTTGCTTTAGTTTGGTTTTTAAAAAATTAAACTGAATATAAGGTCCCTCATATTTTCAAAGAGAAGGTGCCGGTGATATTCCGCTTTGCATAATACCAGCAGTGTACTCCTAACGTGTTTCAATTCAAATATGTTCCAGTTTGAATACAATTCCCGATGCTTCATAATTTTATTTACTGCAAGGTAGAAAAATGCAAAGGAAAATTTGAGGTTTGACACCCATTTTTGTCACTTGGCTGACAAGGTCAGTTAACTACACCTCTAAACACATTTGATGTTAAATCATGGTAGCGATTCCCTGCTGAGAGCAGGTGTTGCATCCAGCAGGTCAGGACAGGGTGCACCTGCACTCGCTGCCTGGCTCACATCTGGTCTGCACTCTCGAGCCTCCCGGTTCCTGAATTTCCAGAGAGCTCTGAGAGCCCCGCTTTGATCCGTGCTGGGGCCTCAGCATCGCTCCTGGGCTCTGTGTGGACCACACCAGACTGAAGGACACGCTCCAGCTGTGCACCCAAAGAGCTCCAGCTGTGCACCTGATTTATTCCAGCCCCAGGCAGATCCAGAGCAGCATTGTGCAGGCACATTCAGCCTGGATCTTCAGCTAGCTTTTGCCCTCCAAATGATGCAGGCAGAACTCTGAAGCCATTGCCACGCAGGGAAGGTCTGCTAGGGAAACCAGCAAGAATTCGTGGAAGATCTGGCTTATTGGGAAAATTCAAAGAACTATCACTTTACAGTCTTCAGCACAAGAGAAAAATACCCTGTAAGTGTACTGAGTACCTTGGCAAGTAAATAGATCATTTTTAATACATTCTCTCCTACTGGGTTGATATACATGTGCTGAGACTTTTTAATGATGTAATACAATGTAATACATAGGTACACCTCCTGGTTATCTGCTACAATGATAAGTTTGGTACCACGAGGCTCACAATTTATAAAGCATCTTCAATTATCGGTGTATATAGATGTATAAACTATGTTCTTAAAGTCGGCTGCTGCCTGATATGTGTTTTCTGCAGGAAAAGAAAGACATTAAAATGTGTCTGGTGAAGCAATAAAAAGTGCAGTATTCACTAAAAGAAGTAAAACAAGAAGATAACAAAAGCAGATCACAGAAAATGAGATAAACAAGAGTGCTGTCACAATAGGCTCCTATCTACCATTACCCACACTCTTCATAAATATGCAGTGGGATATAGAGCACAGATAACAATTTACTGTGAAGAATGAACTCCTAGTGCCCACACACTTTTATATGTCCAAGAATCTGGTCTGGTATTGTTCCTGAATTTTTCCTGGGCAAAATGAGCCACGAGTGAACTTCAGAAGCAATTTAAACTCATACATCACCTCTGTACATCCCATTTGGACATGCTCACAGTAGCCACTAACAAGAAAAAAAGAGTGAGGTTTAGCAGAAACCAACAAGGAGAAGAGAGAGGAACGTAAAAGCAATACATTTTTCAGCTTAGTAATTCACTGGCAAAACATGTGCAGTGTACATTGAACTGAAAAGTAAAGATTTCTAGGGTAGTATGAAAGCAGAATAACAGCCACAAGAGTAATCATTTGAATCACCACAAAATGCTGTTTTTTTCCAAAGCAATCTACTTGCTTCCTTTTCAGTGGCTTGGTGCCCTGTTTTAATCTTTCTTTCTTTCTTTCTTCCTTCCTTCCTTCCTTCCTCTTTCTTTTCTTTCTCTCTCTCTCTCTTTCTTTTTCTTTCTTTCTCTCTTTCTCTCTCTTTCTCACTTTCTCTCTTTCTCTCTCTTTCTCACTTTCTCTCTTTCTCTCTCTTTCTCACTTTCTCTCTTTCTCTCTCTTTCTCACTTTCTCTCTTTCTCTCTCTTTCTCACTTTCTCTCTTTCTCTCTCTTTCTCACTTTCTCTCTTTCTCTCTCTTTCTCACTTTCTCTCTTTCTCTCTCTTTCTCACTTTCTCTCTTTCTCTCTCTTTCTCACTTTCTCTCTTTCTCTCTCTTTCTCACTTTCTCTCTTTCTCTCTCTTTCTCACTTTCTCTCTTTCTCTCTCTTTCTCCATTTCTTTTCAGAACTGAAATGCACTTTCATCTGGAAATGAAACAAACTTCAACTTGGAAAATATTCATAACAAGTATTTCAGTCCATTTTTTGTGTCCTTATTCCTTCTGTCTCTGTTTTTCCAACCTGACTGCCAGCCTGGGAACAATTGGATTATTCATCACAAGGACTCTAGTTTTAGGAGTAAGAGTCCTTAGCTCCTGTGGAAGCAGCTCAGCTGCCCCAAGAGCTGTTATAAAGCCACCACAGCCATACAGAGAAGCCTTCCAGACTGGCCCAGCTCCTACAGACACATATCCAGATGCAGTAAAAAATGGCATTAGAAGTTTATTTTTGGGCTGCTTTTTTCTTCTGTCTGAGTCAGGTCAAAATAATTGTTCTTTACTCAGACTTCATCTGAGAGACTACTGATTCAATTTTGGTTTTTCTTTTAAATGCTGTTGGGGGAAAAAAATGTTTCCTGCTTATTCAAATCATTTTTGTCTGTACCCTCTGTTCCTTCTACCTTATAGAATCATTGGATGGTTTGGGTTGGAAGGACCTCAAAGATCATCTCATTCCAACACCCCTGCCATGGACAGGACACCTTCCACTCAAGCAGGTAACCCAAAATTATTCTTATCCACTCTGGGAAGAGAAAAGCCAATGACAGGGCCATTCCTGCTTTAATGTTGGGTGTCATATCTTGTGCTCTGAAAGGGTTTTGTGAGTTACGTAGGTAATAATGTCACGCAGCAACATTTGTGCCTTAGGAAGGAATCAAAAATAGGAAGAAAGAGGTAAAAAACAGGGAGAAAGAAATGCACAAAAATGTCTGTACCTAAGGGAAGGCCTATCTTACTCCACTGACTCAGCCAACTTTGAGCAGTGTAAAGAAAATTGATCAACAGAGGTCTGCGTCTAAAAGTCTATTTATTGATTTATCTACTATTTTTTCAAGCTGCTAAATAGCAAAATCACTCTAGTGCTACTTAGTAATAGAGTAATAAAGGAGAACTCTGTATTGAATCACATTATATTTATACAGTAATCTGGAAAAAAATTTCTGGGTCCTGTTCAAAGTATGCACTTCTTTGCAGGATGCAGAAAGAAGGATGCAAAAACTTGAGAAAGAAGAAATTGAGATAAATCTGGAGGCTTTGAATAGACTGATGTGTCAAAGTAAACAAAGTTTTATACACTTCTTTGTGTGTTGAGATAGCTGATAGATGCAGAATATTAACTGTAGGCAATCTGACCAAATTCCTAAGTTTTAGGATAAAGTTCCCCAAAGGAATTGCTCATTTTCAATGAATTCGAGGTTCTGCACACCCATGCCACTCGAGAAAGAGGCCAAATCCCTCAGAAATGAATGGTGGCAGGGGGGCTGTAACTCAGACATTTTGAGAAAGGCAAAAGTCATTTGAGTTAGGTGGATGCAGTGACGTGCCTGGGTACAACTGTATCCTGAATTAACACCAGGGCTTGCTTTTCCTTTATTTACCTGACAACACCAGGGATTTATGTTATTTTTGCCATTCATTGTTAGGAAAGAAAACCCGGAATGTCCAAATGGAAAGCTTTTTAGGCTCTGCATCTTGCTAGTTTTGCTCTTCCCCTATTTGATGTACTGTTGGAGTCCGATCTGAGAGCAGCCTTGCATTCCTGATGAGGAGCCAGAGCACTCAGCTGTTTTTCAAATTGGCAGGCACTGGGTAACTTGTAGAGAAATTGAAGTGCTTGTTCTTGCTTACATGATTCATTGTTATTTTTCCCAGTCATTATGAATTGAAATAAGCCATCTGTTATAATAACAGTGCACCGTGCACCAAGAAGCGTGGCTTTACCTAGGAACAGAAACAAATGTCACATAAAAATGAATTTGGGGATCCACATATACATCCAAATTAGATAGCTCCGTAATAGCAGCAATGGATGTGTACACAAAACTCGTTTTGTGGGAATATTTACTGTTGTTTTCAAAGTGAGACACAGTAGGCTGATACCATTTGAAATGGATAAAAACAATGTATTTGCTTGAAAAGAATAGATTTCATTCACTGTCCTTCAGTATTATGTCTATGACTAATAAGGCAAGAAAATCTGAAACTGGATACAAGTTATGTTTTTCTTTACCACTTTAGACCAGTATTAAAGTAAATTCCCAATCAGCTTAACAAAAACTGAAAAGCACTAAAAATATCTAAAGCCTTATGAACTGCAGAGGGGTTTTTTTACACATTAAAAGTAATCTACAATCTATACCAAATTGCTGTGTCTGTGGTAACAGATCTTAACTCTCCTGCAGAGCTCAGTTGGTGGTTTAGTTTTTGGCATTTTTTTTTCTTGCTTCCTTGTCTGTTCTTTGAAATGTCTCTACTTGACACTAGGGCAAAAAATTTTATCGCTGTGGTCCACTTTTTATAAATATTTACATAATTACATTTTATAGAGAAGAGTTAAAAAGTGTTCCAAAGATGCAGTTTGCACAAGTACCATCAGCTGTTGCAGTGCTTTATCCTGTATTCCCAACACTGTTTTTCCACTGTTTCTTCATATCTATCCTCACCTTTTCAGACTTAAATACAATTTCTTGAGGTCAGAATCAGAATTTGTTCTGTGTTCATGAAGGGATTCAACGGTGTAAAAATCTATCTCCACACAATAATAGAGAACACTTGCCATGGCTGGAAGTTAAGCTCCCTACCATCAAAACTCTGGGTACCTGGCCTCCCAGGATGTGTTTTTTAGCTCTGTGTGAGGAATTCACACCCCAGGAGATGGGTCAAAACACACAGCACAACTGGCTAACAGTCCATCTCAGCTCTGAAATGTAACAAAAGGGCCAAAAGGGTAAAACTGGAATTTAAAGCCTTATACTTAAGGAATTGTAGTCAGATTCAAGAAGACTGGGTCCTATGGCCCCATAGAAGACCTGAAGAAACATTTCCTCCCCTGCTTTTAAGCATGGCCTGTAGAGCACTAGAAAATGTGGCGTGGGATTAATTCTGTCCTCTGGCTAAGGGAATATTAATCCATGCCTTTCCCACTTCTTAGTAAGACAAAGCCTGAAACCAAACTTCCAACTGCAAGTATGTTATGAAATGTAAATACTCCCTAAATGATGTACAAAAGATTACTATAAAATTCTGCAGCAGAGCCAGTAAGCACAGAAGATTATTTATAAGACTTGTATTTCCTTTCATGTTGGGATTTGACATTAAAAGCAATGGGAATTTTTTACCTTGAATTCACTGGAAAAAAGCCCAGTTGTACTCTTCCCTAGCACCTTAGGTTTTGAATGTTTTTTGAATACTGGATTTAACTGTCCTGTTTTTATTCTTGCCAAAAAGCAGATGACAACATGATTTCACTAGTAGGAGATAGTCCTTATCACAAGCTACAGCTGGAATTTGAATGCTGTTCCCTTGGAGGGATTGTGCTGCCAACTAAAGAACAGCTCCAGATCATTATCAAGGTATGCCAGATCTTTCGGTAAACTTGTGAGAAACTATCATCTATCATCATATCATTTATTATATAATATCTGAAAAGATTCACTTCACAGTCCTCATCTGCAGATATTTCTTTACTACTAAATTTTAGGTTGATAAAACTGCTAACAGCCTCTTCCTCAGTGTTCTACTTCCAAATGGCAAATAGTGGCTGACCGGAGTATTGAAAGGATGATATACAAAGTGCTTGAGTATTTGTTGAAAAGAACTTATGATTAAGTAGATAAATAGGTGACATTTTACCTTGAAAACTATTAGCCAGATATTGGATTACCCCCAGGTTAAGTCAGGCACACATAGGCACATATGAATCTTTAAGGGAGAGAATGAGAACCGTTTGCACAGAGCATGCCCCAAACCTAAACATGGTGACCCATCTAATAAATAACAGTCCTCCTTCAAGACCCCTAACCAAATTCTGCTCCTGGGATTGAAATCAGACCATGGGGGTTGCTGTCAGTTGTAGGGCTTCTCTTCAGATGCTGCTAACACTGGGTAACCTCAAAATATGTCAGTCACCCCTCAGCTGTGCACAGCTGTCTGCACATACACACACTCCCCGTCCTCCAGACCCACAGAAATTAATAGAAATCCTTGGAATGGAAAGGGTTCCTTAGCAGGGCATTGCTGTTGTACCTCATTGTTAGCTATCACACCATTATCTCAGACATTCATCTCCTATCCTTGTTCAGCTCCAGCAATAATATGTCAGCTAAGACTCCTGACTCTTAATTAGAAATCATCTGCTGTTCTTCACCCTGCTCCGTTGTGTCCTGCTGTGACTTTTCTGTCAGTCTGCTCTTTCCTGTGATATGATACAAGGTGGGAGAGCACAGGGGTTAATGCAATTATTTACATATGCTAATGCAGTGTATAGCAGGGAATTAATGAAATGCTTTCCAGCATTTCAGAGCTAAAAAGAAATTAGACACCACTTCTTCACTGATTTTCCAAGTGAAGTGTCCTAAGTTTAGCTTTTAAACTTTATGCTCTTCGCACAATTCCAATGTCACTTTTTTTTTTTTTGTTTGTTTTTTTGAGAGTAAGTGCAATCAGGCTGGAATTGGAGGAACTCAAAGATGATAGACATAAAAAATTATTCATTTAGAGGTTTTGTCGACGTTTATGAAAACAGGCATACAGAATTATCTCCCCTTATAGTTTCACCCCTCCTTATACTTTGCATTTCTCCAAAGTGTTCACAAACCCAAAGCAAGAATGGAGTGTGGTTGCCCTTTTGAAAATAACTGCAAGTATTAAATGCTGAGTTCTGTCTTAATGCAGAATCCAGAGCTACTGAAGCAAGAGGGGAAATTTGCCTTGGCTTTTAGGAGTCCAGAATGCCACCCACAGAGGTGCCTGATTGCCAGAGAGGATTGGGCTTCTGCTGACTGAAAATCACTGTGGTCTCTGGTATCTAACATGGGCCAGTCAGAAAGCAAGACACCGAAATAAGCAGTGCAGGCTGAAAAAGCTGGTGCAGAATGGTGTCCCTGTGAGAGCTCTTCCACGAGGATTACTAATGCCAGCTGAGGAACTGCACACAGGATTTTGCATGTACAATACACATGTGGTTCTCTTTATATTTACAGCCATACCTTTGAGGACTCATTGATTAGGAATATAAATATTTATGCACAATAATCATTTTAATAGGCAATTACATTCGTTATTTAAATATTTTCATAATTGCTCAGTTCACAAACATGAGCGCTAAAAAAGAGCATCTGATAATATTATGCCATTATTCCTAATGATCCACAGACAAATTAATGTTCTTTCTGATACCGTTAATTTAAAATCTATCAGATTGCAACTGCAAACATAGAGACAGAGTATCTCAATGAAAGTTGTAGTGGAAGGAGATGAATGCCAGGGCTTAGAGCATGTTCTTACCAGGTACCAGCACCAGGCAATACAGGAAAAATAGATAGCAGAAGCAGCTGGTAGTTTTTTAAGGCTGTTTTCCAAATGCAGGGGCATATGAGGATAGAAATACATTCAGCGACAGACTTTATATTAAGGGTGATGTTTTACTAAGTATTTAAGACTTTGAGAGTCTATATGACAGTATGTCAGTCTGGCAAACCTGATTGAGGTCAGGATGAAATTTACACCGACTAAGATATCATCAGAAAACATTGGGAGCAATTTGATCCCCTGCTGTTCTCCAGCTGGCTGTTTTACTTCCAGCTGAGTAAGAATCCCAGACAGCTCCTCAAAGCAGTGAAAATATCAGCATAGTCTCAAGCCATCCTGGGGATGTTCCGGTCCCTGGTGTGAGACAGAATCTGCCTCACTGGTTGCTCAAGCTTGGGTTGGCATAGAATCACAGAACAGTTTGGGCTGGAAGCATCTTTAAAGATCATCTACTCCAACCCCCCTGAAATGAACAATCCTGAAATCTTCTACCAGAGTCAGAACCCTGTCCAATCTGACCTTAACCATTTAAGTGGCAGTAATGTGGTATCCACCACCTCTCTGGACAATCTGTGCCAGTGTTTCACAACCCTTATTGAAAAAGTTTCATCCTTATCTCTAGTCTAGTCTCTTTTAATTTGAAACCACTACCCCTTGACCTATCACAACAGGCCCTACTAAAAAATTTGTACTGATTTTACTTATAAGCCCTCTTTAAGCACTAAAAGGCTGCAATACGATCCACCTGGAGCTTTGTCTTGTACTTTGGGAATGGGTGAGTGGTGGAAAAGGAAGAGAGTCCTTTAACAAGACCTTATCTGTTAGATCAGGTCACTAGAAGTTTTTACACACTGGAACTTGAGTATATATTAAGGGTAATGAATTCCCCTGGAAATACATTTTCATCTTCTTAAGCTTGATTGCATCATTTCTTGGATCAATAAATACCAAAGCTGTGGTAATGACAGAATTAACATTGCCAATTTAGGTCAGAATGAATATTTCCCTGAAAAGAGTCCAAAGCAAACAATTTATGCTGTGTTCAGAAACCTGTCAGAAAGAGGTTGGGATGTGCATTACTCCTTAACAGAAGTGACTGCAGACTTTATCTATCATAGTCTAGTCCAGGGATGTTGAAGCCACAAGAATTTATGGAAAGGGAAGAAGGGACCTAGAGGTGTACATGAGCAGAGGCAGGGACCCATTTTTCAATGGAGGCAATACAGTCACTTAAACTAAGAAAACAAGCAATAAACAAAACTAGGCAGTGACAGCTATTAAAGGTCTGAATCATTACCCTTCTGAATCATTACCATTCTGAATCATTGCCATTCTGAATGCAGAATAAATAAGTAGTATTATTTAGTATGCAGAATAAGCAATACGTAGGTATTTGTGAGTTTAATCAGTGATGGTAAAGCTGAGAAACAGCATCTTGGTTCTGAGCCATGCAAGATGTCACAAGAGACACCAGGCAAAATCCCAGCCCAAAATGAAATTAATGAGACTTCTACCAGTGATTTCAGGTGGATTAGGATTTATTGCCTTTTTTTTCTCCCATCAATAATCTTGCACTGTTATTTAATTTCTCAGCAGTCTAATACTGTCATTTAGAGCACATCTTTGTCACATTTTTATAGGATGGCCACTCTATACTCACAGTAAAGTCAAATGACATGAGTGTTGAAAAATGTGAGGAATTCTTATACATTGAACCTCTCCCTGGGAGTACAAAACTAAAGCTAGACCCAGGAATTTATCTGCAATCTGGCTGCACTGAGAAGTTCCAATCATCTGTTCTAAATGTTGGCATAACCATACATCTCCTCCCTTTAGTTCAGATTTGTAAATGCAATGAAATCTTCCATGGTTTATTCTGAGAAGGGAGAATTACTTATACTTTCATGGTGCTGTAATTGCTCTATAATAGCTAATAATTATGCATCTGCAATATCATAAGCACAGTGTTGTGAAATCCAGTGCAAACAATTAAGTCTTCTGTTATAGCTCAGGAAATTATTTCAGAAATGGGATGAGGCTCAGTCAGTCGTGTAGACAGATGCTATTCTGCATTTGGTAATGTAGTGAATATAGCTTATCTAACCCTTTAGAGTCACCATCAGCTGTTTCAGGAGGTCTGTCAAAAACACTGCAAAAGCTACCTACAACTTTGACATAAAAAGCAAAGAAAAATAGTGAGAAGAAAACCGAGCAGGGGGAAAGCAGATTTCCTTGTAGAACAGATGGCACTTATGTATTTGCTTGTGTCTTTTGTGCTTTCAGTTTTGTTGCTTTAAACCACAGTGCTGGAGTTTGAGCCCTGCTGCCTTTTGGGGACTCTGGCATCAAGCAGCTCCTGTGCAATGTGCTGTGTGCTCACATCCTGGACTGCACTGGTTTGACGAAGGAGCAGCATTAAGAAAAGCTTTTTGTTAGAAAACTGAATTTAAATGTCGTTTCAATACATTGACGTGCATTCCTTTTCCACACAGACAGAATCCACAGCCGGCTGTCGCAGATCCGTATTTCCTGGGACATGTAAGGTTCCCCCCAACAGTGTTGTGTTGGTTTACATAAACCATAGAATTATAGAATATTTGGGGTTGGAAGAGACTTTTAAAGGTCATCTAGTCCAACCCCATTGCAATGATCAGGGACATCTTTCAACTAGATCACGTTTCTCAGAGCCCCAGAATCTCCAGAAGCTCCAGGCTCAAATCTTCCACAGGAAATTGGTTCATCTTCATTACTCTTTTTCTGTTGTGCTTTTTCCTTGTATTTAGAGGGGCAGAGGAGCAAACAGTCACAAAAGAAAGCAAGAATTTATGTGAAAAAATAATTCTACACCTTGCATTGCTCAGTTTGAACATAATTATGATCTGGCATCCCTGCCATTGTTAAAGGCTCACTAGAGTATGGCACACAGGGCATGAAGGAAAAAGGCTGCCTGTGAAAAAGAGACACATTCCTTTCAGCTCCTCTCCTGTTCAAGTTGTGCAGAGTGTTAGGTGTTAGGAAAAGGGTTGGGTCTTGGCTTTTTTTCATTTATTATCCTTTGCTGGCAGCCAAAAATGATCATCAGACCTGAAACACAGTGGGAGCTTAGAAAAAAAACAAATGTGACAACAAGGGAAAGAAGGAATGCAGGAAAAGGATTGAGGAGATTGTATTGTGTGAGTGAACTTGAAAAGGGTGGATACAGTCTGGACCTGGATAAGGCTGCCCTGTGAGCAGGACTGAAATGACAAATGTTGTGTACACTGTCAAGATCAGCCTCTGCTGACACAGTGGGACGGGAAACACAGGGATTGTAATTGTAGTCTCAGGTCTATGGGAATGGCATTAGGAAAATGTCATATACTGTTGAAATTATGCCCTTCTTGCAAAATTCCTTATTCTTTGAAGGCTTCTACAAAAACCAGGATATAGCCTTTATAGGTCTCAGAGGACAGCTGTTGGTTTAGGCTTTATTTTCTCCTTTGCCCTGGGGAAATTTCCTACTGACTGTGGTTGACAGCTACACTACAGACCAAAATTCCTCATAAATCATGCTATGAGTCAAGTGCATGCCACTTCATTTGCAACCAGCTTCTAAACCTGGCATCCTTGGAGGACACTGCTCTTCCCACAGACAGAGCAAGTGCTGAGAAAAAGCCCCAAATGGGGCGTGGGGCAAACATGACCATGCTGCCTCTGAGGAGGATGGGTGGGGAGAAGAGACTTCTTTCACTGAAGAGGATTCTTCCCTCAGCTAGAAAAGTCAGATATTTCAGGGGCTGTCCCACTTCCTGAGCAGGTGTCATGCTGTCTCTACAAAGCATCTGTCTAATTTTGCTTGAAAGATGAGCACTTAAAAATATTCCTTCTCTTCACAGTGTGGGAGGTTTCCCTTGGCACATGCAAGCTCATTTTAGATAGACTATCTATTCACTGGTTCAAATTTTTTTGGGGGGGTAACTGCTCTATAAACTGCTCTCTAGAAACTTTTTATGTAATGCTTTATCTATTAGCATTGAAGAAAAATTCTCTCCTCCTACAAAGTTTTCCCTTGTGAGCCTTTTTGGCTCCCATATGTAGAAAGATTACCTCCTTTTAAAAAAATCGTTTTGCTACAGAACTTATTCCGAGTTGATCTTCCAGTGCTTGGAGTCCTATAAATGCCATTGGAACATTCACATTGGACTTTATACCTTAAATTCCTTTAAACAGGACGATATTAATATTTCTTGCACTAGAACCTCTCTGTAAGGCCTATCTTGTCCACAGGTCTGACGTGCTGAGCCTTGTCCCACCACGCACGAGGACTTCACGCGGGGTTTCCCAGATGGGTTTCTTTTTCTCAGAGCAGTCTGAGCACCAGGCTGCTGCCAAGCTTAGCAGTTTGCACACCAAGGGCAAAGCTCGGTGTTTGAAAGGAGGCCATTTGTGGGTTTTCAGGGCATCCTGCTTGGCCGTCATGCGCTGTTCAAGGAGGATGCAGAGCTGCTGTGTACCCCGTGCCACCCCAGATGACAGGACGTTCCAGTATGGTGCCCACACACCCGCCACTGAATCCAGCCCTGACTGAGCATCACCCCAAGTCAATGAAGGCAAGCAACAGTTTTCCTTTACAAAGCTTGGTAGACTCCTTTATACCCTACATCATTAATTATCTGTTGGTCACTACAGTCTATCCATGTCTCTCTCATTTGCTTCATTTCATACCCTCAGAATTCTCCCAAACACCAGCAGATAGGCAACTTCAGGCTTCCCATCTCTAAGTGACAGATGCATTTCTTTGTTTTCTCACTTTGAACCACAACACCAAAAATACCTTGCAGAAGGTTTGACTCGGAGAGTTCTGCTGAGTGTGACGGGAGTGGTGCTAATCAGTCACACTCAACTTCTTATTAAGGCAGCCACTGACAATAATTACAGCTGACATTCTCAAGGCGTTTTATGGCCGTGTTTAAGCCTGAAGCTGGTATTGCTGTCTTCTCTCCCTATTACTTTTTTGGAGAAGTGGCTGTAGCCCATGTTCAAATGCTTTCGCTCTCCTGGCCTTTCTTATTTAAAAGGATTTCACAACCTTCAGGTCAGATATGAAGTTACATCTGCATTCCTGAGTCAGAAAAAATACTAAGGAGTGAAAAATTAAGTTAAAACCCAGAAACAGCAAGAAATAGCTATATTGTGCTCTCCAGCAGTATCTCCAGTTAATAAATTCACTTTTAATTATTTTTCATCTTCATCTTTCTTGACAACTTGTGAAATTAATTACTTCAGATATTGTAGCTTTTATTTTTGCACTCCCTTTTTGTCTATTTTTGCAAATTATGCATTGCAGAACAGAATATACGCTAGTTAGCAAGAATAATCATTTATCTTACTGTAATTGCACGTCATCATCCATTAGTTAGTAACAATGATTAGCAATGCAATTTTCTTTGTAATAAAGCTAATTAATATTCAAATCATTATCTGCTGTCCAGATACTTCTAAAAGCAAAATCTGAGACTTTTTTAGCAAGCAAGTCATTAAAAGGAAAAAAAAATCATATGGAATGTTTAAAATGGTATTTGAATACATGAAAATATGAGTGGAAGCTGTCTTGGAATGACCATTTCCACTAGGAAATAAATAAAAAACTCCAGTCTCCTCTTTTAGTGAGCTCTGATGGATTTCTTCTGGAGAATCAGCAGAGTAGTTTTAGCCAATCATAACAGCATAATACGTCAGGAAAAGAAGGAGATTGGTTTATGATTTCTCGACAAGTGCACCTGACTTCACCTTTGAAATGGAGCTCATTTTTTAGCACCATTTCTCAGTGCTTTCTCTACTGCAGTATCCAAATCAATCGTGTGCTGAACTGTCTGAGAAAGTTCTTAGAGGTTTTGTGACTAATTCCCTCTCACTTCTGAAATAGAAACATTATAAATAGTAGTAGTAGCAGGTGACTGTGTGCCAAGACATCTGACAAACTGCTGTTATTTTTCACTTTCCTAAAATATGGAATTAAGGGAATTATATCGTGGTTCTAAAGTAAGGCCTCATATAAAAGAGTCCATGAACTCTTTGGCACTTGTCACTAATATTTTGATAACTTCCCATCAGATAATCTGGGTGATGATTATGCTCAAATGAGGAAAAATATTGCATTCTGCCAAAGCCAAGTAGTTTCTGAATGAATTGCAGTAACACATTAGCTGCTCACAACAATTCCAATTTCCTCAACTCTTAAATGCATCCCTATGTGTGATTATGAATATCTGATACAACATTATCCTATGAAATATTTAGACACATTAGAAAAGAAGATCAGAGAAAAAATAAGCAATTCTGGCATTTAATCTGCAGCAATTCACCTCTCAGAATTTTTTTTGGGAACAGACCATATGCATTTATATTCTGAACTTCTGTCAAGACAATCTGTTATTGAAGAAGCAGTATATTATTCATTTTCCTTCCTTATAGTCACTGAATTAATTTATTGTTGTCATGTAAATGATGAATCATAAGGATTTCTCTGCCTAAGTCAGAGTTTCCAGTGTTAATATTTTGGTTATATTGCCTAAATTATCACTCTACTGGGAATAGAAATTTTTTGCATCTGCATATTCTATTATTACTCAGAGGCATTACAGCAATAAGTACCTTCATCATCATCATCCAGAGGAGTATATTCTTTTGCTGAATTAAAGAAGGTAACCTTGCTCCTCATTCTCAGAGTTCCATCCTAGCCAGGGACAGAAAGCACCCTGCCAAAGCCCACTTTGTTTAGAGGCACCCAGAAACTCCTTCACAGAAAGGGAATTCCATGTATAAAACATTCAGCAAGGTTTATGGCTTTCACCAGGAAATCAGGCGGCATGTGAATTTTCTGTGCCTGGACTAACACATCTCATAGTGACCCAATGCAAATTGCAAAGATTTGTTAGACACTTGGAGCTCAAAATTTCTAATGAAAAATCTGCCTCAATTTTGTTCACTCTGAGTGTTCACTAAGTATTATTCATATGAATGTGACACTTACAACATGGAGTAAGTTCTGCTTTTGCCTTGGCATGATTGAAACTCAGATGAACAAAAGCTAACAGAAGTAAACAAAGTAGAGTGAAAAATAACATAAGAAAAACCACTATTTTTACTTCTAAAGGTTTATGCTGCACAGCTATTCAAATATTCCTGCTAACAAAACTCCCCCAAACCACAAACACCCATAAAGATTTTATTGAATAAAGAATAAAAAGGAGAGAAATTAGGGTGAAACCAAACACCTGCTCAAAATTCATGTACACATTGCAAACCTTGCTTTTCAGAATTCAGACAGCACATCTATTTCGCCACATCGTAATCAAAGAACCCCAAAGCCCTCCTTGTGTTACATGTTTGTAAGGATACAGACCCATGATGCTCAGGGTGGCCAGAAAAGGATTTTAGAGAAACTGTAACAACAGACTGATAGATTTATTAAAGCCTTCCTTAGTACTTGATGAAAAAAAAATATTGCAAACAAGTTCCCCATGGTTGAGGAGTTTGCTATTTTAAGATGCTTATGTAGAAAACACATTTATTAAGTAATTGCATTGCTTTTCCATCTTTTATGGTCTGACAAGAATTTAGAATAATTTAGCAACTAGGATGTCATCATCTGGTCCAGGTGCCCACTGACAAAAGTCATCAGATCTTTCTGCACAGTAGCCAGTTCCCCAAACAGGCTCTTGCTCTCCAAGGCAACTTTATGTATAGTGAATTTATCTCTAGCTTACAATTAGTGTGGTTTATAACTTAGAAGGAAACGTAGCTCTCTCCTCACCTTTAGTTTCCCTGACCCATGAATTGCAGGTGTTTGATATACTAGGAACCAAAATTTCCCAAGCATAGCTCTGGAGTCTTAGAACATCTACCACAACCTGGTCTGTAAGTCCAGGTTAAAAATGTTATTTATATTTTGTGTTGTTTTTCCCTAACAGTAAACACAAGAAATCTATTTCACTCCACATTCACTACAGCAAACACAAGTAATTGCTGCGTTGCTTTATGTTTAATTTCATTAAAAAGCACCCCTATGAATATTTATCAATTTAAGCATGCAGAGACACACACAAGCAAAGTGTGCTCCGACACCACTCATCTGCCAAGCTGTACTGCCATGAGTGGGTCACTTGCCAGAGCGAAGTTCTGGAAGGAACGAGCAGATGGCACAGCAGACAAAGCAGAAAGACAGCTTTTGATCATGGCTGTTGAATGCGTTACCCAGCAGAGCCGCGATTATGTTTCCTTGAGAGCAAAGGAAGACATTAAACAATTTACTGAACTCTTTGGTTGTTGAAGCTGCTCCAGAGCCTACAGCACGTCGGTACCTTTGGACTCTCGACTCTTTGTAGTGCTTTGTTCATGAAAATTGGAGAAGGGCTTTCATTCTTTGTGTGCGTTGTGCACCAAACCTGTTCAGCACTCCTCTGTAGGTTTTACATCCAAACTGATAGTCCTGGCTTAGGCTTTTCGTTGCTCCAGGGAAATTGGAATAAACCCTACCGTCACCCATGTTAAATGATCAGATTTCCAGCCTGATGATGGGTGAAATTCCTAAAGTGATCAGATTTCCAGCCTGATGATGAGTGAAGTTCCTAAAGTATCTAGGAACCTTAATGCTTGCTTCTGAATGATGCCAGTAAAAGGGAACATCTTTTGCTGGATGGCAGTGGTTGATGAAAGTTTTCCAGCCCTCCAAGAAATTCAGTTAAAGAAAGAACTTTATAATAATAGAAGATAAATTTAATTACTTAGCTATTGTGAAAGAAACAGCAGACTCTGGAATACATTGGATGCTCTTGAAACGCTTGAAGACAGTTTCTCTGTTCTGAAGCTTGCAAAACTTATTAGAATGGGTCAGTTTTGAATTGGATTCCAACTGATGAAAAAGAATTGGTTAAATTCTCATCGTGGGGTATTTCAGTTCCACTGAAAGTCTTTTTATGTGAAAGTCGTCAACCATATCTTCATTTTAAAATATTATTTTAATTAATTTTTTATGACAATGGTTTGCCTTGCTATCTTTGTGAAATTAAAATACTTTATTTTCAAAATTGCTTCTTATATTCTTTACACTTTTCTCTCACTCCCCTCAATAAGCATATTTGAATAACTTGCCTTCTAAAGCAGGCAGCTAAATTTTTTATTCACTGACTCTGAAATAAATAAAAATATTGGTTTGTTATTGCCTTAAACATTTTGAAGTGAGGATACAAATTGTAAGATAAAGAGAAAAGTGATATGTCTCACCAAAGGTATGTCAAAATACTTTTTTTTACCCTAACACGGCAAGAAGTCTAAAACTTAGGAAAGATTTTGCTTAAGGATGTTTTTTCTCCCAGTATACTCTCCAAAACCTTAAGTATCAGGTACCTCCTGAGCTGGAGGTCATAGTATGCATTTTTTCCCACAAATTATTTTCCTTTGGTTTGTATAATTTTAGCACCCATAATGTACTGCAGCAAGGAACTCTGCAACTCGAACATGAGATGTAAGAAAAGCTGCTTTTCTGTGGTTTTTATTTTTTTTTATTCTGCTCACAGCTAATTGCAGTTGATGTCTCCTAGTTCTTGTGCTGGAAGAGACACTGGATAATCAATTCCTTTTTGCCTTTGCCAAGCCTGATTTACCAGACCTTTATCAAATCCTCTTTCAGCTGTCTTTTCTCCAGCAGGACAAGTCCTTGTCTGCTCAGTCAAAGTAAGAACAGTATTCAATATTCCTTTTCATCTTTGTTGCCCTCCTTTGAGCCTTTTTGTAGAGCAGGATGAGAGCTGCATGGCATGGATTTATGCAGCAGCATAAATGTTTCCTATTTGTTCTTTCTTCTTTCTCTAGTAACTCTTAGCATGCTATTTTCTTTTTCCAATCTTTCTGAGCTATGGAAAGTACCTGAGCTATACATCATAACCCCAGTCTCACTACCCAGCTACTTTGCTGAACATAGATCTCCTCCTTTAATATGCAAAATATTTTTATATGCAAAATAACCAGTTTTTCACCCATGTGCATTACATAACATTTACCCAGATTGAATTATATTTGTCCATTTTGTTTCCCAGATCCAGTTTTGTAGTATGCTTAGGCCAACCTTTGCAGCCACAATCTTTTGATCTCCCAACCTTAGAGTTGTATTTTCCACAAAATTTGTCATGTATATTAAGGAATTTTTTTTTTAAAAGAGTGGATAAACTCTTAATTTGATGGTTTTATGTTGCACTTATTGACTTGTAGTTCCTTTGATCATTCATAGTATATTTCTTGAAAATTTTTCATCCTTACTGTATCTGCCACTTTCTTGCTTTCAGATATGAAAGTGAGTTTAAAGGACACTTTATACACCACTAACAGTTGTTCACTTTCTGCTCCTTGAACTCCTTTTGAATTCTTAGGTAAGTGCTTATTGATGCAATTTGTCCCTGTCTGATTTTGTTGTTTGCACTGTAAAATATATTGACACCTCAATTTGATTCAGATCTTCCGTGAATGCCCAGTAATGAAGGGTTCCAGTGCAGAAATCTGCCCAAGCTCTTCCACAACCAATATGAAGGCAGGAAATTAATTTTGTTTTCTGATTTGCCCTTTTTCCCCTGAGTGTTCCTTTTTTACCCTTACTATCTATTGACTCTAGAGGTCTTCTGAAGGCTTTTAACTCCTAATGTGCTTGAGGGACAATGTATAAAGTGTATAAAAACTGCTGGTAAATATTTTTCAATTACAAGTTTTTTTGGTCTCTTTTTCTGTGTCTCTTACATTTAGCTTGCCAAATCTGGTAATCTGTGTTTTTCTCATTTGAAGAGAACCTTAGATTTTGTGAAAACTACAACTCAGCCTGAACAACCTCGCTTCCCCAAAGTGTAGTCAAAATTTCTTGTTTTTTCCCTTTCCCAGATGATTTCTGAAATGAGATGTTCATTTGCTTTATGCCTAAAAGTGTCATTATGATGCCTACCTAAAGACTGCAAAGATTTAACTCAAAAACCTTCTTCTTAGAAGAAATTTAAGCCCAAGCTTATGAAAATGCTTAAAACTTTAGAAAGTGTTTTTGACCATCATATCCATATACATTTATGGAAAACTAATTCACTGTGTGCCTTTGTGGCTGCCTGGAACTCAATAATCAGCAGCAGTTTAGTTTGAAGGGTCAGTTTAGAACAGCTGTGTACTTAAAATTGTGCTTATATCAGTGGCACCTCAATGTGCACACACTAGAGAAGAACTTTTTCCTCCTCAACTGAATTTTACATTGACCATTGTTCAATCATTTCAAAAAGTGAAGATTGCAGCACGCAATGTAGCAAGCTGTTAACTTAAAACTTCTTCCTCCCTATTTTATTTCTTGATAGTGCTGAGCCAGTTGATTATGGAATGGGGAACAATCATGCATTCAGAGTCTAGAGAACTTTGCACCGGATGAAAATTTGATTTATAATGTTTCCTTGAAAAAATGAAAATGGATAAAAAGAACTAGAGTTGGGGAGAGGTTGGTGGGTTGCTTAGCTGGTTAGATGGGCGTTTTTTACATTTTCTGAGATCTTTCTTCTGGGAAAAGACATCTTTTTGCAATGCTGTGCAGAAAACTGTGCTTAAGGCTTTGGTAAATTGAAAAGTTAAAATGGGACAAAGATAAGCAGGAGATATGAATCTGAGTAATGTGGGAGCTCCCATCTTGTGTAGCCAAAGCCTGATGTGAATTGACTTTGAATTACTTTTAGAAATTAGAATAAGCAGTTTAAGATTTGGGAAATGGCCATTTTTTGTATCTCACATGGGGCTGAAGAGACTGACGAAGGTCCTGGTCCAAAGCACTTAGGGAAAGGATTCTGGTAAATCCCTATCCAGTGAGATCAGCCCTTTGGTTACTCCGTAGCCCTCAATTGGCTCCCCTTAGACTCCCAAGACTGGTGTGAGCTCAGGAGTTTTATTAGTTGGATTAGTTGAGCTGGAAAACTACCTTAGTTTGTGGCAGGTTATTTGGTTCAGATGCTGCATTTCAACTTTGTTTAAAAAGTTTTGTGAGCTTTTTCATTGCTGTTTTTCCCCCATTAATCTTGATGTATTTCACATATGAAAGTTTAGACAAAGAAGAAGGAGAACTTGGTTTCCAGAGAGGCTCCTCCTAAGAGTCTTCTCTTTCTCTCTCACATAAGTGCATAATTAAACGCATCACAAAAAGCTATAACATTGTTAAGGATGAAAACAATGTAGATCCACACAATCATGTTGTAATGGAAGTTTCAACACTAAAAACAAGAGTGCCAAAATCAGCCTCAGACCTCCTTCAGTCAAATGGAAAGAGTGCAAATACATCTCTGGCAGTGGAGAAAATGTGTTTCCAAGAAGGCAAGGAGACGATTCAAAACCTCCAGAGAGTTTTGTGGCTAAATCCCAACATTTTTCTTGGAAAATATATTCCATAGCAGAACAGCCATTTGTCTTAACACCCCATGGCTGCCTACAAACAAAGCGTTCTGCCAATGACTGGCACAAACTTCAAGCTGCAGCCAAAAATCAAGCTGGTCCTTTTTATTCTTTCCTGGTTTGTTATTTTTTTCAACGTCTCAAGGGCACATCTCACAGTCTGGATGAGAACACAGAGAAAAGCAGATGGCAACACCATTTGCAGCCTGAGGGACAGAAGAGGATGCCAAAATGCTGATTAATGGCCTCATCCCCTCACAAATCTTTGTTAACTCAACTCTACTCGATCGCATAGCTTTATCTGAGGACTCAGAACAGGGCAGGCACCTCTCTAAAGGCTAAAGGCATGATCCCAAAAGGATCTTCAGGCTTCGTTTAATGTTGTGCACCCTAAAAACGTCACTGCAACAGGAAAATGCTGGGGCAGGTCACTGCAACTTGGGAGTATAGGAAGGGAATTATAACACCTTCACACACCTCTGCTCTAGAGTATGGCTCGTAAGGAGAGGATTTAAAGAGGCCATTCATCTGTTTTGCTGTTCTAGGGTTGCCCTTTTTCCCCAGAAACCTCCAGACCAGGGCCGTCTGACCATTCTGACTGCTCCAGAGCAGCCTAGGTGGGATTAGCTGCACTCAGGAGCACAGGCAGAGGAAGAGCTGCTGTCATAGGGATCTGGAGAGGAAGAAATGCAACCCAGTGAGGAGTGATTGCACTCAAAATCTGTTATCAGCAAAATATTGGATGAGATGTTGGAAACCTAATGGTTGCCATGGAGTTTGGCACACAGAGGAGGAGTTCTTTGCCCGGTTTATAGGACAGAGACTTCTATTGCAAGATGTACCTTTCTGCTTCAATTAGTAATATAGATCCTCTCAATAAATATAGATCTCTTCAACGGACGTCCTCTTCATCTCATGCCTATTTTTACATATTATCCAGAAGGGATGTAAATAATGAATATTCTCTGAGCCACTGGTTCAGCCTTGGTGCAGCAGGACAAGCGAAGGGTGTGAGGCAACAACACATGCCTAGATAAGATTTTCACACAATATGTGACCCCAGAGTAAGGTCAGATCTCTCAGGAGATAAAGGGCATGGGATTTGCCATGCTAAATTGGCCAATAACACCTGCTTCAGAGGGAGGTGAGAAATATAAAAGAAAACGAGCAAGAAAACCTTTTTACTTCAGGTATTGAGTTGTGCAGTGGTGTGCATGAGGAGGATCCCAATAGGGAAAGATTCTTATGTTAATGACGCTTTCTTGATTAGCGTTTGGATCCGATTTTCTTACGCAGTGATAGGGCAGAGTTTCCAGAAGCACCACACTACACCCCACTGTGATGGGCAACAGAGGAATGTCTGCTCTTGTATCCACCTGGTAAAATCTTCCTGTCCAGGAGGTTCTGCACTGCTACAGTCCAAGTGTAGTACTGTGATGTGGGAGGGCACTTGGCAGCAGGTTAGAGTGCCTGTCGGGAGGTGCTGGTCCCCATCTTTCAAAGCAATATTGCTCTTTCGCCAGGGAAAACCATGTAGGCTCAATATTATATTAAAAATTATTCCACTGATTGGTTTTGTAATATCTTTTGCCCTGAAGGAGACAGTCCAACCTTCTTGGGATAACACTTTCTCATGAATTTGCCTATTAAAACTTCCTCTATGAGGTATTTAATAAGGAATCAAAGCAGAACTGGATACCTTACAGTTTTTTAGTTGCATGTATCTCTGCATTTCATGTTTTTACTTTTGCTTATCACAAATCTATATGCAGTAATTTTAACAATAATTTTCTTGGCTACTTAGTATGAATTGCATGTTTGGAAAATTAGAACAAATTGCCATTTAAATTAGTCCTTCATAACTGATAAAAAGTGCACTTTTGTGTCTTATAACCCAGAGGCCAAATGAAGTTCTAGAAATGAGATGACCTACATGTTTTGAGTTTGTTTACAATTGTTCCTACCTTTTCTCAGTGCTGTACAAGTGTCAGATGATGATTTCTCCCACTAGAAGAAGGAAAAAAGATCAGAATAACCATAGTAGCTGCATCATTTCTGTCTGGGTAAAATTCACCTATGAGCAGATGATTGTCACGAAAAAACAAGGCATTCAGACATCTGAACATGATCACTGGGGACTTGATGTGGTCTTTGAGCTTGTCTAAACCACTGATCCCAAAATTCTTTCTGGTTTATATAGGCACTGTGGTCATGGGCATTCTGGAAGCAACTGGAGGAGACTTTCCCCCAAACTTTCTAGTGGACAGTGTGTCCACTGGCTCTAGATTTTCATACCGTTTTTCTCTTCTTGCAGAGAGAATTTAATCAATTGGCCTTTGCCATGTCCTAGTCTCCCAGACCATTTTGTTTCCACTCTTTAGTCAATCAGACCCTGTCATTCGATCTTTCTGATATCTACAGTCTACCAGCATCATAAATTCTAGATTGTTCCCATCCCTCTCATAGCTGATTTTTATGTTTTCACTCCCATACATGATTTTTATCATGTTTTCATCAGAAGACATGCTTAAATCTCTGTCAGTCTTCTACATTCTGTGTACTGTCTTCTCACATTCTTAATAGCTGGCTTGAAGATAAAATTATCAAACTGTAATGTGACCTTATTCCCTGGTTTTGCCTATTTTTCATTTCTCCTTTCTTCCCTCTTGACTCCCATTGAAAAACACCATCCAACCTCTGCACTGTGTTGCATTTCATCACGTCTGCTGACCATTCTTTCCTTCACTGTCATGTTACTGCTGCCTTAAGTTTCTCATTTACCACAGTTTTATTTTTCCTATTTTCATTATGCAATCCTGCTTTGGTATTTTCTACTAAAAACAAACAATCTCACACTTTAGCCCATTTCCTTCTATAGAGACCAATTCACCTTCCCATTCTCATTTATCTTTATTCTTATTTACTGTGCTGTTTTCAATTCCCTCAATTCCATGCCCAGACCTGTTAGTTCTGCCTTGTATCCTTTGCACTCGATCAATTCAAAGCACTCATGCCAAAATTTTTAATGGCCTATTCTTAGCCAAGTTCCAGAACTTGTACTCTGTCTTCATCTCTGTGACCTGACAGCTGCCTTCAATTCTGCCACCATTCTCTTTTTCTTGAAATATTGCCTTTCCCTGATGATTCAATTTTCTCCTAGTTCTCCTCCAAGCTATTTATTCACTCATTCTTTCTCCACAGGATTCCCTTTTTAATTCCACAAACAAAACCATCTTTTTACTCTATGATAACATGATCTACGTCTCAATTCCATCTGCCTCTCTTCTGTTAAAAAGTAAAATTTATACCAGTTAGTTTTGTGGCTTAAGGATGCGTAGTCACCTAGTCTCCTACACCCTTCCAGCCACCCCATTTCACACACGGGTTGCAGAAGGTTTTGTGTGTGGACCCTCCTCTTGCTCTTTCTCTGCAGTAAGGGATCCTCATCCCTGAGGAGGTTCTTGCTCTGGAAACTGGGACAAAAGCAAAGGGTGTTAACCACAAAATCTCAGGTTGTGGATTTTGTGCAGCCTGCTGACCAGACCCTTTTGAGGGAAATTTTCAGTTAAGCATCTTTTGAGGAACAAAGCCTGCAGATTTTTTGCCATTTGCATCTTCCACACCAGTTTTACAAAGGATGGTTCGTCTTTGGTGTCTCTGCACTTCTGTGTATATACAGCTCTTCTGAGAGGCATTTCTGCCACAGGCTTTCTTGCATTAGACCGTTATCAGCCATAGGTTTGAGAAGTGAGCTCCGATGGGGTTATTTATAAAATTTAGGGCTTTTATTCCTTTCTTCTGATTTCTGTTTTTATAGGAAAAAATTGTACTTACATGATAGCAGAAATATAAACTAAGACATAAAATCATCCTGAGAGAAGATATTACAAACTAAACCCATGAGAGGCATGTGACTTTATTTTTTCCTTTGTTTGAATGACCTCTTGCTGACAAACTTAAGGGTCATTATTGTGGAAACTTTCAGGCAAAAGTGATGTCACCAGAAATCATTTTAATGGAGCGTCATCTTCATATCCTATTGATTTATCTGCTAAGTATGAAGGGAAATCAATAAGCAGAATAATTTTCACATCTTTTAAACTTCTACAGTAGCAAAAAAATATTTTCCAGTGCAGACATGAATCATTGGAGAGAAAAACCATAGCTGTTGATAGGCATGAAAATATTTCTTTATATTAAGAGGGTGATTTTCATGCCTTGCCTACCAGCTTTTGTTTGATGTATTTGTACTAAAGGGGAATTTCACATAATGGCAGCAGGCATAAAAATCCTGAGATTTTCCATATTATAAAGAGATATCTTCAGAGGGCAGAAGCAAGGCCCAGTAGCCCAGGAGAAATACAGAGAATTTATCCAAGCATCCATGGATAAGGCTAGGAAAGTTACAGCTCTTATAGAATTAAATATGGCCAGAGATTTCAAGGGAAAAAGAACTTCTATAGGTACATCAGTGATTAAAGGGAAGAATAGGGGAAATGTAGGCCCTGTCCGGAAGCAAACCAGAAAACTTGGTCACCTGGGGTATGGAGAAGGCTGAAGGAGGTTGGAACTATATGACCTTTAAGGTCCCCTGCAACCTAAATCATTCTGTGATTCTACAGTTTCAGCTAAATCCATACAGATTAATTAATCACAGAGTCATAGAGTAATTCAGGTTGGAAAAGCCCTTTAAGATTACTGAGTGCAACCATGGTTGCTTACTGAAAAAGGAGATCTCAGCTGGCTTGTTTGCTGCTTTTAAATTAGGAACCTCATTCCATAAACTGCTAATGGAGAGAAGATAGCTCTGGAATATTAATTCAGGGAACCCAATTCAGGAGCATACTTCTTACCGTGGGTTATTTAGGGACAGCAAGATGCAGGGTTCTTAATGTCAGCTGTATTAGTCCTTCCCCTGGGCCTGGCCACTTCAGTGGCATTGCATTCATATTGCAGTAAAGAACTGCAAAATAAAACAGATCATTAATTACCCCATAAACCCATTTAACTCTTAGACAAAGGTATAAAAGAAAATTTTGACATTTTTTATTTACATGGAAAGTGCTTTGTGTCCGCTGCCATTTCTTCTCTTCAGGGCTAATTTCAATGTAGTAATCAGTGGGAGCAATGCTCCTGAGAAACAACAGAGAATACTGGTTTTCCAGGTGAATTACAATACATTGGAAGCTGAAATAAGGTATTTTGTGATTTAATGAAAATTCCAGGTAAGTGTTTATTTTCTGTGTGGTGCTCTGCCTAATTATCTATAAAGATTAAATTATTGTAGTTTGATTATTTAGTGATCAATAGGATCCAAATTGCAATAAATTAGATGTTATTTTGTGGGATTTTTTTCTGATTATCAGAGGGTTCTTTAATAATAATCTTAAATATGTTTCTAAAAAACATTTCTTCCACCAATGAAGAGACACTTTTTCAATGTTTTCAGATCATTCACTTGGTTCTCTACCTTATGACACCTCATAGAGGCTGAGCTTAGTTGACAAGGTCAAATCTGTCTAAGGTTTCTTAAGTAAGTCCTAACTAGCTTTTTAAATTTTAAATATGTTATTATAAATATGCAAAAAACATTGTAAGTGTGTGATTTAGCTGCAACTTTTGAACGCAGTCATTAACAAATTAATCTAGTCATGCCAAATAGTGGGAGAAAGTAATTTTGGCCAACTGGCTCCCTTGGGTGCCCATTTCTTTTCTTCACTCAGTTCACAGAAACTGGTCTTCACCTCACTCAACACAGTTTAAATGAAAAGGAATAAAACCAAGGAAGTTTGATTTGCAAGTAATCATGGATCGAAAGTTTGAAGCGATACTTTGGTGGCTTCATTCAGTGAATGAGCTGTCAGTCTGTCATCTCACGTAGCCAAAGGTGAGCTCTGCGGGGCTGACTCTGAAGGGAGCAATCTTCTGCAGTAAAGCCATCAAATCTCTGGGCCATAATATCCTAAAGATATCTGGTTTGACAACTAACAGCAAATAATGTCGTGTCAAATTCTGTTATGCCACAGTTTGATAAAATTATTTTTCTAAGTGTCACTATTTTGTGTGCTTTTAAAGCAACGGATGGATGAATATGCATTAAAAAGATTTCTAATATTGAAAGAGAAAAGCGATGGTTTCAATAAGTTCAAGTGGGAACTGTTCTCCAAGACCCTTTTTGCTGACAAAAGGGTGTCTTTGAGTGTCATGTCTGCATGCCAGACTCTTCCATTCCTGCAGCTTTTTCCATTCTCTAAGCTCAGAGGATACAGGCTCTGAATTTTACCACCAACTTTTACAAGTGGGCTCAGCTCCAAGTAGTTTCTTTCCCCTTAGCCACTTGCCAGATTAAAAGCATTCCCTGTTTCCTCACAAACACTGACCTCCTCGCCAGCCTCCAGCTGTGACTGCTTATGCTGTGCAGAGGATAAAAACAAGGCTTGCTCCTTCTCTGTCTGCATAAACGCCTTACTTCAATTATGCTCATCTGGGAGATGAAACACCTTGATAATTCAAAAAAATAATTTTTACATGAAGGGTACGGCTTCCTCAAGGCTTTCCAAACTAAATTAGTATTCAATTTAAATCTTTCTTCACCTCCTAATCTTCGAAAATCTAATCATGCATTTTTCCTTTCATTGCATTACCACATCAAAACAAAACTTGTTGTAGATACTTATTCTAAATTCACTGTCTTTGCTCACAACAATATTTTCTTGAACAGCCATAGTTTCTAGAAATCTCATCTGTACAGTCCTTTTTTTTCCTTTTTATTTAAGTTTTTTGTGGTTTTTCTTTTTTTTTGGTAGAAGAATAGTGAAACCTTTTTCAAATAAACTACCAACCAAGGACAATGTAAATTGGCCTAAGCAGATTGATTTCATCAGGCAATTGTAAAATGTTCCCTGGGTATATTTACAACTGTTACCTCTATCAGCTTCATACAATCTTAATTGTATATTGACTTCTGAAGAAAAGTCAGCAAGGTCAAACTCCAGTCTAAACTTGGAAGAGTATTTGAAAATATTAATTATATTTATCAATCATATAAACATTTCGTAATTATGTCTAATATATGGACTCAAAAGGTTCAATGTTGCAGGTGCTTTCAGCAGGTATGCCGCAAGTAAACAGTGTTTTAATGATTGTTCTTACTGTTAGCACAGAAATAAGTGATGCTTTGCTGTATCCAAGCTGACTTCAGAATTTAGCCTGGGATTGGGGTGTAGCCTTTGAACCGAGCAGCCTTGAAGAGAGAAGATATTCAACCCTGATTTGAGTGAGGGGAACCAAGGGCAGGAGGCTGGGGACAACCCAGCTCCAAAAGCTGCCTCAGGTCATCCGGCTTGTCTAAGTTCTGGGCAAAAGGTGAGACTTCAGCAGGCTCTCAGTTCTTTCCTGCTATTTTTCAGCTGGCTATGTTACTCTGGACATGGAATTAACAACCTGTTTTGAGAGAATGGGCAGTCGATCCCTGCATTTCCCAAAATCATCAACACCTCTCGTAAGTAAAAAAGCTACCTGTAAAGTCACAGAAAAATTCCAGGGAAAAAAATCCTGTAGCTAATGATTGGCCATTTACAGAATAATACGTGTTCTGCCCTGAAATAAATGCTTTTACAGGTGTCAAAGGTCCTGCTAATGTGGTAAAGAAAAATAGATGTTTGCTAAAACCTGTATCATGTCCATTTTACTCCTTGCTGACAAAAGCCTATTAATATTCTTGATAATTTACGGTTTTTACATATTCTAGATAAACCTCCTTCCAGCCCCATCTCGGTTGATTTTTAATGTGCTCAGCCTCAGAGATGGCCCTTTCTAATTTAGGGTCAGGGTCAGAGAAAGCAGAGCTGCCATGATCATTTGACATCTCCTAGGATGAAACCCAAAAACTTACAGTGGAGGCCTTTTTTCCATCACCACTGCACTTGAGATGCCAGAGTTCCTCCTTTCATATACAACAGAGTGTTTCTGGCAATGGATGAAAGGTTTTTCTTCCAGCAGTGCCTATGCTGGGTGGTAAAGCAGGCCAAGGGGCTTGGACATCACTGGAAAAGCCAATTCATAATTTTATAAGTCTGTGAGAGTTTGTAGAATTTTAACAGTGAAGCCATCAGGAAGCCTTTCAGGAGAAATCATTTTTAGGCAGTAGGACATGAGGAAACTCATGATCATAAAGCAAAGGAAAGAGAGGAAATTTTGCAGCTTGGATCTTTGTTTGAAAGTATCTGAAGAAATAAACACATTTTCCCCAGACAGCTGTTTAAAATGTATTAGAGTACCTGCTTGCATTATTTATCTCATTCTGGGTGTCTGAGCTGATTGTGCTGGGTAACTCTTCCAAGCAGGAGGGGAAGGTCTGATTAAACTGTGCCTTCCTGCCTTTTTTAACTCAATACCACCTGTACAGAAGAAGCAGACGTGCAATCATCTCTTCCTCTTTTCGCCTCATCATTTATGAGCCACGGTTTACTTCAATTTCCATTTCTATTTCGGTCAGTCAGTCTTAAACAAACACAGCCTATTTTTCACTTTGTATTTGGACGCCTGAACTGTTTCATGATATTTCAGTCTAGATTTCTATCCTGAAAAGCCTTGGAAAATGCTACAAAGAAATTTAAAATCTTGTATTTAGTTACAGCTGACAAATTTTGGGGCCGATTACCATTTATTCCTGTGTAACAGTGTTTATGTCTATTTCTGTCTTTTCTCGTCCTGTTTTTTTAACTAAAAAATATCTAGCAAGTTAATATAATTGATTAATTCGTTCATGCACTAAATAGTACTTTTCAACAAAAAGTTCTTGTACCATCATTGACTGAAAAGAAGCAGCTTCATGAGGTCCCCGAGGCTCATGAATATATATTATTAAATACATATTTTTCCAAATAGCTGTGAATGACGCAAGAGCCCTGTCCAGTGTCTGTTGAAGGGAAAGGAAAGGTTCTTCTCTGTATTGGACAAAAATGGCTGTATTTTACCAAGGAGCTGTCAAACAAGGCATTGTGAGAACATCCCCAAACGCTCCCTCCTGCCTGGCACAGCAAATTACACGGGCAGGCTTAAAGAAGCTCCGTGCCCTGGTTTGCATCAAAACTGTTTGTCTGGAATGATGACATCAGTAAGAAGTCCTGCACTGAAAACTAGAGGTATTTCATGAAGTTAAAGGAAACCTGGTCAGGAAATCAGAAATATTAGACAAAAAATGGCTTGAGTAAGAATATCAGCACCTCAAGGATTTCTTTGTACGTGCTCAAAAGATGTTCCAATTTAAAGAATGGATTCACAGAGCTGATACTTATGGTCTTTAGAGGATCCTGGTGAATTTATGCAGCCTGTAGTTAATGATAAAGGCAAATTTAAACCCGAATGAAACTATAAAAGGGATAGAGATCTCTTAGTGACAGCCTTGATAAGAGATATGTCATAAAAATCAGTATTTTGAATATGAAATTGTGGCTCAGAATCGTTTAGGGACAGATTAAACGGTTTCTAATCAATCTGAGCACTGGAATCCAGATAAATAGCTTCCAAATCCAGATCCACAGGAGGACCTCCTAGAAGGTAAAGCTTGCCATATTCCATTAGCAATGAAAATGAAGTTGAAAAGTTCTTATGTAACATAATTGTTAAAGTTTTGTGAAAGGGGCCGCCACCAAGATAATCACCCTTCAGATGCAAGATGTGATCAAACCTCTGTTTAAATCAGTGGAACGCTGTTGATTTACCATGGTTAGGCATTTGCTGGCAGATTTTTTTTTCAATTAATAGATGCAGGGAAAAATAATTGTGTAGTTTATTCAATCTGATGCTACAGGAAGGTTTAAAAGTGATTTAGAGCAAGTGACCAAAAGAGAGAGGCTCACGCCTTTTTCTCCTATATTTGGTTAAATGGCTACTAACACACATGTGGAGAGAAAGTCAGAGCAGCAGGTTTTTTTGGAAGGGCATTGAAACTGTAGGTAAGGAAACAGGCCAAGGTATAAACAGGGCCACAGTGGAGATGGAACATGCAGAGTGTGCTGGTTTGCTTCAGCTGAAATGGAAAGTGAGGCCTCTCCATGCTTGTCTGAGTAAATATTCACAGATACAAGATTGTCTGCAACGGTTCTAGAGAACAGGATATTTAGAATAATATATGATGAATACATATTGGGAGAAAGAGAGCGACATCATCACTTTTGCTTATCAGCTGGGGTTCTGCCCAATATACTCATGCCAGCCATAAAAATGATGAGGCTGTCTTCCTCTCCTAGCTGGAGCAGATGTGGGGAGGATGAGTGACACTCCTTCCAGGCTATTATCACAAACAGATAGCTATCAGAAAGTCAATCTCTTCCCAGCCTTGCAATGTGTCTTCAGGCTGTGATGGCACAGACACGAGGCATATTTTAAGCTGCCTGTAGATTCCAGAATGAATGAGAGATTTAATATGGGGAAATGTTCACTGATAAAAGTGACTTATTTACCATGCGCACTCTGTGTGCTGCATTCCAAGAGGAGCAGATAAAAAGCAAGAAATAATAATATAAAAAAAGGGGATAGGTGGATTTATTCATACGTGATATTGTCCATCACCAGTAAAATATTTGCCTCACTGCAGGACAGAAAACCAGGAGAAAGGGGTGAAACTAGTATATGTCCTGTTAAGCAGAATTTGGAGCACGAAGAAATAATTTATAGAGAGAGCACTAAAGTTTGTGAAGATCACCTGTAACCCAACCTGTATCAAGGTTTATCTATGAAAATAGGAGCCCTATTAGATATGGGAGGGGAATGGTTTGATGCCAGGTGATAGGGAAAGGTTAGCTATTTTATATCTTGCCATGTGTTACTAAAAACCTTTGCTGTTATCACAAATAAGCTGAATTTATGCCTGTAAGTATAGTACCAAAAATGCAACACAGATCACATAATCTTGTTTTCCAGCCAGACCACTTAGCAATGCACATAAAAATATCACATAAAAAGGAGTCTAATGCCTCAGATCTTTACAAATGTCTAACAAATAACATTTTGAGAGAGAGGAAAAACATTATGCATAAAACATCATCAATATACGTTGCCTTATTCACAGAACATATTTATGTATTTTGGATATTTGCATTTTACAGTTTGCCATGAAATATTCTCTTTCCTTGGTTTCAGAGAAGAGGCAGACAGCTGGTGGAGCCCCAGATATAAGAATGTTTTCCCTTTTAAATGGCTTTGACTGTTGCCTTCCACAGGGACAGAGATCAGCTGGGAGAGGGAGCAAAGTTTATCTGTGCTTTGTCAGACTGTAGCAAAAGGGTGTGTATTCCTGGAAGCATTACTCTATAGAGGTACAGTATTAGACACACACCAGACATGTGCTCTGGACTAGGGAAAATGTTTAAAAATCACTTTTCAGCGTGATCTCCCTACTGTTGGGTTTTGGGGGGGTTTTTTTTTAGTCTCAGCTGAATCCTCATTGTTGTCTTGACCCTTTCATTGTGGGAATGGGGACAGTGGGAAAGATTTGATTAAAAAATGGTTGTAAATATTGTCTTTTCTTTTACTTCCAAATTATGAAATTATGTTTTGTCATAATTATAAATATAATATATTGCTGAGAAGACAAGTGGCGGAATCATTATCTCTGGAAGGGTTCAAGAAACATGAGCTGTGATGCTTATGGACATGGTTTTGGTAGTGTTAGCTTAATTGTTGGACTTGATGATCTTGGAGATCTCTTCCAAATTTAATAATTCTATATAAAGAATTATTTAAATATATAATTATATATAATATAAAATTATATTAGTTATTAAAATATTTATATTTTATAAATTAAAAAGTGGTAAAAAGAAGGTCACATTGCTTAATTCCCTTTTTCATGCATTAAAAAGAAAACTTAGACAAGTTAAAGCAAAATTTTTGGGAAGAGAGGGGTGAACATTATTATGAGGAAAGAGACCATAACTGTCTGCTTTTAGATTAAATCAAAGAATAGGTTCATCATTTTTCCCTGTGGCAATTTAATTCACATTTTGCACTGTTCAGGTAGAAGCATATTAATGTCAAATTACAGAAAGCTAGTCATTGTAATGCAGTGAATAATTCCATTGTTAAAATGTATCAGTGCTTCTCAGTCAAGGATAAATGAAGTTGCCTTTTCTATGCATAAGGAAAAATCCTCTGTGCAGTCAGGAGACCGATGAATGTTAAAGATACTCTGTCTTCTTAGAGCTCAAAATCCTCATCTGAATTGCTCGTGCCCACTGCTCCTGGCAGCCAGGCCTGTTAAAAAGACAATTTAAAGCCTGGCGAGGGGAAGGTGCTGTATCTCCGTGCCGTGCTGTGCTCCGTGTTGTGTTGGTTGGTCAGGCGTCGGTGCGCGCTGCCTTCGCCAACGGCCCGCACTCTGAGCCAAACGCTCCCACACCTTGGCGAGCTGGGATCCACCAAACCCCTGCCAGCTCCTGGGGGCTGCACAGGTCTGCAGGTGGAGGGGGGCTACAGCATCTCAAAGGACCAACAGAAGTGAACTATACAATTTCATAGTTACATACACAGCTCCTTGGATGCCGTTTCCTGCTCTTCTCCAATGCTGGGAATCAGTGCTTTGAGCTGAGTAACAGTGAGGCTCACAAAGACAACAAAAACTGAAAGCTTTCCTCTCCTTCCTCTGCAAGGCAATGGCATTGCACTCTGAAGAAGGAGGGTGGCAAAAGGAAGCCAGCAAACTGATTTTACCTCCCCCAGGCCATTTGAGTGTCACTTAGCATTAAGCACAACACAGCCCTTCGGAGGGCCAAAGCAGCTGCTCCAGTCACCAAAGATACCTTTCCAAGGAGATATTGATCCTTAAAACCTTACAGCCCTCGGGACCTGTGGATGCTGAAATGCTGTGTGCAGGGAAATTTTCTCTTCTTGCATTCATTCTGTGAGAACTTTTCCTTTGCTGTGTAAGCTATGTAAACAATAGATAGGGTTTTTGTAAATAGCATTCATATCTGGTATCTTCTGCCCTTGTGTACATTATATTAGGAAAAAACATTTCTAAGGGGGTGTCTGAGACTTTGACCAATCACCCTAGGAGAAGTGTGAACACTGTTCAATCGCTTTATGGAACTAGAATATATAAATGGTATTGTAAATTTAATAAATATTTCATTCCTCGCTCTGGACTCCTGCCTCGCTGCATCTCTGAACCTCTGCTTGGAAGCCCACAGGGACCCATAAATATTTTGTTCTTGGTCTCATACCTGCAATCCCAAGGAGCTATAACCATGTATATTTTTAATCCCTGTGAGCTAGTAGATGTTTTACTTCTTCTTCTGAATCTCAACAGCCAGAAGGACTCTGTTCCTTCACCTCACTGTCCTCTTGATAGTTCCCCAGAAGTTCTGACAGGACCACACACTTAGAGAAACTGGAGATTTGTTGAACAGGGTGCTTTGGTTGTACAGAAGCTGTATATAAGATTTTCTGGGCTACCTTAAAACCATGACATCTAGGCCAGCACAACATCCTGAGATATGTCATTAACAGTGAAATGAAATCCAAAGCTAATAGCAAATTTTCTGTTTCTCATCAGTCCACTTTCACCATATTTATTTTCCCTTTATTTCATTCTCTCACTTTCTGAAGATATTTTGAAGGACATTTGGGATTGGAAAATCTTCACTATTGCCCAGGTGGCTTTGCAGGTACATACAAATGTAGGAGCAAAATAATTTGGAAAGTTTCCTTTGCCATGGAAAATTCAAATAATGGACTTGTCAATTACTAAAAGTGATTCAATATTTTTCCTTAATAATTAAGCTTTTAGAGAAAAGATGTCGAAGCATTATCATATTACTGGAAATGCAGACAAAACTCTTCCTTAAATAGTACAGCTAGAGGTGGTATTTCCATCTGTTCTGCTAGGGAAAAGAAACTTGTTCAGGAGTGGAGGATTTGCTGCTTTTCAGGAAAAGATCAGGTAAGGTCACAAAAATGTCTCAGAGGCTAATCTCATGGGTTGCTTTATTTATTCCTCCCTATCAGTGGTAGGTCAAACCTGCTTAGTTTAAACGTCAGAAGTATAAGGTAAGGTTTCTGTCTTTGTTTTGACTTCTACCTCCACAAATTAGGCTGGGGTTTGAAAATCAGTCTCTTTCCTTTCTCCATTAAAGATTCTTCCATAGGAATCTGGCTGACTCTTTTGTTCTCCAGGCAGAAATACAAGTAAAAAGTTACAGCTCTAGGAGTTAACAGTAATTCCTTCTCTTGCCAAGAGGACTCCGGGGACCAGTCCCCCACACAGGCTTCCTGGCATCTGTCAGACTCTCCAACAGCTAAAGCAGATCTCCATTATTTTTCTCTTTATTCCCTCTAACTGTACAAACCTCACAAAGACAGTTTTTCTTCTCCAGTTTGAAGTTGTATGTGGTGTAGTTTTAATTACTTTTGTAAGCAGTTCCTGAGAATACCTTTACACATCCTGAGTACTGTACAGATACTTCCAGGTCTAATGCATTCTGCTTTACTATACGGTAGTCACAATTCTCTGTTAAATTTCTTGTCACTTTTCCTGTCATATTATCCTGCAGAAGTTCCTGTTTAAATTCAGAATGACTGTTCACAGAGAGTGGTACTGCTCAGCATAAGTAAAGACTAGCAAACTTTGACAACAGTAATTAGAGTAGTCCATTTCCTACTGCAGCTTCAAGAAGGCTGTCTGCACTTCGTGGGCACTGCTGTGCTGTGCTGGGCCATTTCAGATTTTCTGCTTTCAGTAGGCTTCAGCAACTCCAACACGGCCTTGAGTTCCCTGCTTAGAAATCATAGCTAAGCTGCCTATCACGAGAAAATCAGGACACTCCTTCTCACAGGAATACAGATGTGGTATCCATTCATTGTGGATGGAAAAAGGACTTGATTCTGAGTAGGAAAGAGAAGACAAAATTGTGAAAATTGTCTTCTTTCTATTTTCTCTAACTTGAAATCCAACCCTGTACTTTGAAAGTCCAATGAATTCAACAGATATGGCCAGACCATGTGTGGAGAGTTGCCGGGATGAACCACACGTACTCATAGAGTTATTGGTGGAACTCCATTTATTGATTATTATAGGCCTGGTTATATACATTAGTCAGCTTGTTCACGAGCCACTTAGCAACTTATGATTGGATAATATCTATTATTACGTGTATAATAGTTAATACGGATTGGCTATAGCTAAACAATCATGCTTTTTCTCTGTTCTTTTCTTGTGGTCACATGCTCCTGTTTTCCCATCCTGTCTTCCCATCTTGCTACTTTCCTACCAGTGACTTTGTTTCTTCTTTCTTGCTTATTAAGGATAATCACGGTCGCTGAGGCCTGGGTTGTGCACATTCCAATGAGCAGTTCCCGTGAGAAACTGCTCTCAGTATCCATTTTCTCTGAGAAACTGCTCAACAAGTACTTACACCAGCGTTGTGCACGTAGCTTAGCTCTGTCTGTCCTTGCTCAGAGAGCCATTCTTCTACAACCATGGATATTCATATTCTTTTTCTTGTTCAGTTTGTGAAAACATTTCTGTCAAAAGAACTTTTCCATAAAAAATATAATTGCTACACAAAGGAAATTACATTTTCATTTTTACTTTTTTTTTTAATATTAGCTTTTTAGTCCCACTCCCTAGATTGTGGTCTGTACTTTATTCACCATCCATCTCCAATGTCACATAGCAATGACTGACAACAGGAGCAGTAATAATGATACTGATAACATTTTACTTTTATCTGATATGTTTTTTCCCCCAGAAATTTCATTGTTCCATGTAAACGTATCTATATTTTGGTTGCCAAAGTAAGTATATTGCATAAATGTAATGTTGGCAGTTTATGTTTCTACAAGTTCTGCTTAAATTGATTTGTTAAAAGAACTAATGTTGTTTTACTGTGTTTTACCTTCTGGTACAATGTCTCATGATATCCTGTTAAACATAACAGTCTTAGCTATGCATCATTTAATGCAAATATTGCTGCTTAGGGTGATGGGCACATTTTTAAGAAAGATATATCAAAATGAAACCTGCATTTCTAGAGCTATTACATTACTTTATCTCAAGAAATAGGACACAATGAAATTGGGTTTTTTTCCATAGATTTTAAATGTGTTTTTTAAAAGTCCTAACAACTCTACAGGGAGTGGGGAATTTTTTCTTTATTTTTATAAGAAAAAACAGACTTTCCAAACACGCACACATGCTCACACACAGTCAGAAGCCTTGTCCTGAGCAGCAATACTTTGCCATGCTCCTGTTGCACTCATGTAGCCTTTGTCCCTGCTTGTCTGAAGCAGTGTCACTGGAGTCCATCCCTGCTCGGGACTGCCTGATTCTTGGGCAAATCTTCATGCTTGACTCAGCTTGCCCAAATTGCAGCAAGTTCTCCTCTCGCTGGAAAGGGCCATGGTTTGGGGAAAGAGGAGAGCCAATAGGAGAGCTGCAGCTGGGCTTTGGAAGGTGACCTTGCCAGCTGCACTGTGAAACACCAGGCTAAAAATAACTACACGGTGGAAGTTTGTTATTTATATTTCTAAAGGGGCATATTTTTTAAAATTCCGGGCCAAGACTCTCATAGATCGCCAAACTTTTGAATCCCCGCACGCAAATAAAACATTACATTCACTCCTCTAGAAAATAACCAACATCCACTCATCACCTTTAGCGCTTAACTTGTCTTAGGGTGTGCAAACTGAAACACATTTATTTTGTACCTGGAAGTTTGGTCAAACATAAAGCAAATCACTAAATCTACAAACACCGGTTCAGGCATATTCCTCAGACTATTCTGGATTTAAAAAGAAATAATAAAATAAAATAAAATAAAAGTTCTGGTGCAGGGAGTTCAGTCTACCATGAAATCAGAAGTTCAGAGTGCTGCAGTCCAGCAGCCACTTACAGGTTTGAAGTCTCAGGGTGAGGGCTGTGACGAGGGACAAAAAATTTAGTAGGTTAGGATTGCAAAGCAGGTACCTTTAAAGCAATTCAAACTGATAAATGGCTTGCCTGTCCTTCATGTAACAGATAATGTCCAGTCTTATTCCATAATTTCTCATTTTCAGTTACATTATTCACTTGCTGTGCAAAAATGACACCCTTTTTAAAAGCAGAATTGCAGATGCACAATTTAAATTTAGACACTTATTAAAAATGGAGAACAATTTCAACATTTTTCTCAGAACGTGCTTTAAGATGTCTGGGAAATTTTCAAGGCAGACCACTTTTTATAAACAAAGTTACTAAAAGCTAAATAAAATCTCTATAATGAAATTGGGCTGAACTCTGAGAAGGATTTATGCCTGTAATTTTTTATGAAGACGGCAACATGGCTCTATAGGTGGAAAAAAAAAAGAAAAAGAAAAAGGCAAAAGAAGACTAACCCAAAAGCTTGTGCAATAAGCTGAAAATAACAGCTTTGCCACCAGGTTAGGCAAGTAAGAAGGCTAAATACCACAACAGGAAAAAGCTGTCTGAACTACCAGACTCTTTTAGCTGAGAGTCCTTGGGGAATACATATAAAGGGTATGTCAAGTAAAAATAACTTCTTCACAGGGGAGGATTTAGTGCAGAGAAAACAATGAAGGGGGGAAAAAGGAAGAGGGGAGAGGGGAGAGGG
>VWPU01003313.1:50330-126033 GCA_013398955.1 Callaeas wilsoni | reverse complement strand
GCTGTTCAGGCAGTTCTCAATCTCAGGGTCCCTCATCCAGTCCATGCTGCCTATCTGAGCTATACATATAATATTTATGCCAGTGGCTGTCCATTTAATGAGTTTAAGCTAGTCTGTACCCTTTAATATGTGTTTTCTTTCACTTACATTCTTTGCGCTCTTTTTATTGAGTTCTTGAATATAATCATTAATACTTAAGGAACTAGTTCAGCTAACTTCCCCTGTTAGCATTATATGGTGAACTTAGTTTGGCTCAAATAACTCCCTATCTTAATACTCTTTTTACTATTTTCCCTTTTTTCTGGCTCAAGTTCCTACTCCAGATTGTTATCATCAAATAGTACTAAAAATCTGATCATAATTACCCAGTTTGTTACAAATTAAGAAAAAAGTCATTGAACATTTCAAATTTCTCTGTGTCGTACATTATTTACTCACATTGATGGCTACTCAAGGAACTATTATTTTTCTTTTAGTGTATTCCATACTACAACACTGCTACCCATTGTTTTACTCTCCCCTGCCCAGACACACCCAGCACATCCCCACTTCATGTTTTCAGGAGTGTAGAGAGCATGTACTTTTTTGACAAGTAATGTAAAAATCATGTCCCACTGTTTAAAAGCACTCAAGAGCTAAGTGACCAATAAAATCCTGTGACTCTGTAGTGCTTATCGTGCCGCAGTTTTCACAGTACGTAACTTGTAGCTCTTCCAGTTTCTCCCTGGGTCTAGAATATGGAGCTTTCAAAAATGTTCCTGCTGCTTCTCTTTGGCTTAATTTATGATCGTGTTGCACATTTCCATTAAGCATATCCAAAGAAAGGCAATACCACTGGTGAAGGGCTTGAAAAACAAATCATATGAGAAGCAAAGGAAGGAACAGAGACTGTTTAGTTTGGAGAGGAGGCTCACAGGGACCTTTCACCCTCTACGAACACATGGAAGGAGGTAGGAGCCAGGTGGAGGTTGTTCTCTTCTCTCAAGTAGCAGGGAAAAGGATGAGACTAAAAGGTCTCTAGATGTGATAGGGAGGTTGGGATTCGATATCAGAAAAAAATTTCTTCACTGAAAGGTTAGCCAGGTATTGGTGCAGACTTCATATGGGCGTGGTTGGGTCACCATCCCTGGAGACGTTTAAAAACACATGCAGATACGGTGCTAAGGGATGTGGTTTAGTGTTGCACTTGGCTGTGTTAGGTTAATGGTTAAGCTCAATGATAATGGATCCTTTCCAACCTAAATAATTCTATGATTTTAAAAGCATTAAGCATTTTGTCTGCTTTCATCTCTCTCCATCACAGGCATGCACACTCACACTCTCACTTTTGATTTATTGAACCTTTTACTATGCTATGCACTTTCAGCATAGCTCAAGTTCCACTATCTCACTTCCTAGTCAACCAGTTTAACTAAAACACAAGCCAATAGGACTTGAAGAGGCTTATATTTGACATTACATGTCTTCAAAGAAGAACATATGTTATTTCCACTTTGCTACTCAGTTGGAAGAGAGTAGCTTGGTAATTTAAAAGATATAAGGAAGAAAAGCTGTTTGACTAAACAGTACCATAACCTTAAAGCTCCTTCCAAACATTTAGAATAAATTATGCATTTCCATGGAGCATCTGTTTGTTAAATAATTCAGTTAGCTTAATTTCCATCTAAATGTCTTTTTTTGTTTGTTTGTTTTAATTTATGACATCTAACAGGCAGTGAAATGCCGTAAGTGTTTGGGCTGCGAACACTGGACGAAATTGACTTTTGAGGGGATGTGGTAGAGAAAGCATGAGGAAAGAGACCTACAAATTCCAAATGCACTAGTAATTTATTTAGTGTTACAGAAGTGTGTCAGCATAGTACAAACAGTTGTAGATGAATGAGGTGCATGAATCATATATTTAAGAGCTTGTTTACAAAGCTCTAGGCTGAAATATAGCATGAAATTTTTTTTCCTTTCCCTGACAACTTACTTGCTCTCCTTTGACATTGTTGACAAAGCTGAAAGAGTTGAAGTAGCTTTTGTTCTGGACAAACAGGCACTTTGGTCGAACTTTGCATACCTTTAAGGAACCACAGATATCCAAGCAAGACAAAATGCCATAAGCTACCTCTACACTGATTTATTCTTTTGTAAGAAAACTTAGGGTGCTATTCAATCTTTTATATGAGGAGAGAACTCAGCAGTGTAAGGTTCAAGCAGTAAATAGAGGCACTGAAATCCTCTTTTGAGTGCAATACTCTTCAACAATGGCATCACATACACTGAGCTGCTCATAGATGAGTCTTATGTGCCTGGTCAGTGAATATACTTCCAGTTCAAGAGCATGCTGAATCACAAGCTTCTCAAAGTTACATACCTCAGCTCAGTCCCTCAGGTTAGGTCTTATTCCATTCCATTCATTTAATGCTGTTCTGAAGAATTCATGAGGAAGACTGAAATTAGAAATGAAATTTGCAAAGTGGGAAATACTACAGACAAATCCAAAGCACAAAGTCCATATCCAGGTAGCACACATCTCTGCATTTCTATTCCCCTCTCTCTTTCTCTCTTTCCCTCTTTCTCTCTCTCTCTCTCTCTCTCTCTCTCTCCCTCCCTCTCTCTCTCTCTCTCTCTCTCTGTTACAGTGTAGCACAAAAATGAGTTTTAAATAGATTATTAGTAACTGTTATTCATTCCAGACCATGCAACAGAAAAGAAATTAAGTTCAAAGACATGCTAATTAACTCAAAATTGCACAGACTACCTGGAGTGACATCAGTTCAAAGTCATTTGTACCTGGTTCTTTTCTGTGGCCAGAACTATAATCAGTTGATTTTAGCACCGGTTTATATCCCAAACAGTGAATACTTTGATCTCGCAATATTTGAAAGATCAAAGATCCATACATATCACTGTACTTAAGCAGGATCTAGCATAATGCATTTGCTGCAGTTTCTTTTGAAAACCTATAGCACCTAACTCACTTCAGCTCCTGGGTTCAAATAATGGAAAAACCCCCTTTGACTGGGCACTTTTCTTAAAAAGTATTGAAAAGGTACTTGTCAAAGAATATGTCTTTCTAGTAGTTTTATGAGTGTATCAAGGAGTTTCTGTAAAGATTCCTTTCTTTGTGTTGCATTTTTTTTATTTCAAAGTTTTGTGTGGAAGGTGTAAGCCCATTCTTACTTTTCACTCTTTAATTTTATTTCAAATATTAGCTGTTAATGTTGTGCAGAATGCACGCTGGTTTTGTCTTAAATTTAATATGTTTGATCCATGAAAATAGTCTAAAGCTGAAAACATCACACCATTTCCAGCTTTGCAGCAAGATTTAAATTACAGCTCAGTTTTCTGCCATGAGAAGGAGTGAAAGAAATTCTACAGGCTTCTTTGTTTAACGCTGCTTTGAGTTTCTGAAGTATTTCTGCAACACCGATCAGGTTAAAAACATAAAATTCAAACAAAATTTTATTCTGTCTAGCTAATTCACAGAGCATGTTTTAATGACGTCTGTTCATCCACATAAGGCTTAAACTGGGAGTGTAGGTCAGGAAAGCCCAATTGGAAGCTGCAGAGAAATTTTGCTAATCTACCTGAGCTAGGTTACAGTAGCAGGAAGGAACCTGAACTTCAAAGCTGTGCCATACAAGCCCGGGGCAGCTGGGAAGGCGCTTTGATTGCCAGAGTGTAGCAAAGTCAGTACTGCTCCCTTTTTGCTATTATTCTTAGATAAGTGAAATACTTTAAACTTTCCTAGGCTGGCTATCCAGTCCCACATATAATGTGAGAAATTCCTTGTGTGACCTGACCTATGTATCAAAGTGCCTACATAGAGGTCCCATGACAGGACCAGAGACACTGCTTGCAGTAAGATTGCTGTATGGGCTCTGAGTAAGCCTTTCCTTACATAAATGACCATAAGGTCAGCTGAATCTTTCCCCTGGAATTCCCTTCTATATAAGTCAGTCATTTTTTAACTCTTCTCAAGGTTCACAATAAGCTGTTAACCAAGCAACTAGACCTCCACTGATCTCCAGGATAACTTTGGCCCACAAATTCATGTGAAACACATTTAGAGGAGAAGCGAATTCTGCAGAGCAACAGTTGACCCAATTCCTATTGCTGCCAGGGTGGTAACATGAGCACTTACCTTTATGGGTTTTATGCACTAGACATCTAACTTTTTTATCATTTTATATTTTACATTGCAAATGTTTTTCATTAAGTAAAATGACTCCCGGTCTGTGAATTCAATAGATCTATTGAGAGTTATGATGATCAGGAAATAGAGTGTGTCTGCAACCAAAGTAGTAACACAAGTAGTTGAGCCTGTAACACATTTATCATAGAAAGAAAAGATACATGCAGTATTTTTCAGACGTTTTAGACTTAACTTCTTTGTAACTGTCATGCAGGAGTGAGAGGGCTGGGTGTAGCTTCCCAGTCATTCCCCAGCCCAGCAACTCCTGTTTAAAGACCACAAACATCAGCGGTCACCTAAAGGTTTGCTACAAAAAGCCTTTGGGTTAAAGCGTTAGCCACATGAGAAAGGCAAACATTAACATGAGAAGGAACCCTCTCTCCCTGGATTAAAACAGTTTTACAAGACGTTAAAAAACTTTACATTTATGTAGAATCTTTATGTTGTCTTCTGCAAGAAGCAATATCAGTTGGATTAACACTTATAATTAAAATGAAGTTTTACACACAGGAATGGAGATGACTGTAAAAGTGTTGACTGCAAGGACTGCTAGGGTTGACTAACTGGAGTGCTGTTTTCCTTTGGGAGGAGGGCTGGAACATGGAGTTAAGGGGCACCCAGCAGCCCAGCTCCCTTCCTCTCGTCTGCCTGCTGTCCCACACTGCTGGCCCCAGAAAGAGAAGAAAGAGAAAAATTAACTTTAGAAGAAAGATTTTAATATAACCATATTCCATATCTACTAGAGGAAAGAAGGTTGTATTCTGATTAAAGCAAGGAACGGTGTTCAACAGCAGGAAAGCAGGATTCAACCAACTCCTTCACTGTGCAATATGGGAAAAATACTGTGAGAAATTCCATCTAGATTGGGATACACAGGGACAAGGACAAGAACTGCAGGATGGGAGAGGGTATCTGTAAAGAGAAATTGTATTGCCTTGCTGGGTGGACTATACACATCTAGTTATAAACTTGCTTATTATACACAGAGGGAAAAAAGGGTAAGTTATTCCCTTTTGTTTTTCTCTGACTTTAATCTCACTGCCTTTCTCCATGTTATCCATCTTCCTTCATACTTGTCAATATCCACTGAAAGCTTTGACCTGCTACCTACAAATGTCCAGACCTTTCCTTTCAAACAGTTCACGGACCACTAACCCCAAAGGACTGCTCAGTATATTCAGCCAAAATCAGTATTAAATTCCTATCAGCCAACTTAAGCTATCCTAGCACCTACACATAATTCCAGGGTAATCTAAGCAGAAGCTAATTAGTTAGTCTAAGAACTAGCTAAAAACTTCAACTGAAATTGAGTTGCACATAAAGCCATTTTTTTAATATAACATTATTCATTATTTGATCTTCCTCTCTTTTTCTCCTCATTTGCATAAAAAAAGGGAAAACCAGAAGGTATGCAGTACAAGATGTATTCATGGCAACCTCCCAAGTCTGATAAAAATGTGTTTGACAACAAGCTATTTTTTGTTAGTCAGTTTTCACTGAAAACTGCAAGTGTCTCTGAAAATATAAACAAACAGGAAATTTTTTTACACTGACGTTTCAGCTTGGGAAAAATAACAGGACAAAAGCAAGACGCATTCCTTTGCCCAAGAAGATTGTGGCCCTATACGGACTGGGAGGTTGAGAGTTTCAGAGCAACACGACGGTGGACTAGACAAGGAACCATTTATTACTGTCTGACTTCACCAGGAGCACTGCCTCTAGCTCCAGGATCTTCAACACTGGAATGACAATGGAGATGTTGTAGTGGGTCCAAGGAAGGGACATGAAGATAATGTGAAGGATGGGGCACCTCTCTTATGGGGAAAGGTTGAGCGAGATGGGGCTGCGCAGCCCGGAGAAGTCTCCAGGAAGACTATAATGCAGCCTCCCTGTGCTTAAACAGCATTCATAAGAAAGACGGGGACAGGGTCTGTAGTGATAGGACAACAATAGGGTAACAATTTTAAGCAGAAGGAGGGTCAGTTTACAATAGATACAAGGAACAAGTTTTTACCATGAGAATGCTGACATGTTGCCCAGAGAGGTGGTGGATGCTCCATCCATGGAAACATTCAGGTCAGATTGGAGGAGCTCTGAGCAACCTAGTCTAGTGGACAGAGTCTCTACTCATTGCAAGTGTGTTGGATTGGATGTCCTTTAAAGGTCCATTCCCACCCAAACCATTTTGTGATGTTACAATTCTTTATCAAGCCTATAGAACCTAACACCCTGTAAAGTGTGAGTGTGCATCCACCGCTACTGTCCCACAAACGTTGCTGCCAGCTCACCTGTCACACATCAGATGCCTCAAAGTGAAATCTTTACCCTCTCCCTCCAGTTGCTGGATGAAGAACAGGTTTCTGTGACACTCTTGCAGCTCTGTATCAGAAGCCTGGTCTCCACTGCACTCATTTGCACACAAGTGGGCCAGGATACAGAGAAAAACAAATTTCAAGATGAGATGTTCCTACAGAGCTGTTTGCCACGTATCCTGCACATAGGTATTGGCTGATCCTTCTGCTGCAATCTAAACAATTCCTGATCGTGCTGCACTGCAGAGAGCCTCAGCAGATAACAAAGGTATTCTAGCCTTACTCCTGGGGTACCATGGGACCCCCCCTCAAGCTATTTTGGGCAGCCCAGCGTGTGAACATCTGCAGGTTTGAGCAGCCTGTGCCTGTCCAAGTTGCCATACCAGGGTTGACTGCCTCAAGGATCACAGGGCAAGGTTTTCCCACCTTTAGGGAGAGGATTTGCTCCCCTCTTTTCCTGGAAGTCCCCTGTGTGAACCGCCAGTCAAGCTCAGATAGCAAGGCTGTCCATGTCTGCACAAATATTGAAATAAGCATTCAACTCTGCAAAACAATGAAGTGTAGCTTGAGAGGTGCTACAAACTCCATCGATTTAATTTTAATCAGATTAAATATTCATTTCAATAAGATCTGAAAAGGCCCTTTTCTGAGACTTTTTTCATTTCCAGAGTAAGTCATAGATGGAAGAAACAAGAGGACAGCAGGGGGTCTACTTCTGCATCCACCTCAAATATGGTATTTGGAAAATCAAGAAATAGTTATTTTTTGAGACCTTCTTTGTTTATCTATTTAGTACTGACTTCCTCCTCTCCAGCTGTAATTTTGTCAGAAAGCTTGCAATGAATTCTTCTAGGAGAAGATGGAAGAGAGTATCATTTCAACTTTTTGCCTGATAAACTTTTCAAATTATTAATTTCTCAGACTGATAAACATTATTTAAATTCATGGCTTTTTTAATCACAGACAATGTTTGTCTGTGATTTTAATCACAATCACAGACAAACGGAAAAAAATGAATGTTTTTAAAAGTTAAATGGACAGTTTTGCACTTTAAGCAATTTATAAATTCACTTCAGCCAGTCTTCTACTTATTTTTGTCTTTATCGCTTTATTTTATAATCAGAAATACTTCATAATTGTGGACCTTGCTAATAATTTGCATGACAAGAGAAGAATTCAAGTAAAAGTGACCCAGTAGATAGCAACCACAAAGCTGATGATGTGAACAGAACAATAGCGGCATTGAAAAATATTGAATTCTAAAAAAAAGAACAGGTAATGCTAAATGGGTTTACATATCTAGAGTTTATGGTGATGTGCAAGTGAATTTGGATGTTTGATTTGCAAAAGTACTACAAAAGTCATAAATGTGTCAGTGCATACAAATGCATGAGTGTATGTTCACGCACACTCAGGGTTACATACATGACATATTTCAGTGCCCTGTGAAATATTCATTAATCATGTCCCTCAAAGTGCATTCTGCACATTCCACAAACACCATCTCTAACAGTCAAATCATTGAGCAGCGCCTATCAGCTGCATTTCTTTAGAAATAGAGAACTGTCTCGAAGCAGAAGCTGATGTCTATTAAAAAAAAAAAAAAAGAGATCCTCATTTTCTTCCTTCCCTCCTTCCTGTCAGAGCTGCCTGGGAAGAAGTATATGAGCAATCCTCCCTCTTGGATAACTACAAAATATGTAGTGTGATTCACTGGCAGTACTCCAGGTAGTAAGAAACTCTATAATACTAATTATATGTTATAAAGATATCTATATATATCTATCCATATCTATATATATCTTGATATTTATGTTAAACAGACATGCATTGCATACATAAGAGGTACTTGAAATTACTTTGAAAACCTTGAAAACTTTGAAATCTCTGACATTCTTTTTTTTTCTTTCTAATTGGACTGAGGATAATTGAGTAGAGTCCCTTAAAAATGGAAGGGAAAAATAGACGCATAACATTTTCAAGTCCTTGCCCAACGTACTACCAAAGATATTTTCTGTGTATGCTAGACACAGGGCAAAAAAGCCATTATAATGTGGTTATGCATTGGTCCTCTTCTTACAAGATTTATTTAGCTACTTCCTCCTCAACAAAGCTCTAAAGTACATCCATCTGCTCCATAATGTGGTGTTCAAAGACACTACAACTTTTAATGCACTTATCTGCAGCATATGCCCTTTGAGAAAGAGAAATGCTGTTATCCCTCTGTTAGAGATGGGAATCTTAGACACACAGAGCAACCTGGGCTGCCTGAAGCCATATAGGAAAATTGTGGTTTAATCCAGTCATGAATCCAGGGCTCCCAGTCCAAATTTTTATCTTGAAGGCATCTTTCATGAACAGCTTTTGATATGATTTGCACACAGATGGTCTTCCAGAAGGAAGTCATTGCACTGCAAGAGCTTTTCAGGTAATAAATTCCAGATTTAGTAATTTTTCATGAATTTTTTCAAATTTGTGAACTCAAACTACAATTCTCTTCCATTTGCCAAAGAAGCCGAATGCAATTAATTTCCAGTGCAATTCTGAATGACAGTAAGTGTAAAAACATCATATTTCTTCCTGAGCAAAATGGCCCTGTTCGTTCAATGCTTGGTGCAACAGCAGCATCCATTTCCCATCTAACTCTTGCTGTATTTATATGCATGTCATCTTTATTGAGCTACAGAAACAGATGCAAAGGGCAGTTTCCAAAAGCTTTATAATGTCTAAGTCCTTGAAAGCAGTCAGGCACCCAGTGTTCTTTAAGAAAGTCAGGGAACCTAAACATCTAGAATTTCAGGCAGAAAAGAAGATAAATACCTTATGTCTTGGACTGTCCAATATTTGCAACCAGTTTTTACTTTTGAAGAGGGGATCTAAACCCCTCAACCATCAACAGGCACCAGCACGCAATTGAGAATCGCTGACCGTCTCTGCTGTGGCTTTTCTTATCTGTGCCACTGGTGCCTGAAGGTAACCTATTGTTCATTGTTGATTTTCCTGTCTAAAAATTGGCTAATTAACAGAGAAATAATCATACAATCTCAGGTTTTGCAAACTGAGAATAGTGTTGGATGAGGGACAGGCTGAAGGTTAAATGCTTTTAGCTTGATAAAATTTGTAAATCCCAAATGTAACATTTCTAGCATTGTGTGCCAGCATCATGAATATTTTTAAACTTTTCTTCTTGGCTGATGAGAAAAATTTTGCCCATTTTCTCCAAGACTCCAGTACAGGTGAAGCTCTCAGAATCAAGGACAAATGACAGTATGTGAGAAAGAAAAATTCAAAAGGCTAATAAAGACATTCCTGCCTATTATTGAAGAAGATCTATGCAACTTATTTTCTTTATTTTTGTTCCTAACAAAAAAATATTCATATGACCTTCTTTTCTCCTAACTTTTTAAGAAGAACACTGAGCAAGTCTTTAAATGTTTCCATGAAATTCACTGCTTTGGAATCCAGCAAACATGAAGGACCATTGGTGAAAGCATCAATTCCGATGGAGCCACTTCCTTGACCAGGAAAGTGTATGGAAAACCTCCACTTTATTCCAGTCAGTGAAATCTCCATCAAGGATTCCTAGTGCAGATTTATATAAACTCCAGTTCTATGAGTTTTATGAAAATAAATACTATTTTAGAGCATTCCTCTGAATCTAAAGATTTCGGTGCCGTTTGCATCAGTGAAGAAACATGGTGGGGGAGGAGGACGGGGCTGGAATATAATGAGTTTTGAGATCTCACAAATATTTAACAGATAAATTCAATTAAAGCTAAGAAAAAAGAATGGCATCTCTGGAACTATGTTCCCATATATTCATAAATGAAATATCGCAATTGCTGACTTTTTATGTAAGAAGAACAGGAGCATAAACAAAAAAAATATGCGTGTCAGAAGAAAAAAGGAGAGTAAATTTACAGCTTCTACTCACATTTGAAGCAATTGTTCCTGAAGCAATACTCTCAACTGGCATCGAAGGCATTTCCTGAGTAGCTTGGTTACTTCTGCTGCTCCACCTCATACAGCCATGTAGAATGCACATTCACTCCTTGGAATAACAAGCAAGAAAGATGAGTGTGCTGTAGATCAGGAAAAACACATCACCTGATGGACTGTGATACTAAACCAAATGTAAGGTGATGGAATTACTGATCTACTTAGTTGGGTTTTTTTACTGCTTCTAATAATTATGCCAGAGACATATACACACACCAAAAAAAAAATAAAAAGAGATGCATGAAAAACATAGTGGAATGAATAATCCTAGCATGAACTCACTTCTACAGACATAAAGCAAATGCCTTTGTTTATCCTGCAGCCAAAGACAACCTGTATTAAAATACTTTGAGACTAGATCCAGGGATTCAATGTCACCCTGATTATTAGCAAGACCCTTCTGTTTCAACCTGACTTAGGAATGTATTGCTCTCTCTTCCTCTCTCTCTGTTTCCTGAACTTAGATTGTTATCTCTCTGAAATGATATCTCACATACGTGTTGAATAGAGATTAAAGTACAAGGCTACAGGGAGTCGAGAGAGGATGCGTTATAGAGCAGCAGTGGTTAGACAAGTAACCATTAAAACAAAAGTAAATGAAGCCAAGAGAATGTAATTTACCAAGATGGGCCCTACTGAAAAGGTCATGCAGGAGAGGCCAAGACATCAGCTACAGCTCTGCAAAAGCTTCCATTCAGGCGACTGCCAGCCTTCACAATAGGTTCTCATGGTGGGCTGTCAGTCTGGCCCTCCTTCTATCTGAAGTGCTTAAATACCTGTGCCTGTACCCAGCTTTTTGCAAAGGGACCAAGTGACTGCCTTGGTGGCACTTGCATTTTAAGCATCTTTGATATTTACTGCCACAACTTGAAAGTCTAATTTGTTAATGACTCAGAATCTATTAATAAAAATACACCCCTGTGTCTTTATTTTTACTCACACAGTAATCGATTTTGTAGGCAAAGCTCATGTCCATACATCTCTTTGGTATGTGCACACAGGTTTTAATGACAGTATTGCCTTCTTGCTTTTCAAAAAAAACCTGTTTGTATTTTTAGAGCATGCCCTGAACTGGCAATATTTGATAACCTGGCTTCAAAATCACAAACATATTTCACTCAGCTTAAAAGACCCAGCTAGTGTACACACATACGTCTCTGTTTCTCAGCAACAACACACTGAAAGCTTGCAGCTGTAGTGACAGTGTTGCTGTAGTCATGCAAATCACACAATTGTTTGTTAATGAGTGAGATGTGAAAACCACTAAGGAAAAAGTGCCTGTATCTCCTGTTGTGATATCCAGACTTTTTTGCTGGTCTCCAAAGTGTCTTGATATTCTCCATAAAATCTTTAGCAAGATGCATTAAAAGCTATAAAAATAAATAGGGTATGCTTTAGCTGATATTAATTGTCCCTGTTGGCTGCTGCTCTGTTCTTATTTACCTGATCCTTGGAAGAGAGTCTGCAAGACCAGAACTGGAAAAAACCTGATGGAATATAACCACATGAAAACATGATCTGTGATAGAAATAATAATCACAATCCTCAGTCTCATTTTGCATTATGTACTGAAATATCCTAGATATCCATGTATCATATCAATAATCTTTGGCGTTTTAGCCTAAAAACACAGGATTTTCTTTCTACATTGCTTGCCTTTTCTTTCGGCTTGAACTGGGGGAGGTGCTGCCTGAATCCCCCTGTATACAGTCTGGGCATTTTGGGGACTTGTGACACCATCACCACTGGACAGATCCAGAGGAGGACCTGAATTTCCACTGGAGGACCAGACCTTCCTCAGGACCACCACTTTCAGCTGCAACCACCATTTCAACAGAACTGCAATCATTACCTGATAGGCCTGTGACTACCACCCTGACCGGCAGGGTGACAGGTTGTATTCTGACTTCGTGGGTTTAAGCCAGTTTTTCTGTATTATTGCATTTATTGTAATCTTTCTATTAAATTTAACTCCTGAAATGTCTCTCAAGTATTTATGTGGGGTTCATTCCTCCCACTGCTTAATTTTAAACCAGCAAAGCCTGCTCACTTCACAGTGAGATTGTAGAAGAAGGATGTTTTATGGATGGAGAATTCCGTTTACAAATTTGGTAGCCAGTATTACAGCTTAGCAAATTCTGCATCATATGAACCTAGCTTCTGAGTGGAGTTAGGGTGGGAAGGGACAGAAAAGAAGAGCTCGGCTTTCCCCAGAGTAGAAGCATATGTGTTTTTATTCTGATGATTTGGGAAGGATTAGATTGCCTCTTGCTGCTGCTGTCTAGCAGGGCTTTTTTTATGGAAATGGTTCCTATTGCTTCCTTCAGTTTTCATGTTTTAAGTAGGGCAGCGGCTTGGCAGCTGTGGATGTTAGGCATAATTTTTGTCTCTTATCACGGCAGATGGGCAATTATCTGCTGAGCCTAAATGTGGGGCAGAGCTGACCTAAGTAAGCGTCTTAAACCGCCATGAAGTCCAAGATCAGGGAAGCTGGTGACCAGTAGAGCAGAGAATAAAAAACATAAATGGAGCAATTTGATAAGAACTCTCTTGGTCCTATCTTGAAGAGAGAAATACTCAGAATCAAATCAGAAACATGCTTCACAGGCATGTAGGTCACAGAAAACTCATCCCAGGATAAGGACACTGTGTTTAAGTCTAGCTAAATAAAGTCTGTTCATGTATCATGAATAAATTTAATAGTGAAACAAGAAGATTTTTGGCCTGTAAAGTGCAGGTCTGAGACTGCCTTTTCAGAAGGATTGTGTAGGAAGGGAAGGAACAGCAGAAGGGAACTACTTCTAAAATGGCTGATCACTTTATGTAAAGGATTGAAGCACAGTTTCCTCCAGTATCTTGGAGAAGGACTCTGCTAAGCTCTGCTGTTGTGGTCGTTTTAATATGTCCTACATTAAACAATGCTTAAATTGTGTTTCTATACCAAGGAAGAGACCTTGCTAACTGCAACTGCTATAGATCTCTTCCACATCAAGTCTTAATACTAATTTTCTTGGAATATTTTTTGGCTTTTCCTATGAGTGTAAAGAATTGCAGTCTTTATAATGCTTTCCCCATGAAAGAGGAAAATTCTTACATTTCTGCTTGATATATTGTTCACAATGTTTCTTCACAGCCACCTCCGGTACCAGACAGCTCAATGAGGATCATGTGCCATGATCTCAGCTTTCATTCCAAACGTAGCTTTAGCGTGTGCTCATGTTAGTACCTTTTCGAAGACCAGCACTGTTGTACTGAACAGCAGCACACCAGGGGGCATGTTGCTGTGCTTGCACCTCATCTTTACAGGTGCCTGATCCCAGCCGCTGCTGCGCTTTTGCACAGCACCAAGGGCCAAGCCTGCTTTTGTACATCCTCTGGCACGGAACACTGTGGTTGATCTTAAAAATTGCCCTACGCACAGTGCTGACACTCAAGGAATACCAGCTCCACCCTCACAGAAGGCAGTTTCTCAAAACCATTTAAAGAACTGTTGCTGTGTCTCACCAAATGGAGTGCCCCTAAAATTAAGAGACACTGTGACAGAAGTCTATAAATTAGGAGGATTGCTCATACTCCTCAGCACTTAACAGAAGAAAAATAATACTTCCAGCGGGTTGTACCCTAGTTCACTTTGCAGAACTAAAAAAAAAAAAGGCATATGGATTAAAGCTTCTTTTACTGCACTGTAGAGTGATTATAAATCAGAAAATGCAGACTTGCATTCAATTCACAAAGGAATTTTTCCATCTCTGTTAAACTTTAATTTGACTGCCTACCAATTGCAGATGCCATGAGGATCATAACAATAGAAGAAAACTAAAGAACAGAGAAAGAATGTGCTTTAAAAACTTACTAAAATCATCACAATCCTGATGATGAATAACTACTGCAGTAATAGTAATGAAATAAGTGTTGATGATTGCAGTACAGCAATAACAATCTCTTCTCTATTTTACATGGGCTCACCTGTAAAGAAAAAATGGAGAATTGCCCAAATACATAAAAATGCATATGCCGTCAAAAATTCTTATTAGGGGCTGAGTTGGTAACACATTTTTAAAATATTTTACTATGTGACTCTTCTTTTCATGTGATAGGTTTTAATAGTTTGCACTGGTGATTTCCCAAAACTGGAAAACTGAAATTTGGAAAATGGAAAATTATTTAGAAAGCTAGAACAAAGAAACACTTCTTGTTGAATCTTCACTAAAAATGAGTAAATAGATCATTTAGCCACATATCTTTTTCTTAAACAAGTCCTATGAAAATATGAATATTTGACCCACCTTGGGCATATGACGAGTTTGACAATCATACTTTATTTATGATCTGTGAATAATTACCAGACCTCTACAATTAATACCTTTCCTGATTTCATTCTACTGGTTTTGAAGTGTTAAAAGGAAGTCTGAGCAGTTTAAGTAAGCTTTATATCTATTTTATACAACATGATGGAGACAAGCAGCAATGAAGTGTTACCCACCCATTCTGACATGGATGGGTAAAATCAAGAGTAAAGAAGAATATAAAGGCATGACAAGCTGATAAAACTGAGATATTTCTGATGGAGGGAAGAAAGTGCCCCAGAACAGCCAAGCAGACTGCTTGTGTGGAGGAAAGGTGGTAGGTGCTTGGTAAAAATTGGAACTCAAATTGCCAAAAGGGGAACTTAAAGTTGGCCTTGTGAGAAGACAAACAAAATGGAGAGGGGATATCCATATGATCATAAAAAAAAGGGTCCCTTTTCAAACCTGTAAGAAAATATTAGATTCACCAAATCACTCAAATATTACACTGTCATGAAATACTAAAATAATGCTAAAACCACAGTCTCTGCTTGTGGTTATTTTGTTCATCTCAGTAGAGAACTCTTTGCATTTTATTATGTATATAGGAGTCAATTACTAAAGCAACAAAATAAATTCTGCAGAAAGATAACATATTAGAACTATGGATTCTTGATATGGAGGGTACATTTGCATTTTGATAGTTTACTACTAATCAACTACTATTTCTTCATATGGCTCTGCCTCTTCCATTGCGTTCAGTTAAGGAAAGGGAACTTCATGCAAATATCAAGCTGCTTTACATTACTTGTTTTGCACCACTTACTACACTCACATTTATTTGGAATCTTCCATTTGCAGTAATATTTTATTAGTCATCATATAGCCAGACTCATCAATGTCAAGATCTCAAAAAAAAAAAAAAAAGAAAAAAATATCACAGTAAGGTACATATTTGGAATATGTATGTAAAGTTCAAATTCTAAAAATACTATTTTCCCTCCTCTTTATTCAAACTAAATGGGTGGGGTTTTCTGCAGAGTAATTCAGCAAAGAAGTAGGGGAACAGAGGAAGGCAGAAATCTGATTCCCAGAGCATTTATATTCCATGCTCAGATCTTCATTTTGGGGTTTTCAGTTTTTAAATTCCTGACATAAGAAAGATTTAATAATTCATATATTATATTAATGGCTGAGTTATAACTTCAACAAGTTGGCATTTCAAAACTGTCAAAAATTTAACAGCTCCTGCCTTCTTTAATTTCAGCTGCTTCCGACGAATTGTGAGGAAATGCCTTATTGGTGTGCAGTGTTACCAATTATCTGACAGAGCCAGAGTATATCTCCAGCTAATCAGAAATAAGAGCACAGAATTAAATCTCCCATGTGAAAATCATCATTTACATATTTATTATTCAGAAATAATAATAAGGCTAATGAGAACCTCACATGGTGCCTTTAAAAGTCAAGCCAATCTTACTGTGAATTTTCAGCAGATAAAGCTTCCCTGGTACACAGTAGTCAAAAGATAAATTCTGTTGATTACAGTTTAGTTTAATTAAACTTTACAAGTTATTTGTATGGATCCATACACACTTTGCAGGAAGGGATTAGTTACATAAGCTGAAACTGCCTTAAGAGAAGTGAATGAACCAGGGCAGACAGTTAAAGGGAAGGTTATTTTTGTATATATATAGGTATAAGCACAATAAGACACAGAAGGAAAAAAACATGGAAATTTCTTTCCGAGGGGTAAGTGTTGCTTTAAAATCCCTGTGCAGCAGCAGCCACATGATGCACATGCAAGCTGCAGGGCAGACAGCACATTGTGAGCTCATGGGTATGGTCTTCAGGCAGATAGTTCCTCACCTCCAGTCTGAACATGAGCACCAACCCACCTGTCCCATCCCCACTGTACACAAAAAGAGTTCTCTGAGGGCTGCTGAGGTTGCTGGCACCCGACCCTTTCCACGCATTTATAACACAAGCTTCAGTTCATTGTGGGCATTCAGACTTCACATCAGTGTGTACCGTTTTCAGACACTATATAATCAGCTGTCATTGCTGACCTTGTTTTCCAGGCACACCTTGATTACCATACATGACCTGAATCTCAAAAACACAAAGAGAAAAATTGACTATCTACCCCTTCTCCCAGAAGAGGCACTTACATTTATATGTGTGACTCTCTGTGAGCAGGAATATGACTGTGCTTCCCTGGGCTCCTTTCCAAATCAAATGCTGTCTCTTGACTTTGGAAAAAAGGTTTTCTGAAAGTGTTTGGTATAATAGTAATTAAAAAAAACAAAAAACAAAACAAAACAACAACAACAGAAAAAAAAACACAAACCAACAACCAAAAGAACCCCAAACAAACCAAAAAAAGGAAAAAAACCCATCCTTGCAGTCACATAGTCACTCTGGATTGCCTTGTGCTGTGTTGCAGGAAGAAGTTTCCTTTGCCCATGATGTGCTCACAGCCAGCACTTTATTTCCACTTCTACATATGTCATGACATTTGCCACAAGGAAAGATTGCTCCGGTGCCAGGAGACCACAGAAAAGTGATAAAGGCACTCTTAGCTGTCACCTTTAAGTACCTTTTCTTTCCAATATTCTCTATTCCTGGTGTCTTCCGCAATAGATAAGGAAGCAAAGTCAAATCAAGTAACTCCTTGCAAATGAGATCCTCTTCAGCCAGAAAATGCAAGCACTTTCAAAATGTGTTCCCAAATAATTTTAATTTGGTGGCCAGTAGCAATTCTGTTACAATATATGCAGTAGCTTAAAAATTGGGCAGATTTTACCAAGGGTGACTATTAACTCAGTATGGGCAGAGACAATAAACTTATCACTTTCTCAGCTAACACTGGTTCAAGTAAGTAGCTGAATATCTACAGTGGCATACACTAATTCATCTAAAAGCTGTCCATTTCCACCTGCAATGACAGAGGGCTCTGGTCTGATTGAAGAAAAGCCCAGGTTTTGCAATCACCTTCTTAACATATGTAATTCTGGTTGCTTGGGTTCTCCCTGCCAGCAGGAAGAGAGGTCTCCAGCCTGGCCCCACAGGTCAGAGAATCCTATACTGTGTAAAGAAAGGACAAGGACCTAGCGCAGTGAAGACAGTGAAATGCACCACTAGCACTGTTCCCATGCCAGGCTGTGCGTGCCACAGTGAGATCCTCGGAGGTCCTGGGAGCCCCTGCAAGATGATGGGCTGCAATCAGGCAAGTGCAGCCCTGAGAGCACCAGTCACGCGTTGGGTGAGGCACTGACATGCTTCTGCTCCTGCTGGTGGTGTGCTCACCAACACTGAGAACTACACTTCCTCACCAGAGGCTCCTCTGGCATCACCCCACAAGTCAGTGGAGTAACACCCACAGAGAATTTTGCCTTGCAGCCTTAGTTGTAATGGACGGTTTTCATTACTTTGTTTCATTTTTCACATCCCCACAAGTGTTGTTCTCCTTGAAAATCACATCCTTGGTTTTCATAAGTGTCTGCATTTAATTAGCCTCAAATTAGAAACCTGCAGCACTGCTGTAAAGCAAATACTTAGATAGTAGTGAAGAACCAGAATAAAAAAGGATTTTTTTTTTCCCCTGAAGGAAATCATTCACAGCTGCAGTAGCAGGGAAAGACATTTTAAAGGGATTATACTGTAGACAGTAACAATCTTTATTAGTGGTGTCTGAAAAAGTTGCCACACTCAGGTATCAAAAAGAGCCCTCAAGGCTACACAGCTATGAATCTTTTCTCACTTTTCACACATAAAACAAAAAAATTAGCCACGTAAAAAATAACCTGAGTAAAAGATTGACTGGTAAATATATTTTTCATATTCAAGAGTACTTGAATTAAAAGAAGCTTATTTTGTTGCTGGAAAAAAATTGTATCTTGGGAAATAGCTTTACCTTTCATCAAAAATGAAAAATTGTTTAGAATAAGAAAATGTCTATGATATCAAAAATTTTTCACTGCAGCTGTCTGTGTTCCCCAAATCCTATATTTAAGAGAAAAAGATACATTTTCGAAGTTGAGGAAAGAACTACACACCTAGCTGGTGCTATGAAGTCCCTTGTGCTTTTGAAGTGCAACCCAAAACAGACAAAAAGAAGGAAGTTGATTTTCAGAGGTGAAATTCTTGGAGCATCTTTAGACATTTGTGTGGCCATGAGGAGAGCTAGGCAGGCGATCTGACAGCCCCATGGCAATTACAAGGTATAGGTCATTTACCAGTCTGGGCTTGCCCAGGGCAGAGAATCTCATCTGCAGTCTTGCAGAGAATTCCTACGTGGAGGAACAGCAGTCCTTGATCCTCTGTGCTCACCTACTCCTGCAATGTGTCAGCACAGGCTCTTGTGAAGCTGTACGGTGAACCGGATGGAGGAGCTGATTTGCAGAATGAGAGGCCTTATTTTCAGCTGCATTGTTTCCTTGATGCAGCACAACTACAGCAAGGGCTGCACTGGAAGAGCTCAGGGCCCATTGGATCAAGACCTCATGAGGACAGGATGAGGACACTTGGTTTGTTCAGCCTGGTGAAGATACTGGGGATTGTCCTGGCCCAAGCACACCTTGCACTTGTTCTTGTTAAACCTCATGAGATTCCCATGGGCCCACTTCTCCATCTTGTCCAGGTCCCTCTGGATGGCATCCCATCCATCAGGTGTGTCAATAGCATCACTCAGCTTGGAATCACCTGCAAATTTCCTGAGGGTGCACTCAATCACTTCATCTGTGTCATTAATGAAGATATTAATAACACTGGTTCCAATACAGATCCCTGAGGGACATCACTTTTCACTGACGTCCACTGGGACTCTGAGATGTTGGCTGCTACCCTCTGGATGTGACCATCCACCCACTTTCCTATCCATCTAACAGTCCATTTATCAAATCCATCACTCTCCAATTGGGGAGAAGGACATTTGGGGCAGCCATGTCAAAGACTTTACATAAGTCCGGATACATGACACCTGTAGTCCTTCCCTTATCCACTGATGCAGTCAGCCCATCATAGAAGGCCACTAGGTTGGTCAGACAGGATTTTCCCATGGTGAAGCCAAGCTGGCTGTTTCAAACCACCTCCCTGTCCTCCCTGTGCCTTCACACAGCTTCTAGGAGGATCTGTTCTATGCTCTTCCCAGGCACAAAGGTGAGCTGACAGGTCAGCAGTTCCCAGGGTCCTCCTTTCTTCCCTTTTTAAATATGTGTAAAATATTTTCCCTTTTCCAGTCGCATGGAGCTTCACCTGACTGCCATGACTTTAAATATGATGGAGAGTGACTTGGCAGCTACATCAACCAATGCTTTCAGGACACTGTGATACTTCTCACCAGGTCCCATGGACTTACGTACATACAGATTCCTCAGGTGGTCACCTTCTCCCATCTGTTGACACCAATTTACCAGCATGGGTTATTGGCCCACTTTTTCCAGTAAACATACCTGTAGAAGGCCTTCTTGTTATTCTTTACATCCCTTGCCAGGTTCAGTTGCAACTTCATCTGTAAGGAGAATGCTGAGAACCAGATTGGAGGAATTGAATAAGATGCCAAAAATATTTATGGAAAACATGAAGAGTTTGGAGCTTTATTACTGGATGAATTTCTTGACACAGATAATGGCATACCTGCTGAACAGCTGTGCAGTCACAAATCCCAGGAAATGCAAGTGTAAGAGGGAGGCTGTTTTTTAACATTTTTACACTGAAACATGTTTAAATCTGTTTACTCACATTAACATATTTAAAACATATTAAATGTGTGAGCTTAATATTGTGCCAGAGTAGGAAATCCCTGCAGTTGAAGCTCATCCTTTCTTAACTAAAGCACTATTCCCTCAGGAACTTGTTTGTGACTAGAGCTTCATAAGCAAACTTCATAAACTGCAACATAAATTGAAATTATTCTACTCATATCAATGTGGTTCATCTGAATTGTTTCAGCTGATGATCCAGGCCAGCAGCAACACTCTGATCAGATGAAACAGCAGCATTCAATCAGCAGCCTCAATTCTTCTCTGCAGGAAGAGGTCCTCAGAGAATCGCTCTCCTGTCCGCCTTTTCCTTCCCTCTCCCACCATTGCCCTCAGCATCTGCTATTAGGCAGAGGAATGACTGACTAATTTACTGGCATAATTTTTATCTCTGCATAGCTCTGCAGCGATACTCTCTTTCCTTTCTTTCCATGGAATTATAGAATCGTACAATGGTTTGGGTTGGAAGGGGCCTTAAAAGACCTTTTTTTTTCAACCACCATTCCATGGACAAGGACACTTCCCATCAGACTGGGTTTCTCAATGCCCCATCCAATTTGACCTTGAACACTCCCAGAGATAAGGCATCCACAAATTCTCTGGGCAACCAGAGTTTCACCACTCTCACGGTAAAAAACTTCATCTTATATCTGATCTAAACCTACTCATTCAGTTGGAATCCATTCCCCTTTGTCCTACCACTACATGCCTTTGTAAATAATCCCTCTCCAGACTTCTTGTAGCCTCCTTCAGGTACTGGAAGGCTGCAGTGAGGTCTCCCTGGAGCATTCTCTTCTTCTTTCTGAACAGTCCCAACTCTCTCAGCCCGTCTTTGAAGGAGAGGTGTTCCAGGCCTCTAACAATATTCATGGCCTTCTTTCTCATGTAAGTTAAATATTATCTGTATGGCCCTAAACAGATGTGTTCGCTTTAAGCTCATTTCTTTTCTGTTCACTTCAGGTAATAGCTTCTCTTTAAACCAGTTCTCTTCTTGGCTTGTTTTGACTGGCTTTTATTGAACCTTGCAGATAATTTTTTAAAATTGCTTTCCTTATGGTATGAGAGCCAAAATATAGAAGTGGCTACACCCTCTAATTCTGTAGTCCTAGATTCTATGCAAATAGCATTGAAATTGTTATTTTTTATTCTCTGTCTTCCTTTTCTTCTTTGACAGATACAGAAAATATCAAAAAGCATCAGGTGCAGCAGCTTTCAGCCAAACCTAATTTAAAGGAATTTATTTTACATATAAATTAACAAGTTGAGGTTTCCATTGCTTGTGAATCCCTGCTTCATCTTAAAAACAATTCCCTGTTGTAACAGCAAATGTTAATTTTAGTGATTTTAACTTGTTATTTGGCCAGAAACGGACAAAGGGCTTGTATATTTTTTCTGTTCATCTGGCGCTTTCCATCATTCCTATCAGTGTTTCACTGATTGAATGTCTTCTCCAGAGGATAAGTGTTTTCACCTGGTATCAGCCTAATTTCCGTATCTGATTCCCAGCCTCTGGCACTTCTCTCCCATTACCACCTGTGTACTCCTTGTCCTACCAGAGGTTAAGGATGTCACTTGTGCCTTTACACAAGGGCCACAAAGCTTTGTTTTGTCTCATGTTTTTTTTCCACCATCTCTCTTACTGGTTTTGCTAGTAAGAGCTTCACACTATACACCAGTGAAAATGCTTCCTCTCAGCATTAGGAATTTTAATGATGGGGATTTTGTGAACAAGGTTGCCACTCCCAGTAACAATTAAAGATAATTAAAATTATAATTAAACAACCTGATTACAGTGGTGGATCGGAGTGACCCTGGGAGCAGGTGGCTTGTGAGCAGTCCAAGTCAATGAGGCACAGTTGGTGTTTTATGTCCTACTCAGCTGTAGCAAAGCCAACACTAACGGTCCTGGGGCACTGTACCTTTGAAGTAGCTACAAGAGTAGATTCCTTAGAAATGTAAAAAAATCCACTGACCAACAGCTGTTCCTTAAACTCATGAAACTAGAACTATTTGGAAATTAAGGGCAATTTCAGTGCTTAAAGAGAATAATTGAAATACCAAGAGAACTGTCCAAAGAAATTTTTGTTAAAGTGAGGATCCTAAAACTGGGCCCCAGATGACTTTATGTCTATGTCTGTTTTTTCATTTAGGCATAATGTGTATCAAAGTAACAGCTATTGAACATATTGCTATTTTCACTGTCAATTCCTTTTCTGTGAAGATCTATAAATATATTTGCTGCTTGTTACAAATGAGAGAGGGGCTGCTGTAATTCTGTGTATCCTTTACATAATACTAATACTAATCCTTAAAAAAGAGGGATTTTTGGGTTTTTTGGTTTGGTTTGGTTTGTATTTGTATCACTCTGAGAAGGATAAAATGCCAGATGTGAAAGGTCTTAAGAAAAATTAGTTATTTCCAGTTGAACCCAAACACCACGTATCTCTTAGGTCTTACTCAAAGGCCTGGCCATGGTAAAAAATATAAAATCATTTCTACCCATGCAAAAGGATGAGCCTAAATGGAGACACTAATCTTCATTCTTGGAATTTTTTCTACATGTTCCTCCACCAAAAATGTTTTTGAAATATACAAGAAAGGTAGAATATTGGAAGAGATATATTCATCTCTAAAAATATGCAGAAGTAATAACAAATTTTCATGAAAAACATATGAATAGGAATGTTCTTCAATTCCTTCCTTCGTGCCTTCCTGCCTTCCTGCGTTCCTGCCTTCCTTCCTGCCTTCCTTTCCTCTTCTTTTAGCTGAAAGTTTCTTCTGTTGCTAGTAATGGGTTGGCATGAGCTTCCAATTAGGAATAATTTTATCATGGCTTAACAATAAAACAACCATGTTTTAAAATACTGCCTTTTCTGCCAGTAGAAGGTGCCCAATAACTGCCAGAGAGCCTTGGGACAACTTGCTAGCAACAAGCAATCAGAGCCTGGGACCCACTAACTCTGGGTGTTACTCATGTTCATGCCAATCACATTAACTAAAGTCATGGTTATAATAAAGCCAAGTGACACAGTTCATTTTGGCTACTGACAGGTATAAAGGGGTTTCTTAAAGATGACCTATCTAAAGACTAGGTTTACATACACTCATACTCTGTCCACATCTGTTGTTTGCTACAACTTTTTATTTCTGCAGCTAGCATGTTGTGAGAAAAGCACAAAATAAAAGAACCAAATTTCATAATCTTCATTTTGACGTTTTTCAACATAGCTAGGTTCAGAAATAGAAATTTAACTGATTCATATTAAGTGAAGGGATGAATAGTTTTGTGAAAAACAGAACAATTTTTGAATAATGGCGAGTTTCTTGCACATGTACTCACATCCCGTGTACTTCAGTAGGGTATTCTACAGATATTTTCGTTATTTCTAAACCCTTTTTTTTTTTCCAGCTTGACAAAACCTTAGTGACAGTGAGTTAGGAAGAGCAGTAGTTAGTGAAATTTCATTCCATATGTTGCTCTTGAATGACTCACTGTACTAACGCTGAAACTAACACCACTGTGCTACTCTGTTTTTGCACTCCACTCACAATTTCCAAATCACATGCTAATTTTTGAATGTCTCCCAAACTGACAGAGTTGTCCAGATGGCCATGTAAATGCTTCCAGTGTCAACACTCATGCAAACATGCATTCGCACCCTTATTTCTGATATTTTACTTAGCATTGAACATTCTTCTGAACAAAAACTTGCTTTCAGAAACATTTGGAGAACATAAATGAAAAGAATTCTAAACATCATGGAAGCTGATTCATGGTTTCTATTCAAAAAACTGCCAGTGAAACCTTCTAAAACAACTATAATCAGGACCATATTCTTCCCCCCACAACCCAGATTAGAAGAAATACATGAGTAACTTTAAACATGCAAATAGTCTCAGTTGCTCTCAGATTTATATATGCAATTACATTTCTTTCTTACTCAGGAGCTTTATGATTTTTATTCATGTTCACCTTTTCCTGAAATTTTATGGGAAATCTTTAGGAATGGCATAAAAGCAGTGAATTAATGTAAGTGTTAATCAGTCAAAAGCTTTAATGTCACAATGCAAGGGAGAAAGAACAACACTGGAACAAAAGAAGCAGATGAACAACGGGAGAGACACAAATGAACAGCACATAAAGCCAGCATGACTGTCACTCTGTAAGAATATAAATTTAAAGTCAATTCTTAGAAGGTTTAAAAGGCCAATCAATATAGAAATTGCTTGAAGTAATTCCAGGGTTAGAATTGGTCGATGATAATAAAGAAGATGAGGATCCTTCAACAGGATAGAGTGTTGCTAGGAAAAGAAATTCTGTTCGTGAACTGAGGAAAAAACTATAAACCTTAATGACTAAGAAGTCACTCTAACAGCGACTCAACAACTGAACATCAGAACAGATTAATTGATTAATTCTCCAATAATCTTATTGCATTACATATTTCTGAATTATTTCCTTTAATTTCTTTATTGTGCATCCACTCAGAGCTTTTGCCTTTATGAGAAAAATAAGGATTAATTTACAATAAAAGCCATGAAGAAACTAAACCTTAGACGAGTCAATTGTTTACCTTTTATAACAGGGTATCCAGAAAAACACTGAACAAATCTTTGAAATAGCTGTTTAAAAGAAACCCAAACAGACATTTTGCTGATGAAGAAGTTTACAATGATATTGGATTTCAAATAATTTTGAGTACAGTCAGTCAACACAAGTACTTTGATCAATTTTTCACAGTATTACTCTTCCGCAAATCCTATAGATACAACCACTCAGCCCTTCCTTCCTCAAGTAATATAGACATGTGGCACAGCAGTAGAAGTAAATAGATTACTCAGAAAGAAAACATCTGTCTAAGATAGTGAGGTTGGCTCCAGCTTGTTTTGCTGTCTATGACACAGTGCTCTAGGAAGTTAGGAGATCCATTAATTAAGGGGTAAGAAAATTAACCAAAGATAGCCCCTAGTTGAGGAAGTAAAAGAAACAGAAGAAACGAATGGGAGAGCACAAGGTAGGAGCTACAGTTTTAATGGAAGAGAGCTTGAGGATACAGGGTATAGGGTACAAAAACAATAAAGGTACTAGAGCTGGAGAAGGTTGGTTGGGATTATCAGCAAGCAAAGCTACCTTTTTGAAAAATAATTGTGATACTCACCTCTCAGTTTCGCTTGAGTCCCCTTGTATAGCAACACCAAAGAGCTTGACTTCATCAGTAAGGAGTGGTTGCAAAAACATGAGTTGAAAACACTTTTCTCCTTCTTTGCTATCAGAAACACTCACAGTTCTGCTCCTGGTGTAAAATCAATGGCCACAGTAACACACCTACTCTGCCTTCATAAATCCGGGGAGAAGGGTCCATGATGTGGAGTGAAGATGCTGGTAGCAACTTTATTACACTAAGGGGAGGGTGATGTCTGTGGAGCAACTGAATAGGTAAGGTTCTCCTTCCTACTTTTCCATGAGACTTCACAGATGGCCGTTAATAAGCTTCCAAGACTGTCTCCTGAGAGACCGTGTGCATCATCTTCCACAAGGCAATATTTTAATGGTGTTCAATGCATCTGCTTTTCCTGTAAACCATAAGTAAAGAAGCTTATACTGAAAGCATGAATATTAAGACCATACAGTCACTTGTGCTTTCATCTTCTTGCACTAATAATGAGCAGCAGAAGGAAAATAATCTGGAACCTGAATACAAAGAGAAAATTAACAACAATAACACTAGCAATAATAATAGAAGTAATAACAGCAAGTATAGAATCAGAGTTTATTTGACATCTATGACCCAGAAGGAGAGCTTAAGTAAGACAGCTAAGTGGACATGTTTTGCTTTGTTTGGTTTCATTTTCATCAGGTTTAAACTAAAAACATATAGGGACCATCATATTTTCTTAAAACAAAATTTAAAAATTTCCAAGCTACTAAAATAGGTAGAATATTCTGTGCTCACTTCAAACCATTTTTGCCATTGGCAGTTACTGTTGAGTGCACAGCTACATGCTACACATTCAAAGAAATACTTATGGCAAAAAGCCCATATGTTTGTCAGAACTGTATAAGTAACCTGTTTTTCCTCTGGAGACATTATTTCTTGATAGCAACAAATGAATACACTACACACACTTGTAGTAATGTATTATAATCTGCACTAAAACAAGGTATCTCCCAATTACTTTGTTACCTCAAGTCAAGGACAGGACTCCAAATTAATTTGTCTGTTCAACTTAGCTTTCAGACTCTGAAGTTTGAAGACACATAAACCTTTCTCTCTAGAAGTAAAAATTCTTCTGTTTTAAAATTAAATCTCTTGGAGCAAGAAACTGGAGTGAGAGGAGCAATGATTCAGACACAGGCTCCCTTATGAAATAGTCTGAGTAGGCTCAGCTAAAGTTGCATTTGCTCTAGTGTTTCCAACAGAGATTCCTACAGAAAGTCAGATAACATCGGTAGACACAACCTGGCTGTTAAAAAACACAGAAGAGTGAAAAGGAAACTTGCAGAGAGTGGTCTCTTTTGCCTGTCATTCTCTAAAAATGGGATAGTGTTAAAGAATTGTGCTACTGATGAACATAATCTGTAATCTGTGCAGGCTTTTACTGAGATTTGGGGAAGTTTTAATTCTGTATGGTTCCTCTTCATCCTTAGAGGTGCTTTTCCAGCTTCAGAATAACTCATCCTTCAGTTTTAGAAGAGGTTTTTGTCTTTCAATCAAATGCAACAGTTCCCATGTATTGATTGTGGAATAATTGTTCAGAAAGAATCTGTTTGGAATACATATGTCAATGCCATTAGTGCATCTTCTCACTAACGGATTTTTGAGCATTTTTTTTTAAAAAGTGTGTGACCAGTATAAACATATATTGGAACAGCTTCTCTGTCCTGTACATATGCGACATATACCAGTATTGTGATTTTATTTTGCCTGGGGTTTATTATTATTATTATTTTATTATTATTATTATTATTATTATTATTTTAGTTTAATTTCCCATCCTTAGGAACTCAATAATTTAATTTGTGCCACAGAAAGTATTACTAATATGTGCCTTTTCAATGGTGGGAATGATATAAGTAATAACACTAACAGATACGCATTTCTTTCTATCGGCAAGTTATAATCCAAGAAATTTGAAAACCTTGAAACTCTTTGCAAACCTTGAAGCCAGAGGCACTGTGTTGGATCAGCACACCTAGAACACAGTCAATGAACAGCACCATCTTCTGTGAAGCATTTCCATTTTGAAAACAAACCCCATGGCCCCGCATATGTGGGATCTCAAACACTCATATGAAACATTTCATTCTTTCTGTCTTTCCATTTTGACAAGACTTGGTTAACAAACATGACCACACTTTGCAGGGATAAAAATTGGGTACCAGGATATTGTTCATTGCTTACTCACAAAGAGATCCTCATAAAATAACCCAAGAGCTATTTGGCATCTGAATTAGTTTTGGTGCTCCATGCCTTAAATTCTTGCTGGTTACACTTGAAATTTACTCTAACCATGCAATCCACAGGGCAAGTGAATATCAGCCTGCCAAACTGCAGGACACTGTTCTGACAAATACCAAGTTACTGTATACCCTGCTGCCATTTTTCTAATGTGAACCAAGTCACACTCTTTCTACACCTGTCAGTGTCCCCAGTAAAATGATGTTTCAGAGTCCTGCCTATCCCAAGGCTGCTGTATTTTAGCCCCTGCTAGTCCCAAAAAGTCATACAGGAACCTGACATGAAAACAGGACTTGGGAAAGTTCAGTAATTCTTTGCAGGACAGAGATAACTAAGCAGATTGCTTGTTTTAGAGTTTCTATTTTTGCCTTGCTTCTAGTCATGAGGAGTGAGGTACTAATAGCCCACCATTCAGAGTTCTGAAGAAAAAAATAGGAAAAAAAAAAACAGGAAAAGGAAAGAGGTAGATAAGCATGGAACTTGTTTGACTGAATAGGTGTCTGAAGCGTTTACAGGAAGCTATTTTGTGCAGTTAAAAATAGCTTCAGACAAAGGAAGTGGATGATGTTAGAAGTCAGCTGGTAGGGACATCAAGCTCAGTGGGGATTGGGATGGGGGGTGCAGGTTAGACTTAGTGGGTTTTCTTCTGTTCCTAAATCAGCCAAAACCGTGTGATCTATTAGCAGAGGGTGAGCTGCGCAGATGAAAGATGCATAGAAGGGAATAGAAATGGGGTGAGAGGAAGATAGGAGAGAAAAAGGAGAAACAAGTCAGAGGCAGACAAATGAGAGTGCAAATGAAAGCTTTCTTTGCATTGCTGGGTGCAGTCAGGGTTGCACAGTTCTATGTGAGCAAATAATATTAAAGATAAAGCCCAGATATTGTGCCATAGATTGCTCATTTTAAAAATTCCCAAATTTTGATAATTACAGAACTGAAGGGAAGGAACCATGCTTTTCAGTACAGTGATTTGCTATGGGCACATCAATTTTGCTGCAAGTATACTTGACTGGCTATGTATGAACAGAGACTTTATTTGCTGCCAGTCGAGCAGAACTCCGAGATACAAACTTCCATATTCATAAACAACAAATCTATGATACTGGCCTGATTAAATAAAGGCTTGCAAGGACTACAGATGGCTCTGGGACTCTGGTGTAAGAGGGTGTAGAAAGCAAAGGGAGGTTCTACTAATACAGGTCTGGAGAATTACAGGGAGTCTAGGAAGAAGATGAGCAAAAGCCAGATACAAGATCGGTATGTCTCTCCTTGAGTCTCAGTAGCCAGTTGGTTTTCCTGAGGGAACTAAGGGCCAGGTTTCATCAGGGAAAAAACCAACATCGACTAAAAACAAAGATCTAAACACTAAAATATACCAATTTCTCAAATTCAATAGGATATTAACATCAACAGTTAGACACAGTGACTAGAACTGAAAGCTCTTACGGGAGAATCTTGTAAAATTGTAATTAAAGGCTTTGAAAATAACTGCAAAGTGATTAAAAGAAGAGAGAACATAATTTAATTTTGAAGAAGATTTAAGAATTTCTCAAATTCATTATAATTTTGATGTTATGAATTTTAGCTTACAAAAAACCCAAAACACATCAAAACAACAACAACAACAAAAAACCGCATCCTCTAGGAAGTGTCAAAATGTGATCTTTAAAGGATTCTAGTTAGGCTTTGTGGTGTGTGGGAAAACTGTCTTTATTAACAGCTGGAGTCTGGAAATACTAGAAGTGCTAGTTCCCAAGCTCTGAGCCTGTAAATTACAGGCCTTATCTCGCAGCTCATTTTGATGACTGGCAGCTAGAGTCATAATTGAAATCTCAAAACCCAGAAAACCTCCAATTCCCACTTAGACAAGAAACTGAAGAATCTGGGAATTATTTAATCCCCAGCAGGCAGGTAAGATACAGAGATGTTAAAGATACTTGCTGGCAAAATTCAAAACCCTGCCTCGCCTATCACACCTTCACAGAAATATAAATGTCTCTGCAAACATTTGAAATTTGACAAAAAATACTCTCTGATGGAAGAATTGTTCCCTTTGAGAATTTCTCAACTGTCTGTTTAGCAGAGTTGAAACACATCATATTCCAGAGATGAGACACAAGAAACGAATAAAAAAGATTTTCTGATGTACTTTTAATGGCTTCTGAGCAAGCCTCTTGTAAGTCTGTTCTGCTCCTTTAGCTCTACCTGAGCTCTTAACAGCTTTATCACACCTGTCTAGCTTCATCGGTGTGGTAACAACCAAGAAATTGTTTTGACACTCAATACTTTCTGTCAAAAACAAAACTTGTAACTTGCTGACACAGCTATATGTCATTAAAAGAAAAAGACCTATTTCCAAAGTTAAATAAACACTCACAGTTCATACAGCTTCAAGACTGGATCACCTGGTGTGGGAATACTGAAAGACTACCTTCACTTTATAAAAATATCCCTGAGATGCTAACTGTACACAGGATTTATGCTTCAACAATTAGCTTACCACAACTGACTGCACTACCAAGTGAAAATAAAAGGTCCTCTAAAGCATGCAATGTTTTGGGAGTAGATATTTTCCATCCAATTGTGGTTTTAAGGTCTTTTAATTTTAATTATGTAAAAAACTCATCTTAGAACCTGAGTCCTAAAATCCCAAAGAATTTACTTCCTAGGATTATTTTTCAGTTCCTTTCAAGTACAGTATTAGAAAAAGCTCAAAAGGGCTTCACTGTTAGCATGAGAAAATAAGACAAGATGTCCAGGCAGCTTCTTTCACTGAAATTTTGCCTGTCATAAAACTGATGCATTTCGCAAAAAGGGCCAGCAAGTGTATACTAGGAGCTATCAGAGTTCACTTTGGATATGTGGGCGCATGCTCATGATAAGAAATATCAGTGTGGATCACCAGCTGGGTAAATTACAGTCATTTATTTGATTTCAAGTTGCTCCTGTATTTGTTAGGGTTAGAATCAGAAAAGCAATTATGGATCCAATTCGAGAAAGATTTTTTTTCTGCATTTATCGATGTAGTGAAGGAGCCGTGGTGTAGACCTTCTTGGTATTTGAAAAACAGTGACGTGAAATAATTTAGGGCATTATACTTACATATAGTGGTACCATTTTTTATAAATGAACAAGGTCTGTTTTTACCCTCAGTAAATTTTTACTGCTATTTCTAAACAGGGATTTTTTACACAAACTGTTGATTGGCAGGTATTCTTGATTGGCAGATCCCAGCTAGACTACTTCCTGGGTACCCCAGGGAGAGTAGTGACCACGTGGGTTGCCAGGGAACCAGTGCTCTGACTGGGACCCTTAGGGATAGAGAAGAACAGCAACACAGGAATTCACTTTTCAGAAATAAAATAAAATGGTTAGATATCACAACAACAGAACAAGTTTCTTCAGCGATTTGAATTTAAGTACTTCAATTTTCTTGTTCAAGTTTTTATTCAGGGCTTTGACATCCACTGAAATCTCACTTCAGCTGCTTTTGTGTATGAGGAATCTAATAAAACCTTAGCACGAGCATATCAGGTGTAAGTACCGCAGAGTACCAAGGCCGAAGGGGTTAATATTTTAGTGGGAAGGGAAGGACTGGACCACCAGTGTTCAGAACTATTCCACAGAAATACCCATCCTGAAAAGTGGTAACCTGCTAAAGTTAAGGACAGGAAATGGGAGAAAGAAACCCTCAAGGGCGTTGTGTTGAGGCTGCTGCTGTGGCCAGTCCATCACTGCATGAAGCAGACAGAAGGCAAATTTTCAGGATTCCTGAGGAACACTCAAAAAGCAAATCTCCAGAAAGACGATTTGGGATACCAGCTGTGAAGGCAAGCAGTGCAGCAGCTGGTAAGCCCATCAAAAATCAGGGAACAGCAGAGATCCTGTAAATTAATACAGAAATACCCAGTGCGATTTTTTAAGAGTGGGAGAAAGAAGTAAGCCTGGACCACAAAACACAGCTGCAGTCACCAACCTTGGCAGCAATCCAGAGAACTAAAAAACATTCTGTACTCATAGAAAGAAAATAAAAACTGGACCTCTCAGGTTTTGCTATCAGACCAGAGGATTTCTGCCCTTTCTATGATCTGTGTAGGTGGTTGGTGCAAAGAAATATGGACAAAAATCAAGAAGTATAACACCTCAGTCAGGGAGGCTCTAGTGGCCCTGACTCAGGGAAAATATGGGGGGCAAGATCAAGTTGTTCAGGCATTTCCTGAGTTCAGGAGCCCGTTCAGCAGCCCTGAGCCTCATCATGGCCTGGAAGACCTAGGCAACCAGGGAGGCAAGGAGCTGTAGTGCCAGGAGAAATCAAGGAAGATTTCAAAGGTTTCAGGGAGAATAAGAAGCCTGGAGGGTGGTGAACAGGGACAGAGACAAGGCAGGGATGTTTAAGGCATTCTTGCTTCTGCCTTCAACACAGATAATGGACCAAAGGGGTCTCAGTGCCCTGAGCCGGAGAACCATGACCGAGAGTGATCAACTCCCAGCTGACTCTGAAATTGTGCAGGATCTGCTGGTCCAGATGGATCCTTACAAATCTTTGGGGCCAATAGTAACATGGATCTTATAGTAACATGTGAAAAGGTTTCATTGCATTTACCTGTGTTGGAGAAAAAATATGCTTTGTTGAGAAAGAAGATTTATGAATAGTACATACATCATATGTCGGATGACTAAATTTGCCTAGAGTTTCTTTTGCTCCAGAAACAGACCAAAGACTGAATTGTAAGAAAACCCACCTCTTATTCATCAGCATGCATCAAAATCCTAGCATGGACTTATAAATTATATGGAAAAGTATCTCTCACAAGGAGAAAAATTCAATTTTATTAAGAATATTTGGGATGAGTATGCTGTCTTTGAAGACACAGAAAATGCTGTGATTTGTCTCACAAGCCAATTGACATGAATTGTGCACCATCAGGGCATTGCTGGTGGTGCACCTGCACGGAGCCTGTGTTTGAGATGATGCTCTAGTCCAGTCTAACAATCTAACTGGACACTTCAGCGTGAGTGCTGAGCGCTGCTATGTTAACCCAGTGATCCTCCAGCCACTCTAGAGCTGACCTGCACGCAGCCAGAGTAGTCATGTCTTTGCCAATCTTGACTTCAGTATCTGAAGCACAGACCTGTCTAAACCCAGACGGTGGTGAAACTGCTTCCTATCTCAGTGATAACGGGCTTCTGTAGTCCTCTTTTTGATCCCGGTCTTGTCTGATTGGACATCCACAAGCCAATCCATTTCCTGATTGTGCCTTGGTTTTATACCTACAAAATGTGACAGCCATTCCAATCTTCTTGAACTATGAACTCTCTCATGCAAGCAGTCTTTTCTTAGCATAATCCCAGGAAGTGAGACTTGCTGATTTTTTTCTTACACTTGTCACAGATAAGGGAGAGTAAACCAGCAGAACCGCATGCGTAAACTACTGCTTCTCCCGCAACATTCACTTCCACCACTCAAACACTTCTGTTTCTACTCATTAGCCCATTAAGCAAGTCTTTATCACTTCATTTTCTTTCTACATTCACCCCATGAGTGATAGATGTTATTTTCATACAGTAATTAAGAGTTGCACTTCATTCCTCTCAGAGATAAGATTTGCAGCACAAATGGGAGTTTTGATGCCTTGCCTCACACAGATGAATCTTCTATTCAAGTGACAAAATGCTTTTTCTATTCTTTATTTATAAGTGACTGGTTTTCGGCTTCTAGGGAACTGTGCATAAAGGGTTTGGCTTTAATTTATCTTCTTGGTCTTCTCTCTGCTCCATGGCCAATACAGTTTTCTGTTTCAATACTTGGAATATTCCTGAATATGCTTCATAAGTGGATATCATAGTGTCTGATCATTAACTGTTAAGACTTCAATTACATTTGGAAAAGGATGAATCCGGAGGAGTATTCTTGATTGCGTAGGGACTGTTCCTCTGCACTAGGGAGTGCTTGTAGCCAAGATGTTATGGAGCAGGTGTTTGGGAAGGACTTTGGGGAGAGTCTGGTGGCACCATTTTTTGAGGGTCTCCTTCTGGAACCAAAGTAAGTTCTTCCCAGAACCAGGGAGCAAGTGTTCAATTGAACATGGGTCAGATTAGGACATTGTGTGCACCGTAATGGGTGATGCACACTGAAGGATAGGGATGCAGAGCTTTGCCTGTAAGAACGCACTCTCTCGTTGGTGTTGCCTCCTCCCAGTACCAATATCCTCCTCAGCATGGATTCCCTCCGCTCAGAGAGGAAGCTGAGAGAAAGAAAAGTGCCCTAAAAAGTAGTTGGACTCTGTTCATTTCTCATTCTGACAACAAAATGCAATTAAGAGCCTTAATTAAAAACAACTGACTCATCAAAATCCTAAGAACATATTCTCAGGAATATTCGTTCTGAAGGGATGAGAAAATGTATTTATGTGTTGCCAGACTGATCGCTTTCAATGCTTCATTGTAACTGAGTAGACTATGTGTGCAGAACTCTAACAAAATACATCTTACAAACTGTAACAGATGTAGGATTTTACTAGCGAGCAAAGCAACCCTCTTACAGGGGAGAAAAAAAAAATATATTTTTTGGAAGAGAAGTAACATGTAGCCTAAATTTTTTTGCCAGGTAGTTATAAATCTTTGAGTGAGTTTTATGAAATGGGAAAGAAAGATTAAAAGCAAGCAAGCAAAGAAAGCAGCACTAATAGACAAGTTTAAATGCAAGTGCTCTCATTCAAATGGAAATGGTTTAATTTAAGATGACATTTAAGGGTTCCCTCCACCCACATTGTTGGAAACTAAAAGCCAAACAGAACCGCATTATGTTATTTTTCAAGTGAAATTTAACACTGATCAATAAAAGAAAGGTATTTCTAATTTCAGTAAGAGAAATGAAGCACAGAAAGGGTAAACAGAAAATAAAGTGACTTAAGTGTATAAATTATTTACTGTGATAATACAAGAGCCATTAGTCAATACATGGAAGAGATTGTGCAGGAACATAAGTTAGCTATGAAAGGAATATTAGACAGCATATATTCCATCACGGAAAAAGATAACTACTCCTCTAGAAAGGCTCATGTGCTACTTCCTCATTTAAATCATGAGAAAAGCATAGATTTCTCAATCAAATCATAAAAAACAACACGAAATGCTCTCCTACTCTGCATCACCCAGTTGTCATCCAGTCTTCTGCTTAGGAGACTGTACTGGTAGAAATAATAACCCTGTGACATGACAGTAGATATCTGGGCTGTGCTGGTTGACTTCAGAATGGCATATAAATGAGTGGCACTCAGCATAGCACTACTCATTTGCTGTGATATGCTAACTCTAAGATGTCATGGTTAGAGAGAGCATGCCAGGAAATCACTTCTGGGAAACTTGGGCCAATACCAATGACTTTTTCTGGGACAGTATCTTAGCTGCCAGGATTGCTTTTAGGCTGACCCTGTTGCAGAGGAAACTTACGGCTGTTTTGCATAAACAACCAAAAGCATGAGAGTGATCCTGCACAAAATTTTCATAAAAAAATAATAACATGGGATATTTTTTACAGCTTTAAACTTTGCTCACGTTCACACCTAAGCTCTAGCAGATAATTGCATTTTGTTGACCATAGAGAATAAAAAGAGAGCAGCAGAGAGGAAAAGGAACAGAGGCCCTTTCCTAATACCCTGTGCAAATCATACAGTAAAATCCACAGCAAATCATTCCTTCTCTTCTCTGGTATTGCTTCATTCCCAGCTGCTGCAGACTCTGCTCTAACATCACCAGCACTGTAGCTCAGAAATTCTGCTGGTGATTCTGATGTCCCCTCTCCTGAACTGCACCCATGCTTTGTGGTAAGGGCAGGGTGGAATGATTTCCTGGTCTGTTTGCACGTAAGACCTAACATCTGGCAGATCACCCTGTGTCCTGCTTAACACTGACTTGCCTTCAGTGGAACTACTCACATACTGCTGTTCTTTCTTATACACTAAGAATTCTTATCCTAATTCTTAGCTGGCTTGACTCTGCCTATTTATTTTTTTTTGGAGAGGGTGTTATTTTTTTGTTTGGGTGGTTTTGTTTGGTTGGGTTTTTTTTATTACCTATCATTAAAATAATACCCCAAACTATCGTATTTTTAAAACTGAAACATTTCCTAATCCCCTTGTTCTCTTTGATACTTGTTCAACCTCCGTGACTATGGATTCTGAAGGATAACTCTTGACTGTATTTTCAGAACCCTGAGCTGAGGAAGTGCTAACGTGTGCATTTTGCAGGCAGAGAGTCAATATCACACAGGAGTTGATGGAACGGTTTCTTTTCTGAGAGTGAATTCTGTACTTTGTACACTGAATACTGTGTGAAACTTGCATTTATGCACATTTGCCTTTCTTCTACAATATGCTGCAATTCTTGATACATTTATACTTTTTTTCTTTCTCACTCTTGTTATTTGTTTGAAAAGGTTCAGCTCAGGAATCGTGTAACTCATGGACCATAACTAAATTCCAAACAGCCTTTCACCAGAATGGGAGACATGTTTGCTGGATTCTGTTTGCATGTGTAACTTGGTACTGGTTTTGCTCTCTGGCTAAAAAGGCACAATCTTTGGAATCAAAATTTTCCTTCTATGAATATTCCATAACATCAGATGTTTTAATAAGACCACTTAAAAGATATTTTATAAACCAGGCATAGAAATATATGAATGTAAAAGTGGTAGAAACAATAACAAGGTGACATAAAACAAACTGTCCTGTGCGCATGGACCTTGACGTTTGAAAAATTTCTGTACATATGCATATGCTTGTGTATAGTTTGCAGTACAGATGCCTTTATACTTTCCAAAAGACATTATTGATAAATAGTTCTAGATACCCGCCTAGTTTCTCTCAGCGCATCATATACAGATGAATTAGCACACTTTGGTATTTAGTAAAAAAGTAAGCTTTGTTATGTTTTACATAGCGGCCACAACCAGTTGTAGGGGTGGGAAGCCTTTGTGAAGATGGGTCTCAAAAAACCTGTTCCACATCCATGCCACAGTCTCCTCTCTACTCACTACCCTGGAACGCATGGGAAAAGCTGTTGACCAGCTCCCACTGCTGAGCACACAGGTTAGTTTAGTTTTGCACTGAAAAGGTTCCTGTCAGTGCCTCGTGCCATGGGCCACATGTTCTACATACCCGAGCATTTTGGTCAATGCTTATTGGGGCTACACTGTTCATAGAGAAAAACTACATGCTTTCAGCAAGACCACTCACTTAGCTGATCAAGATCAGCATTCAGTTTCAGAAGCTTGTTCAATTCTGTAACAAGACTGCAAAGTAATTCATGAACTGTCTTCTTTTTGTAGCCCTGGAAACTGAGCACTATTTTGACAGTAAAGCCACAGCATCAGGGAAATGACTCGTGCCTTCTCAATTGAGAGTCTGGTAGCAGGTGAAAAGTAAATAAGCAGGGCTACCTAAGCAACATAAACAATCTTGCTGAATCAATGAGAAAGAATCCAGCCTAAATTTCAGCAAGAAACTAAAGCACAAAATGTAGTGAGAGAGTAAATTTCTTTTGTTTTCTTTGATCTTAGGTGTCTGATACATACCTGCTGTTGTTTCAGTGTGCCCTTTACATTTGTCATGAATGAGTCTTTAGGCTGCTCAAAGAAGTTCTTCTAAAGAATATTTCCAAGAATATTCTGAGGTCACAGTGTGTCCCTAGTGAGGGGTGAGGAGTAGCAGAGGGATGCACTACCACAATATCACCATGACCATACCTATTAAGGTTCTCCAAAACCTAATTATTTTACGTATACATGTATATATGCATGTTTTATTTAGACAGACTTTGAAAAGTTTTTGTCTTACAAAATAAGATATCCAGAAACTATCAGAAACGTGTCTGAACCTAAAGAAAATCCTGCATATGCAGTTTTCTCAATGTCTTGGCTGGACTGTGCCTGGCCTTTCATAACATCAGCTTTAAAACAAAGTCACAAGCAATGGCAGGTTTTGAAAGAAGAGTAGAAAGGGTCTTATATTGAAGAGAATAAAAGGTGAAGGAGGTACAGGGGTAGGGAAAGGACTGACAAGTATATAATACTACTGTTAACAGAAATCTACTAGTGAAGTGAGTTGCTATGAGGTTTAAAAGTCTCAGAAGTGTAGAAGAAAATTCACTTTTGGTATTGCACACTGATGCCAGTGTCAGCTCTAAGTGATGTAAATTAAAGAGTAAATTAGCTGGTGAGAAGTCTGGAAAAGCTGTTATATGAAAACCAGCCCCAAAAGAGGTAAATAAATAAATAAATAAATTATCTATATCCTGTGGAAAATTGTAGAGTTTTTTTGGCTTCTTTGTCACTTTCTGGTTATGTCTAGGTGGTTGTTTTTCTTTTGGTTTTTTTGGAGGTTTTTTTTAAGCATCAGCATTAAAGGATGCAATCTTTTTCCTCATGGATACACTTGCAAATGCACCAAAATGCTGTTTTGAGAAATGTGTCTGGTTCTCAAACATACCAGGGAAGAAAAATTCAGCATCTGTTGTATACATGCTGTGAATAAATGCATAAAAAAGGATGCAGGTATGAATCTAACTAAATAGCTATAGAGATTTGAAGAAATGTCTTCCTCCCTGCCTGAGCAGTACTAGTACACTAGTTGTAGTCGTTGCATTTCCAAATAGTCAAGTCATCCTTGAGGATTAATTGCTTAGCCTGTCTCTGCATTGAGAGAAATGAGATGCCATTAATTTAAACTATTTGGTTTAGACTTTCTGAAATGGTCTTTACTGAGGTGAATTCTTTGAGCAGCATGCTATTGACTAGTCCTCGTGGTCAGTCACTCACTAGCACCTCAAGCATGGTGCAAAGCCACAGGAGGAATCACACCGCTTGAGAATGTGTCTGAGTAACCACCAGGAGCTACTGGTGGGCTCGTGTCAAGGAGCCAATGGGCTCAGAAAATGAGGTTCTCCCTACCCTGATAGCTGCTTTTCCAGCTGGTGATGCCCAGTCCATGCGAGGTTTAACAGCAAGCTGCTGTCTGTCCAAGCAAGGCCCAGGTGACAGAGATGGCACAGCATGAGGGGCTTGCCCTGCCACCACTGCCTCAGCAGTGGCCATAGAGCTGGGCTGAGAGAGGCTCACACAACACTCAGACCTCCTCCAAAGTCAGTAGTGTGGAGATATCCAGTGGTGACGAGGTCTTGCACTGCCTCACTGCGTAAAGGGTAAATTTCACACAGACTTTGCTACCAAATGGATTTCATTTCCACAGTCACGAATGTGGTGCCTTCCACCAGCTCTGCAATTGCTTTAAACTTAAATAAATTGAAGCAGACAGCAGGGCAGGGGAAATTAAACTAGCAAAGGAAAAAAAAATACTTAAACAGACTGGAACAGTTATTGCTGCCTGCTAGGAAATGTTTTTCTAGTCTTTTATCACCACATACGATCCCTAGTCCCATGTGATTAGCAAATTCATCTTGAAACACTGGTGTTGCTTGACTGCAGTTGAAAAATTAAGTGGTATCTTTAAATTCTTGTTCCTCGACTCATTGGAAAGAGATGTTTTGCAGCACTTGGATTCTAGCATTCAGGCTGCACATTTCCTATCACATTCAACACCTTGCAGTGTGCTGACTGTGCACAGTGCAGTGATATGTCTAAAGGTAATTATTTCTGTCACCTACATAAGGGCAGCAGATATGAGAGTCATCTCATGCTTACCTTTTTGTATGCTTTTAAATGTCTGGCTCTTTTGTTTTATGCATGAGGACACATTTTATTCTAGAAATTTGTTCCTGAAAACAAATGTTAAGAGAGACACATATGAAAGAAAGAGGCCAAATATGCTGTCTTATTCACAAGTCTCTGAAAATTATTGGGGTTGCTTCAATAGATGGACAAAGAACGGATGAAGCAAATAGATTTTTTTCATGTCATAAGGGAGGAGCCCAGGAAAAGAGTCCTAGAAATATTAGTGAATGAAAATTGAAAGCCCAATCTCTGTCTCTTTCTGCAGCTTTAAAGGAGGAAAAAGCAACAGTCCTGGTCAGGTAATGAGTCCCATCAGCCAAATCCTGCAAAGGAAGCTGTAAGGTTCCTTCTCCCTAGAAAGAGCCAGTCTGCATAGCAATCCCTTCTGCCATGGAGGTGACGCAAATACCTGAGGACCTGAGGATAATGTGGCATGTACAGAGATAAGGATGCTGTGAGGCAGCCACAGCCACTCTGAGCATGCAAGGAGCAGTGTCAAGGTGGAACAAACCTTCTCTGCTTGCTAGTGGGTAAGAGTGCAGCAAGCAGGGCAGGGGTTTCCTCTCAAGAGATGCAGCATGACGGTAGCTGAGTGAATGGCATTGATGGTTCTGATCACCAGAGGGCTAGTAGAAGAATTAAGTGAAAGCTGTGCCAAAAGGACCTAAATCTATTCAATCCTACCTTAGCACATAGAGGAACAACAACTGGTGAGATTTCGTTTTTCTTTGTTTTGCCTTGTGGATTCTGCAAGCTGGTTTCTTTGCTTTCTGATACTTCATCTAGATTTTAAATCTTGTCTCACATCTGTGTGAAAACCAGCAATACTTTTGTTCCACTTCAAGCATGCAAAGTCTCCTAGAAACTCATTTATCACTAAGACCTCATCTCAGGTCCTGTACCTGCCCACAGAGGTGAACTTGGGAGCAATGGGAGTGAGGGAGGACAGTAACAAGGAGAAGCCCACTGGTGTTCATTCTACAGATTGAAAACTACTGTCTTTTCACTGTGCTTACTGGAAACAGCCAGCCTGAGGGATCTGAACTGTGCACGGTGGTGGATGATGCTCCATTTGTAGCTCCATTCTGGCCCAGGTGACTTCCATTTGGCCTTGAAAACATTGCAAGCACTGGCTGTGATCAAAAGTCCTGCACAAATAGGACAAGTAGCATGGGTCATGAAGCTGTACTGCTGCCAAGATGGTCTGGCAGACTCTAGTAGCAGAAAATAATGTAAAATGTGCAATTTATTGTGCTTTGTAAAGTGAGACAAAAGCTTTAATGTCACAGCCTGAGGCAGAATCATGCTCTAGTCCTTGTCAGACATCAGAAATGGAGAACATGGGACCACAGGGCAGGACAGGTTCTTTGAGGCAGGACCTGTGATCAGATGCTAGTCACCAATTTTCTCAGTGCCTTAGAGCTCTCCATATTCCCTTCCAGTGTTACTTATGATCACTAACAGCTCCACAGCTGAGACAGAAACATAAAATTATAGGCAAATACGAGGCACAAACACATCTTTCAAAATCTATTTCAGGCATGACCTAGGATAGTTATTTACATTAACTGCGAAATCCTGCAACATGAATATTAGCTATGGCATTAATATTTCAGCCATGAGCCTGGAAAAAATAACCTTTGGAAAAATCCCTTGGTTGCTTTCCATAATCAGTAGTTTCCCACAACAGGAGAAAAAAGAGAGATCAGCAGTTTCCCTTCACTAGCAATATCTCTTCAGCTATTAATTATCAAAAAATTTTTATAAGTCTACATTCAGACCACTCCTAGAGATAAACGAAAGGCTACTAAAGGAAACACTGCAAATCATCCTTCATCAGCATAGTAAGACTTTGTCCAAAAATTAAAAAAGCAAATAGCATTTGGATTCTACCTGTGTGAAAGGCTAAAAACGCCATCTGCAGAGATGGAAGAATGCTGTCAGCATAGGATGCTTCATGTAAAAATTGGCCCAAGTGGAGCATCTATAGGATCTACATTGTCTTGGATGAAGTGAATTGAGTTGTCTCAGCTGTGTTCAATGGGCAGCTATCCACATTCAAAAATAAAAATAAGAATAACAAAAATGCTACTTGTGGTTGGTTTTAATAGGTGACAAGGAGTATTCTGAGTTCACCAGGGACTCCAAGGACTGCTTAAGAAGTAGTATTAAGCACCATTTACAGTGTTGCTTCCAGAGAATCAAGGAGGTGAAGAAGTTGGTTGTGCTGTCCTTGCAGACTGCTCTGCAAGCAGAGGACGCAGATGTTTGACTGGCACCTTTCCCTGGTCAGCATGCTCAGCTAACTATAAGGGATGAAAGACAGCCAGACCACTTGGCTGGAAAGGAAGCAGGGAACAAAGCTGCAGTAGATCATTTTGTCTGTGGGAATATGAACAATTTTGGCTACACACAAGAAGATGAAGTCTCCATTATCAACATGATTTTATTTCCATTGCAATATTTGCAATTGCCATTATTTTCCATGCTTCACAGTCTGGAGCTTGTTTCTTCCACTGTATTTGTTATTTTAAAATCTTGAAAATATTTTCTGCGAATATTTGGAGCAGTTATTTCCCAAGATTTTTTTATTCAGCAACAAGTTTTCGCTCTACCTTGTGGTAATCCTTTACACGCTGCAGTGACAGGTTAACTGAATTGCCTTGAGTTAGTTTTCTTTCTGCAGAGGGAAGCAGCAAGAACATGCTACTTGCAAATATGGGAGTGATTCAGCATCAGCTTTAATGATTACTGGTAAGAGCAGTACCCGGAGTGTCTGAGATACCGAGCCAAGGGAGAGAGGCAAGCTAGCTAATCCTAACAGAGCATCAGCCCAGCGTGGAACTAAATGAATGGGAAAATCTACTCATTTTAAAGTCACACATACAGAGCTCAGCTTCCAATTCTAATATTTTAATTGTCTGCCTGAAACCAAGATGGCGTACTGCTGAACTTCTGAAACCTTGATCAAAATTCTCGGGCAACCTTTCCTAGTTCCTATTGCTGTGCCTGCCATGAAGCTGCACAAAAATGGTTTGCTGGTGAGGATTTGTATTATCTGCAGAGGGATTACACAGAAGCACTATCCCTGACCACACTTAACACAGCACAATTTCAGGATATTCAAGAGCTGGCAGTGCTGAAACAGTACGAATGGCTATGTTGTGAAAATTATTTGATGCAGAAATAGGAATCTGCTCTTGCACTTTAGTAGGTGAATTAAATCTGCAAAAGTGGCATAGGAATATTCAAAGAGAACACTGAATTTTCTATGTATTTGTTTAGGAAAGAATTCCTTCTGTTTTACAGAGAAAATATTTTAAAGTTTTCTCCTTGGTATTCTTCAGTCTCCATCTGTAAATTTAAAAAGATTTTGATGTTCTGTTTTGGGGGTAACTGCTCATAATTTCATAAGAAATGTAGGATTCACTAAGATAATTACTCAATTTAAGATGTTGCAATTTGAGACATTTTCTAGTTTTTTGAACTTTTTGGCAATTCAAGTTCCAAAGCTTTTTCCTAAACAAGTGGGCCTACTTGTGAGGTATGGAAGGAGGAAGATGTAATTAGGTTGTTTTAATGTACAGGGAGTGCTGCCTTTAAGGATCTGAGAGAACTGCTAGACACTCTCTGTAGGAAAACCAAGTGCAAGCGTCAGAAATCTCTTGAAGATTGATTCACACCTGGCAGACATTCAGTCCTGAAGGAAGGATTGCTCTCTCTCAGGTAAAATGCATCAAAAGGCAAGATCATTAAATGCCTCCTGGGCTTACCCTAAGGAGGAAGGCAGGGCTTTCATTCGGCAGGAAGGTGCCTGGAGATTTTTTATTTCTCCTAGCTTTGCCTTTTTCTGTGTGGGTGATTTTGCTGTTCAGTAGGGGGTTTATGTATGAATTTTAAGGCCATTTTAAGCCAAAGTGATGGTGGCACTTGTTATCATGGCTTTTACAAGGTACAACCAATCTTCAATCGCATGCCTCCACAGTCTTTGTGGAACGACTTGCAATAGCTCCACAGCTGTGGTGACACTGTGATTTCTTTCCTCCCAGAGCAGGGCAGGATTGATTCATTAGGAAGGATTTTGTGGCATCATGGTAAAACACAGCATTCCTGTGTTGTGTACAGCATTTCTACCATCTGTATATTGTTGCCTGCTATACACTCAGTTTTCTTTTGTTGAGAGAGGGAATGGACATAAAAAACAATAAAAATCCACATGACTAGTATCAACTGGCTTTTTGATAAAATCCTATGGGCTATTAATTTTATTTAAAATTTTTATAATGCTTTAAAGTTTTACAGTACAGAAGTAGACTGCAAAATGAAATGAAAACAGACATGAGATCATTAGATATTGCAAACTGCAATTTTTAATGTTAATGGACTATTTTGTCAGAATTATGCATAAGATAATGTAAGATATGCACAAAAAATACAATCTGATCAGTCACCCTCTGTCTCTTGGGGTTTTATTTGGCTCTGTATTTACATCTAGTGATGTAAAGAACCTGGTTTCACTTATAACCTTCCAAAAGTCCACGTGCTACCCTTTTCATCTGGAGACTCCTTGGATTTTACAGATCTGTCATCTTCCCTGATCTGCAAAGACTTCACAAATTTCCAAGTAACTGTATCAGACTAGAGGAATGCTCCATGAAAGAAAAATTATGAGAATACAATGATTACTTTGCTCTCAAGAGATGCCACTGTACTAAAATCAATCACATGAATTAAGGGCTTTTGACAAATGAATAATTCATACACACTAAATTAATTAATGCATTTTAAAGACAGGCTTAGTATATTTTCCCGTGTTAGCCATCAGCACATGAGCAGAGCTGTAACAGCTCTGCCATTTTTGCTCCCTTTAGTCATGATTCAGATTTGGAAAGAGGGTACGATTTGCATAGCACTTGTGCATCTCTGAAAGGATTACTTTTTTTATTAAGTAGTCAAAATAATGCTGTGCACATATTACTCTTTTCATCCCTCCCCTCCTCCCGTTTGCAAGACACTAGGAGCAAAACAACTGTTTCTTCATAAACACTCCAACTACTGTGCTGAATAGAGCTGACATTTACATAAATGGATCGCTGTGCAGTTGTTGAACATATACAGGGATGATTCTCTAATCCCATTTTAATTAGATGGATGTTGCAAGCATACAAAAATTACAAGCCTCGATCCCTGTGGTGATGCCATACTGGCAAGGAATCAATCACCACGGCCTTGGTTGCCATGGAAACTGATAGCTCCTGTGCCACCATCTAAGTGCTAAATGATTGGTGGTATACTCCTAACACAGGGAGAGCAATGAGTTTTTATATCCCGTCCAGCAGCTGTGCCAGAGAGTTAATTAAAAGCAGAGAACATGAAATAAATCTAAATCTGTGAAGAAATGAAATGTACAGTACAAATTGAATTCCCGTGTTGGACAGAAATTAATATGCAGCACAAACCACAGAGCTGCCTGAATAAGCAGCAGCTGTGAATCCTGGGAACTGGTACCACCGCGGCAGCTAAAACCCAAAAGTGGAGAGAGCATCTCCTTATCTTGTTACCTAAACAAACTCTTCCGTCAGTGCTTGTGTGGACTGAAGCATGCAAATGCATCCTCAGATGTTAAAGGTTTGCAGAAAAGCAGGAAGGACAAAGCTTAACCAAGATCTAATTAGCAACTGCAGTTTATCAGTTGTGGGCATGATGTAAGTAAATGTTTGCACTGCTGTACTCAAACTCACCAGACAACCTCTATGAAAGTCAATGTGGTTTTATTGATAAGATGTGAATTTTACATGCACATTTCAAGTATCACAATTCCAGTAGCCACCCCTGAAATGCTTTTATCACAAAAATATTAGCACTGCATAAAATACTTTTTGGTGGAATGGGATGCAGCTGAGGCACAAGGTTCCCCCAGCCTAGCCCTCCCCTCCCTCAGCCACACTGCTTAGGAGGCAGATTCCTGTGAGTGGAGCAGCACAGCTCCATTCTGGAAGGATGTTTAACCACTCACACATGACAAACGTGATGAGAGGGCAAAGGCACCAATGCTGAACTCACTCTGCTGTGCACAAGTGAAATTAAGGAGGGAATTAGGAAGTCTCCTTCCAGCCCCACATGCAAGTGCATCCTGGACAGCCAACTTTGAAAGTAACAAAAATTACTTTAGCACTGTCTACATCTGAGGCTTTTTAGGTGATTTGAACCTTGTATCAAACATTTTATGTTCAGTGATTTCCTGTTAGCCTATTGAGTGAGCCTGGTTGGTTGGGATGATTGGTGTTGGTAATTTTTTCCCCTCATTTCCATCCCTTCTTTTTCCTGCTGTCAGCTCCTCCAGCTGATGTCAGCTGCACCAAAGTCTGACGATTTTTCTCAGACCTCTGGAATGACATGAGAAAAAGCAAAGCTGTTGGACTAATTCCTTGAGATGAAGTTATGGTAGCCTAACACCACAATTTTCATATCCATGTTAATTTTTTCCGAACAAACAAAACACTGACTATGTCTCAAATCCCCTCCTTTTGGCTTTAAGTTACGAAATGAAAATCCTGTTACTTTCCAAACACCTTTTTAGTAAGTGTTTTACACAGAGAGCAGACACAAGTAACAAACCTGTCTTGGGTATCCGCTATGACAATTTCCTAGCAACCTTTCATGGTGGAGATGAATGTCAGAGAAATTTTTGATTTTACCTTTTCAACAGTGCACCTCCTGCTGCCTGTAATATCTTCTACAGCAAAAGAAGAATAGATCTTCTGTAAAACCAGAAGTGTAGTAAATTACAAATATTTACAGTTTACTTTGTCTGATTTTAGTAACATGTTGCACAAATTACATCATAAAGAGATGTTGATAAAAGCTTCTCATGGTTCATCTTAAGCTTTCTTGTCACTGTCTGGTCACAAGGCTTAGGACTAAATAGAAGTAATAACTACAACAAGATCACCTTAATTAGAAATTCATAAAACCTTTCAAACATATTTTAAGTGATTTTTTTGTCACTTTATGTAAGTTCCATAAGAATAAAAAACCCTACTTTGAAAAGATAATTTTCACTTTTTTTTTTTTTTTTTGCCCTCAAATTAAAAGCAAATATAAAAGAGAGCAAGTTGAAATTTAAGAGAATACCAGCAATCACCTCTGCCACCAATGGCTGGGGATGAACAGATCAAGATCAGCCCCGCCAAGATCTTGGGTGTGCTGGTGGGTGAGAGGCTGGACATGACCCGGCCACGAGCACTCACAGCCCAGAAAGCCAAATGTGTCCTGGGCTGCATCCAAAGCAGCGTGGGCAGCAGGAGAGGGAGGGGATTCTGCCCCTCTGCTCTGCTCTGGTGAGACCCCACCCGGAACACTGCATCCAGCTCTGGGGTGCCAGCACAGGAAGGACATGGGCTGCTTGGAGAGAGTCCAGAGGAGAGCCACAGGGATGATTAGAGGGATGGAACAGGTTTCCTGTAAAGAAAGGCCAGGGGAATTGGGTTTGTTCATCCTGGGAAAAGAGAAGGCTCCCGGGTGGCCTTATTATGGCCTTTCAGTTCTTAAAGGAGGCTTATGAGGAACATGGGACAAGCATTTTAGCAGGCTCTGTTTTTATAGGGTGAGGAAGAATGGTTTTAAACTGAAAGAGTGTCAATTTTCATTAAATATTGTAAAAATGTTTCTTCCTTATGAGATGGTAGAACTCTGGGATAGGTTGCCCAGAAAGATAATGTATGCCTCATCCCTGGAAACCTTCACAGTCAGCTTGGATGGGGGTCTGAGCAACATGATGCATTTGAAGATGTCCCTGCTTATTGCAGGGCTGTTGGACTAGACAGCCTCCAAAAGGCTCTTCCAGCCCAAACTATTGTATGAGTCTATGATTCTATAGTTAATAAGTTCCTCATGCGTTGCTTTAGTTGCATTTATTTTTGGGCAGTTGGAGAGACATCATATGGTGCATACCCCTGATGTATTTTTGTTAATATATATGGTAATTTGGACAGGAGTGCTGGTCCATTGAGTTAATGTTTTGACAGATTACTCTGGAACTTGAGTTCGGGTCCTATAAAGATAGATATAGTGAACCGCAGCAACCATCAAAGACAATTGTTACTTTTTACCTTGATACATTAATATAGGCATTATTATGCCTTGTTATACTTTTCTAGTCTTCTAATAACATCTGAAGATAGCATTTTTAAAAAGTTGCAGTATGCAACTAAATACTTTTAAGTGATAATGGACTGATGCTATGTATACTGTGTGAAAAGAACACATATTTTGGAGAAGAGTATGCAAATTCAATGACTGTGCATGCATCTGGGAGAGAAGTTATTTTGAACAGGTTTTCAAATTACACATCTATGTATCAGTTGAGTTTACTGAAATTCCAATGCGTAAAACAAAATGAAACCAGATTAGGGCCTCAAGATGAAAATCAGCGGTGACTAAAACGATTGTATTTTAAGCAGATGTTAATAAAAAGAACCAAAAACTGAAGACAGTCTACCTTCTATAAGTTGGTTACCAGTTAATCAAGTGCATCCAGCATTTCCATGAGCGTTAACAAAATTTTTGGATAGAGGACATTAGTATTGATCATTAGAATTGATTTGCATTGCAATGTTTGCAGTGTTGCAAGAGTTCATGGGTTTTGGTGTCTCCAAGGGTGGTCAGAGTCGATTCTGCTCACCAATGCTTCCATTCCTGCTGAAGACCAGAGGCATTGTTGGGCCTCTTCGGTGTGGGGCAGTGTGTGGGGGTGTTGTGTGGGTACACGTTATTTTTGCTTGCACCTCTCTTGTTCCCTGGAATGATCTATTTCTGAAGATATATACTTTTCTTCCCACACAAAAGCTGCCCCAAATGTCAAAACCACCACATCTGTTGATTGAAATAGCTATCTATTGAAAAAATGTCACATAGTTTTCTTGTCTTTGTTTAATCTCATACTACCTATGTGTTGCTATTTTGGATGTGTGCTATGCTTTACAGTCTTGGACTAAGCTCAAAGCCCAGTTCTGACTGGTTTGGAGGACTGTTTTATTGATATTTTCTCAGAACTGCTCCTCTACTAAGAGTGAAATTTTCAAAAGACATTGAAATAATGTATCTCCAAGCTCTCTGTCAGTGGAAAATTGGCAACAAATTCACTTAAATGCCTTTAAAATACCACTTTGTTCTCAAAAGTGCAATCAGTTGTGGTCAGAAGAAAAAGTTGCATTTTTGCAACATTAGTGGTTAAATTACTGTATTTTGCTCTTTTGGGTAGAGTAATATTTTGCCCTTTGTGTTCCTTAAGGCAATGAATCTATCAGAAAAACAAACAAACAGAAACAAACCGAAGAAAAACAGTCACAGAAGAGTAGGTTTCTGGTTTATGTCCCTTCCTTTCTCAGCATTGACATCATATTGCACCTTCCAGATGCATTGTAGTACAAATTACATAGTAGCAGTAAAGTTGGGTCCGTTTGCCTCAACTTTCTTTGCCACCTATTGTGAATCTGGTATTGCAGAGCTCCCATTTTGGCCTTCCTGACCTGCATCAAAACAGCTGTAACTGAGTTCTCCATGCACTCTTCATTCATTAGCCTTTAAGTAGTTAACATTATGGATTGGTTCATCATATAGTGAAGAAGTTGGCACTATTTATTTTCTTGAGTGGTATCATTTTACCAGTAGTGACCTCCGCAATGAATAAAAATACTTAATATTTCTTAATATTTCTCTATTACAGCTACCACAACACAGAATTTTGTATTACAAATGTAAAATTTTAACAGCTTAAATAAAATAGCAGAACAACTACTTCACCTGTCAAATACTGGTAGGTCACAACAACAACAATTTCATCACTTGAGCTGTATATAATTTATGTTGATAAAATATTTTAATATAATTAAATGCGTGGGTGGGCTCAAAAATCACAGAATCATAAAACAGTTTGTGTTGGAAGAGACCTTTAACAGTCATTTAGTCCAAACCTTGCTGCAGTGAGGAGGGACATCTTCCGCTAGATCAGGTTTCTCTGAACCCTGTCCAACGTGACCATGATGTGTTTCCAGGGATAGGGCATCCCCTCTGGGCAACCCATCCCAATGTCTCACCACCCTCACTGTAAAAATTTATTTCTTATATTTAGTTTAATCGACTCTGTTTTAGTTTAAAAACATTACCCCTTGTCCTATTGCAATAGACCCTGTTTAAAATGTGTCTCCATCTTTCTTGTAAGCCTCCTTTAAGTGTTGAAAGGCCACAGTAAGGTCTTCCCAGAACCTTCTTTTCTCCAGACTAAACAGTCCCAGCTCTCTCATAGCAGGAGTGTTCCAACCTCTGATCATATCTGTGACTCTCCTTTGGACACACCCCAACAGGTCCATGCCTTTTCCATGCAGCAAAAGGAAATGTTTTCTAGAAGAATATATAAAAAATCTGTGAATATATAGAAAACTGCAAAGCCATTACATGCTGTGGATGCTGAAAAACCATAAGCATTCAAACCAGTTGTTCTAGTTTCTTAGGAAGAAATCTCTTAAACAGGTGTGTGCCACAACAAGTCACTAAGATTCATCCCAGAGGAAGCAGGGACCATGCAATAGGAGTGCATCCAGCTTGTTCTCCTCTTACAGTCTGGCGGGCACCGTTGACTCCTGCAACCTCTCACATGGTCCAGGCTTTGGCAGAGCATTGGTCAAATTCAAGAAGAGTTCTTATATTCTTTTTAAGTGTAAGAAATCAGATTGATTTACCATGTTTTCCTAGAGCCCGTAGGAAAAAGCAATGTTTTAAAACGTTCGCAAGCTTTTCTAACAAGAAAATATGTCAAATATTGCAGATTTTCTGTGAGGTAAATATATTTCTTTTGTAATCTTCAGTCCTTCCTTCCTTCCTTCCTTCCTTCCTTCCTTCCTTCCTTCCTTCCTTCCTTCCTTCCTTCCTTCCTTCCTTCCTTCCTTCCTTCCTTCCTTCCTTCCTTCCTTCCTTCCATCCCTAGTGCACAGCTCACATACTTGAAGCATTTCAAAGGATTTTTTCAGGTTCTTCCAGGTTCTGGTTACTAGTTAAAATATTTAAAACAAACCAAAACAAACAAAAAAGACCCCAAACACACCGTTCTCCCCCCAAACCAGAAGCAGTTTGAGGTCCCCAGTACAAGCTAAAACCTGAAAAAGGCCTCAGCCACGTGTGAAATGCCTCTGAATGCGGCAGCTCTGTGTTCCCAGGATGAGACAGCACGCACTGCCACCCTCACAGTGTGAGTGCACGCAGGGATGATGCACCGTATGGGTGTGTAGATCATTTCCATATCTCCTCTCCATTGGAACAGTTCAGTTGGATACATGAAAAACCCTCCTGTTTTCCCTTCCTGAGACGGCAAACATTGAAGTGGCTTTCACAGAACTCAATGAATTATCAGTTGGAAAAGCAGAGTCAGATACTTCATGGGTGAAAATGGTGGAGTTCTGCTGCTTTACAGTTCAGCTGCAGAAAAGGAGTGACAAAAGTGCACTTGTGTGGTAGGTAAACTGCAAAAAAGGGAAAAATAACAAGGATATGGCAACAATATGAACACATCATAAAAGGGGATGAGAACAGCAGAAACATACCCATGCTGTGGAATCTCTTCTCACTCCATTTTTACTCCAATTTCAACGAGATTTGTTGTAGGGTAATCGCTGGGATTTGAATTAGCTTCTTAGCATGAGAGAAACCTTCAGCTTGAAACCACTCACAGTAAATTTCACAGAAAAGTCACATTCAGCTGCATGAAGTCAGGATGCCACATGGAAAAGGTCAAGGTGAGAACACCACAGCTGTGCCTTCCACACAGACTCCACGTCCACAGTTCTGCAGAAACACTAACACTAAGCCAAACTATGTATGTCTTTCATAATTCATGAGTCATAAATCTCAAAACAGTTGAATAATCCTGGTATTCTCTTTATAGTGATAGGTTATTCTCATTTAACCCACCCCCATATACGCAGCTTTTTTAATCCCTAGTATAGCACCAGCACAGCTTCCCACATGGAAATTTCTCCTTACAAGGTCTACTGAGTGCTTTTCTCCAGTGGTCTACCTGAAGAAGGACTCCAAACACCAAAGAGAATTAATCAAATGGGAAAATTAAACAGTGAACACAACTAACACAAATTAATTTCTAGATTTTGAATGGGCATACTCTCTGTGCTTCTTTAATAGAAATCTTAAAAAGTTAACAGGCAATGCAATAGATCTCCTGTACTTTTAGACAATCAATATACCTGAAAAAGACTGGAGACTGTTATGCTAACAACAGGATGTGCTAATATCATACATTGTATTTAATTTTACAAGTTCAAAAAATAATTTCTTCATAACTGTTCTGGTGACATCCCCTTAAGTTACGTAGTGCTTTACATAAGTGCATCTAAGGGTGTTTTGAGAGCACACCTTTCAATATAGCTATTTTTCATAATCAGTTTTCAGACCATAATTGACTCTGGCCTGTGTTAAAAAAATTCTAGAAAGACAAAATTTTCCCTCACTCCTGTTCAAAATCAGTTTTATATAAGTTCGGAAGATTTTTTTTCAGTTTAAAGGTAATAGTCATGAGATCATAAGCCAAATCACTGTTTTTTTAATTCATTCAAGGATTTAAGATCAAGAAAACCTCACCATTTCCACATCCATATGGAGGGGAAACCATTTAGTGCTGAAGAAATGAAGGAGAGAGGTTGTAAAATGGCTAAGCTTTGTCCAGATGCCCTCTTTAATACAGTGAAAAAATTTCATGGCAAGGATTCAAAACATGACTAGCAGAACAATATCCTGGAATGGGTATAAGAAAAAAAAAAAAAAAAAAAAAAAAAAAAGGTCTAAATATGAAGAATTTCAGTATTGTTTTCAGGCGTCTGAAGTCAAATGGCAGTTCTCAGGGGAGAAAGAGGGACTATAATGTTCAATCTTTTATAATATGATTCCTCCTATTCTGCTTCAGAGATAAATCTAGAGTCCTTAAGCTGATAAGTTAAACTGAAAAGCAGTAGGGTCTAAATTAATAAACTTGTTTTAACAGTCCAAAGTCATAAGATGATGCCAAAGTCTGCTTCCAGTTGCATTTTTTGAGCCACAAGAAAATTACAGAAAAATCATAACTTATATCAACTACTCTTCATGTTAGTTTACAGTTGCAAGCTAATAGTTCACAGCTAACAAAGCGAAATTGATTTTTGGAAATTAGGCAGCCTTTTGTTGACTTTTGGCAGCTCTACATGGTATAAGCTTTGGTCTGATTTCAGCTGATTAGATATGGACTTTGTCAGAGATTTCTTACTTGCAGTAGTGAAGATGTAGATGAAGAAATATTCCCTCCAATTCAACTCTGGCAAGGAATACGGAGAAAGGGAAAGAAGTGGTACGGTGGTGTTTTTCACAGAGGTGCCACAGACAACTCAACTCTTCTACCATGTTAACTTTACATGGTATCTATCTCCTCATATGCAGTCTTTACTGGCATTAGTTTATGATTCTTTTCTGTTCACAAAAGCCACAAAAATTTGAGATATTTTAAGAGCGAATGGCAATAGGCACAATTCCCTTAGCGACAAAAAAAGATGGCTTTATCTTCTAAGAAAAAACCCAAATTGTAAAACATGGAATAAAAAATAAAAGGATCACACTGTTTTGAACAAATACCATCAAAATTCTGAACAGCAAAGGATTCATCCTTTGCTTACTGAAAGTACCATCCAACAACTTTTTCATACAATTAGTGATAAACTGTGGGATCCCCAGTGGCCATGAGCAGGAAAGTGTATGATAACAAATTTATACTTTTTTTCTATTTCTTTTGTTAATTATTTTCTTTGCTTTCTATTGCATTATTAAAGCTTAGAGTCAGAGCAATGTTAGGCAGTGTGAGAGATGTAAAAATATCTTCATGTCCTTTATGTGACAGAAATCAAACATAGCTTGAATTGCATGAAGATGAAATTTTGCTGCCTGATGTGAGGTAACAATCTGCTGAACATCTTCCACGTGCCTGCCAGGAATGAACCTAACCCATATTTTTGTTGTTGCTGTTGGAACTGATGCCAGCTGGCAATGCACTCAGCAATGAGGTGCTCTGCTATTAGCTTTTTAGAAGTACTCACCAGCCTCCAATAGCTACAGGGAAACTGAATGGCAGCATGGAGACACTGTCAAGGTATCCTATTTTAACAAAGACACGTCAGCCAGCATGCAGAAGCTGACTGTGTATGCTGCCAGAGCTGGTGGCAAGTGATATGGAAAGCACTTTAGCTTTAATTTCTTTTGCTGAGGTTTTGCCTAAATTCTTTTCCATTTTTTAAATGCATAGGAACACATCTGCACTTTTAAATCTTCAGCTGCAAGAACATTCAGCAACATTTTTGAATCCTGACCTCTGTCACGGAGAGGGGAGTTCAGAAAATCTGTACTCCTATTAATTATTTTGCTGGATATTTCAAATGGTTAAGGTCTTCCGTATGTCCAGTCCTTTATATTTTGCGTAAAGATACAAATAGATAGCAGTCTAGTTCTAAAAGATCCAGTAGTCTGAAACTGTGACAGTCTAAAATAACCCTATGGAAGCCTATGATTCTGGCACAGAAAGGTCTTCAGCTTCTCCAGCTGAATCAGGAACAGGCACTTCTTAAAACATGCATAGAATAAAAGTTTCAGAATATTGTACGTGCACTGCTGGTATGAGGTGATCATTGACTATAATGAAAGCTTTTCAAGGTCAAAGGAAAGTTTAGCTAGAAATTTGCATCAGATGGAAAACTTGATTCATAGCAGCAAGGTCTTTTAAAGGCTTTTCTAACTTTTGGCAGTGATATAGTATATGCTGCAGGCTCACTATGTCTCCTCAGCAGGTCATATATTTTCCTTTATGCTCAGCTGAGTGGAGCTAAGATCAATTTTTAAATCACATTGCTATATTATCCATCTTTACTGTTGCAGACAAGGCAGATAATTGTTTTCTATTTTAGACGTTCTTGAGTTACAAAGCTAAATCCTTTTCCCAAAATTCTATTGTAAGTCTCAAAAAGACCACTGTTTGCTATTTGCAGGGTGTTTGTGTATATAATTTCCACAAAGAGGGTCATAAGCACCACCATCAACACATATTCATACACACTCAAATACAAATAATAAATTATTTCTCTCCTGCAAGAGGTTTTCTTCAAAGCAAGGCGGAATTTGATCACTCCCACAAACAGCTATGAAAGGAAAATAACCATGAAAGAAAGACTTCTGTTTCTGCTAACAAAACAAAATGCATAGCAAAATAAAATGAAGCTCCTTTGCAGGAATATAAAGCACATTAATAATTCAGAAAAAAAAATAAGTTCCTGTGTTCTACTACATAGGTAAACTACAAAGGTAACAAGGTAAACTACAAAGCTTATCTAATTCTTATTTCTATATCTTCTGCAGGAATAAGTTTTGTGTCTTTCAAAACAGACTTGTTCTTGTGCTTTCCTTTCTATGAAATGACTCAATTTTCTATCAAGGTATTACTGCCCAGCAGGTCACTGCCCTTTCTGTGTGTGAGTATGGGACTGAATGCACACTGTCAGACACCACCCTTTCCATGGTGACATTTTTGCTTTTTCTCCACAGACTGATATTGTCAGCTTCTGGAAAGTTTTCCAGCTCGGAGATATGTCTCTGGTACAATGGTCCCCAGGAGGAACCATGGCCATTTACAGCTGGCCAGCAGCAGGAAATACAGCCTTTATATGCCACCTCAGGTCTTCTGTTAAATACCTGTGTCAGACAGCACGGGTCCTAGCGAGTCTCAGCTCATCTTATTGGTTTCTTTGTTGATTTGTTCTGGAAGAAACACATGAATATCATCTCCTTTTCACTCTCCAGCATATCTCAGAGTCTGAAGAGGCACTTTAGCCATACAAGTGGCTTTTGATGGCCTAGCAAAGCACTCAGTACAAACCTCAAAACCTCAAACCCAACACTCCAGTAATGTCACGGATATTCAATACAATTGGTCTCTCTCCTGTTTGGTGTTTATTTTATAGTATATCCAGCAAATTGCTTTTGCTGATACTTAACCAGATGCAAGCTATTTCTAGAAATTACTTGATGAATTTGGACACTTTCATCAAATAAGTCCGTCTGTGATTCTGCATTTGATTGTCTTTGTAAGGTGTCATGGTTATATATTCTTCAGCTTAATATCAGGGTGAACACACACAATCTGACTGGAAATTGTACAACTAAATTTTCTCGTATTATACATGTATCCAACATGGTATTTTTTCAGAGGCAGCAGCCACTATAGATCCATTATGCAACATGCAGAGAAAGAGCAAATTACAAGTACTGCTGTAATGAAAAGAAAATCACTCAAGAACATAACGATTTCTCAGGGCGCTCTGTCTTGGAGTCTGCTGCAACAGATCCTGGCATTGTAGTAATACCACTGATATCCTATAATAAAATCGTGCAGATGTGGAAAAAAACCAAACAAAACAAGAGCTGCAGCTACAACATCCTACTCAAATGAGAGAGAGGGATATAAGATATTAGAGTCATTATTTGCAAAAATTTTACTTTCCTGTAATAGAAAGAACATGCTAAGTGAAATTCTCGAATCACACAGATGGCTACTCTAACCTAGAGATGGATTCCTTTCTGACCTAAAAATCTGTTTCTATTTTTTTCTCTAAACATGAGCTTGTGAATAGACCAGATAAGTCTGAGATTTTTAATGTCATTTAGCTAATTTAGCACCCGAAACTACCTATTCCCAAGCTTTGGAGGATGTGATAGGAAAAGGAACAAATACTGCCTGTATTTTTCTCCCATTAAAGAAAAGATACCTTCTTATATCACAAGGGAAAAAAAAATCCTAAAAGGCCTTTACAGGTGACCCAGGAAAGCCCAAAATTAGTATCTCCATATGAAGCAACTACGGCACAAAAAGTAGCATTTTATTGTATTTTCTAACTCTTCTGCACATGCTGCTTCATTTCAAGGCTAAGGACAAATGTCAGTGACATAACTGACCACTATGGGAATTTCCTTGTCAATGGAAAAAGATATCAATGATATATTTTGCATAAGGAACAGAAAGGTAACAGAACAGCACCAAATCTTTTTGAGTTTCTAGTGATGTCCACAGAGGAACAGAGAGAATAAAATTATCGTTATGTTGCTATATAGAATAGTCAAGTCTATAATGAAGTGGGATTTCACCACATAAGGATCAAAATTGCAACCATTTTTGGCCACTTTTTGATAGAAATTAACATTGTACAATTCACAACATGTTGCAAAAAGAAGCTCACATTATGCCCTGCATTTTTTTCTCCAGGTTTAACAGGAAATCCTCCTCATTTCCTTTAACTGTGATGCATGTTTCGTACCCTCAGTTCCTACCTCCCATTCAGGATTTGCAGTTTTGGCTGTATGTGAATGTGTTAGACAGATCTGAGTAAGAAGCACCACGTTTGAGGAAATAGTTCAGGCTATGTCAAGTTTACTTTAATCCGTCTCTAAAGATCCCAGATAAATCTGACCACTACTCAAGTTTAAGTACCAAGCAGAGTAGACAAGGATAATGAAAATAAAGAGTCCCAGAGAAGCTATGGTAACACACTGATCTTATGCCAAATACTCTGAGCCAAATTAATTCCTCATGTACGTACTCCACTGTGGAGTTACAGTAGAGAAAACTTTACTCAGCATTCTCTGATTACAGGCAAACTCAGTTCCAAAGCAGGGGATAAAATCACTGACCCAAGTATAATAAAGAGACACGGAATGGCAGGGACCAAATAAATGAAGATTGAAACTCATGGACTTGTACTATCCTGAAAGTCAAGCTGCCCTTGTAAAACTTTATTCAAACATTGCAGGAGTTTAATGTACATATTTGGAAATCTCGAAATCATCTGTACAAGAAGAAGATAAACTGTATATTCACTGAGGGTGCAAATAACATTATTGAGATGAAATTGCGGCAGAGGGAGAAAATGCTTTTTTTCAGGCATAGTGCTGCAGGATCTGCAGAACAGCTATTACAGAGTTCAGAGTTAGAAAATAATGCAATGGCATGAAGGAAAATTGCTGGACCAGTTTCCTCCATGGGGAAATAAGTGAACTGGTTTTTGAGGACATAGGTAGAATGTTTTCCCAAAAACTATTGATTTAGGAAGGGGTTTATATAGTAAAGTCTCTTCAGTTTCTTTTCTTTCTTTTTCTTTCTTTCTTTCTCTCTTTCTTTCTCTCTCTTTCTCTCTTTCTCTTGCTCTCTCTCTTTCTCTCTTTCTCTTGCTCTCTCTCTTTCTCTCTTTCTCTTGCTCTCTCTCTTTCTCTCTTTCTCTTGCTCTCTCTCTTTCTCTCTTTCTCTTGCTCTCTCTCTTTCTCTCTTTCTCTTGCTCTCTCTCTTTCTCTCTTTCTCTTGCTCTCTCTCTTTCTCTCTTTCTCTTGCTCTCTCTCTTTCTCTCTTTCTCTTGCTCTCTCTCTTTCTCTCTTTCTCTTGCTCTCTCTCTTTCTCTCTTTCTCTTGCTCTCTCTCTTTCTCTCTTTCTCTTGCTCTCTCTCTTTCTCTCTTTCTCTTGCTCTCTCTCTTTCTCTCTTTCTCTCTCTCTCCCCTCCTGCCTTCCTGCCTTCCTCTCACTCTCTGTCTCTCTCTCTCTCTTTCTCTCCCTCTTTCTATCTCTCTCTTTCTCTCTTGCTCTCTTTCTTTCTATCTCTCTCTCTTCTGTCTGTCCTTCCATCTGTCCTTCTGTCTGTCCTTCCATCCTTCCGTCCTTCTTCCATACTTCTGTCCTTTTTAAATTTTCCAGTCTGTTGCAAAACCATGGAAAACCATCAAGGCAGGAGGTTCAATGTTCCGGCTTTTGTGGGTGAAATCAGCCATGCTTTGTAAAATACCACAAGAAGCAATAAAACTGGAAAAGCATGAGGCTTGGTATGAAAAAATGAAAGATAACTCTTCTTGCTAATCATAACTGAACAGTGTACATATTTTTTCCCATATCTCAACACATTACATTTCAGAATCTAAAACTGCTTTTAGCTGTTCACACTTTAACAGCCTTCCATCTCTATGATCACCAATATTTGCCTTACTGTCTCAAAAGTATGCAATAGCTGATAGCTAAATTGTTACATGTAAGACTGGCTATAGCCTCATGGATCAAGGAAAAAAAGCCTCTTTTTCTTTGATAAGCACCCTCTAATTGCATGAATTATGACGCTTGCTAAGTGTAATCACACATTCATTTTCCTTTTTTAATAGAAATAAAACCACATTATTAGATTTATTTGTCTTTTATTCTCAAGACTGACTTGAAAGGATAGTCAGAGACCTTGCATGGCATAAAAAGTTTTCTACTTCAATATGATGTGTATAACAACAGCAATACCTGTCCTCAGTGGTGCTTCAGCAAGTCTCAGTTCTGGATAGATACTTCTTTTTTTTAAGCTTCCTTGGACTGAACATGCAATAAAATTCCAAGAAGTTAAAGCAATTTTAGGATGAAAACGTTACAGACAAAATGAAAATTTCTTCATGTTCTGAAGATTTTAAATCCTTTCTTATTCAATGTTAGAACTTTTAAATGTAACATCCAGCTATAGCACCAAGCTAGTCTACAGATTTGGGAACACAATTTACATTAAAATAAATACAATTCTTTCAAGTCTCAATTTATTTTAGATAAGTAACTTTTATTTCCTTTTAATATTACTTGTTCCACATTTTTATCTAAAGAGATCAGCTTGCTTACTTGATATTTTACATTTTATTACAGATACAACTTATTTAATAGCTTCCTGAAATGCCAGCCCTGTTTTCTCTCTCAACTTCTGTTACCTCTGAATTTATAAAGTTCTGTGTCCACTTCTGTTTGCTGGATGGTAACTTTTATTGAGAGAAAGACATTGCTAGAGACAAAAAGGTAAAAGTTGTTCTCGTTTAGGAATTAACTGTTTGATTTCAAAGGCAAGCTTGAAAAAAAAAATTCCTACAATTTACGAACTGTTCTGATGGCAATTACCTGTCACTAAAAATATTGTTTTAGATGCCAACTGAATGAGTTAAAATCGTGCTAGGAAGTATTAATAATGTTACTTGGCAGCAGTAGTACGTCTATAAAAAGAACTTTAAACTATTGTAATTAATAATACAAAATATGAACCCTCATAAACTAATCTTTTTAGGATTTTAGTCAATCTTGTGGGTGCCATTGCACAGTGACATCATTTTATTATGGACACAGATCACTCACTCCAACACTTTCAGATGTATAATATTTTGCCTGAAACTTTGAGCAGTAAGTAAAGAACAAAAGAGTCTTCAGACAGAGATTATGAATATGTCTTCCCATCCAGGAATATCTGAGAAGCAGAACCAAAAAATTTATACCTTTACCTGATAAATGTAGTTTTGTTGTCTAGTAAAAGAGTATTGTTTTAGAAGAACAGAATTTGAAATAAAAACATGAATTTAAAATGGCATACCATTTACTGTTAATTTTTAACCTGTTTATGTTTCCATTTACAATTTAAGATTGTGGTAACTGAAACCATTACAATGACTTTTTTTTTTCCCCCCAACTGCTTACTTTATACATTTTATACAATTTCATAGAACTGGTTTCAATGTTTCCTCTTTTCTAGTGAACTCAACTTTTCTTGTTAATCTCAAATGTCTTTAGCAGATCCACAGAGAAAAAATAACCATATACAACTACAGAAAAGTATTATATGTTTTTGAAACAAGCAAAATTCATGAGGAGGTTTGGAAACTCAAAATCGTTAAAGAAAACAAAGTAAAAAGAGTAGTTTGTTTATTTTATTTTTCATAGTGCATGCATAACTTGAACATACAAAGATTTTTGATCTTTACCTCAAAGATATCGAAAGAGAATAAAAGTTATCCAGTCTGAATCTAAAATATTAATTTCTTTCCTCATTTCAATTTTACTCATGTATATTAAATTGTTCCAATAGTGATTTCAGGATCTGTCAAACACTTCATGGCTGCTATCCCACAAGAAACATTTTTCTTTTTTCCATATCTATATAGGGAGTAATAAGAATCTGTGTCAAGAAGCAGAGAGGTTCATAGGCTTTCTTTATGCTGCAGAATCATATAACAATTTTAAAAATGCATAAAGTCTGCTAAGAGAAAACCTGGTGCATAGTAAGTTGGGCTACAATAACTGCATCTGAGTCAAATTTCAACTGGTTATAAAAAAAATTGAAACTAAATTAGATGTTCAGTTATACTGTCTCTATCAGGACTTGCTCTTTAAAGATGAAATGGATTTAAAGACAAGACTATTCAAACAGATTTTGCCAGAAATTTCAGAAAACATACAGATGGAGACATAAACATTGAAGCAGGAACAAATGGAAATAATTGGAAACTTCTGGTGGGATGGGATATAACCCAAGGTGTGGATGATGGGTTGACGACACTTTGCCTTTTCCAGAGGATTTTACCAAGTGAAGAGTACATTAATTTCTGAGAAGATTTCTGAGAATCCTCCTGTGTAAATTGCTGGGACAAAGTGCTGTATGATCACTCCCTTCAGTCATTAGTGCTCCCTTCCAGCTCCCCCTTTGCTTGGCAGAAATCACTTCTGCAGAGCTCCCAGAAGTACAAAGCACTGAGACCATGTTCTGCAACTTCGATATCTCACTGGCAAATGTTATGGTGTGCCTGTAGCATAGACTTCACTCTGAATAGGGTTCATTTATTAATCTACAATTAACTGACTGACAGAAAGCCACAGAAAGTCAGAAACTGAATTATAGAAAAGCCTGAGTTGGAAAGGACCTTAAACATCATCTAGTTCCAACTCTCCTGCCATGGACAGGGAAACCTTCCACTAGACCTGGTTGCTCTAAGCCCCATCCAGCGTGCCTTGAACACTTCCATGAATAGGGTATTCACAGCTTCTCTTGCCTCTTCCAGTGCCTCACCATCCTCACACTAAGGAACTTCTTCTTATCATCTTATCTAAACATATCTCCTTTCTACTCCAAGCTGTTATCCTCGTCCTATCACTATAGACCCTTATAAAAAGTCCCTCTCTAGCTTTCTTATGGTCTTCTTGAAACTGAAAGGTCACAATGAGAATTTCCAAAAAGCCTTTTCCTCTACAGGCTGAACAACCCCAACTCTCTCAGCCTGTCTTCATAGTGCCCTTCATAGAGGTGATCCAGCCCTCTGGTCTTCATGGCTGTGCTCTGGACTCACTCCAACAGACCCACATCTTTCTTGTGCTAATGACCCCAGAGCTGGATGCAGCACCCCAGATGGGTTCTCATGAGAGCAGGCAGGGGCAGAATTCCCTCCCTTGCCCTGCTATCCGTGCTGCTTTGGATGCAGCACACGACGCACTTGGTTTGCTGGTCTGTGAAGGTGCATTACTGGCTGGTGGAGTTTCCCAAGTCCTTCTCCTCATGGCTGCTCTCAGTCTTTTCTCTGCCCAGTGTGTATTTGTGTCTGGGGTTGCTCTGGTCCAGGACCTTGCACTTAGCCTTGTTGAACTTCTGAGTGTTGCATGGGCCAATCTTTTAAACTTGCCAAGGTCCCTCTGGATGGTATCCTTTCCCTCCAGTGTGTTGACTGCACCACACAGCTTGGTGTTGTCAGCCAGCTGGCTGAGGGTGCCGTCAGCCCCACTGCCCATGTCATTAACAGAGATGCTGAACAGCTCTGGTAACAATACTGATCTCTGTGGGACACCCCTCACCCTTGTCTGTACTTGGACATGGAGCCATTGACAACAACTCTTCGAGTGCGACCATACAGTTGATTCCCTATCCCCTGAGTGGTACACTCATCAAATCCATGCCTCACCAGCTCACAGACAAGAATGTTGTGTGGGACAGTATCAAATGCTTTGCACAATTACAGGTAGCTTCCCTCATCTACCAACACTAGCCCTGTCATAGAAGGCCACCAAACTTGTCAGGCAAGGTTTCCCCTTAGTGAAGCCATGTTGGCTGTCATCAGTCACCTCTCTGTTTTTTATATGCTTCAGCAGTTTCCAGGAGGTTCTGCTCCATGATCTTGCCAGGAACACAGGTGAGACAGACCAGTCTGTAGACAGGTCTTCCATTTTACTCTATTTAAAAATGGGGGTTATGTTTTCCCTTTTCCAGTCAGTGGGAACTACACCACGCTACCTACTTTCAGCACTTATTTACATGTGAACCAGGGATTTGAAATATTGTACTTTCAGTCGTAGACACTTACGTTGATGTGGAACCCTAAACTTCATTATTTCGTTGTATGTGCCAAAATCCCAGACAGTAATTCACAGTCTATATTTTCTCATTTATCTTCTAGCTAATTTTAAAATAATGAAATCAAAGACATTTGTTGCATATATGGTTTATTTAGTTTTTCTTATGTATTATATTGCTGGATATTATCCAAAGTACCATATCAGTCAGCATTTTCACCACCTCAGTTGTTCAACAAGAGTTTGACTATGAATACATCTACAAGTAATATGAATCGTCCATGCCAAATGTGCGGTCACTAACTGTAGACGTGGAATTGGCAGAGATCAGTTGGGCTCGATGTTCATAAGGGTCTTTTTGAACATAAATCACTCTATGATTTTATGACATTTTCAAATTTTCCTATTACTAAAGTGTAATAAAAAATGTCATACTCCAAAAAGAACTTCAGGTTTGATCTTTAAGACCAACGCACTATTCTCAGTGAAATATTGCAGCAATAAAGGATTTCCTGGCAGGCATTTCTGTCAGACTGGAAAAGATGCTGTGCTGCACAAAGCAGGATGGTCATCACAGCAGAGTAACCAGCTGCTGTGATGGCTCCTTCTTGGAAGTGGTCACCATCTGTGAGCAGTTGCTATGATTAAAGTCTGCCAACAGGTAACTCTTAGTGGAGCAAGGCCATCCTGATTGTGAGCTTTGACAGAGATATTTAAAAGTCACAGAAATCTTTTGCTCAGAAGAGAGGCAATTTAATTAGCAATTTAAAAGATGCTGGAGAAAGACTTTTTTATTTATCAAATTCCATATGCTGGACATCTAGGCTAGAATCAAAATTTAATTTATTCCTCTTATGAAGAAAACAAGCTTGAGTTCAAAGATGATCTAGGTGTAGTAAATTATCTCGTTATTAAATATCAGTTTTTCCAGTTATCAGTTTTTCCAGTACAGAGATGAATTTTCAGGATTCTGAAACTAAATGACAAATTTACCACTATCATAAAGCATGTGTTCCATGTAGCATAAATTGTTCAATGTTAATTAGAATTTACTAGTGGCCATGAACTGGTTGACTCATATTTCCTGGAGGATACTCTTTTGTGCTGCTTTAGCAGAAAGGTGATCCATTTCAAAAAGTTGGTAAAACCTACAATGAAGAAAAAATTGAAACATTTGCAAATATCTTTGAAAGTCATAGTCTAGGCAAAGTTGTCTGGATGAAACCCCTAATCTAAGGCGGATAACTTCATTCATCCTCGAGCACCTAGGACGTCTGTTTTGTTGATCTCCTATTCATGTCAGCTGAGCTGTAGGTCTAGGGATAAATCCTGGACTCCCAGAGAGAATGATCTGAACATTAGAAATTTCTAGTACTAAAGGCTTGGGGGGTGTCCAGTACTACAGTTTTTTAATTTTTTTTTTGTTTTGTTTTAATTTGTTTGATGGAGGAGATGGGAGCTGCAGGTTAGGGCATCATTATCCATTGGAGAAAAGAGATAGAATCTGTTCTAAAGAGTAATTAGTGAGGAGGTGGGTAAGAGTGTTGTATTGATACTGATGATGTGTGTGTGGACATAGATACATATTTATTATTTAATGATATTGAAAATACAGTTTGTTGAAGAAATTACCTACAGTGCAGACAAGGAAATCTGGCACATGTATTCTGCCTAGGTTTAGGTCAAAGAACAGTCAGTACTCTCATAAGAGGGCCTTTCAGAGTCCCAGAAGGAACAGGAAAGAAGGGGGAAATGGAAATAAAGGAGATGGAAATTATGGAAATTATGGAAATGGAAGTGATGGAAATGGAAATGGAAATGGAAATGGAAATGGAAATGGAAATGGAAATGGAAATGGAAATGAAGTGGGTATGAAGTAGCAATCATCCTTGTGCTACTGTACAGATCCATAATGTTTCTGACTCTTGGACAATGGGTAAGAAAGACAGGAAATACATAGTAGAAAAGCTATTTAAAAAGTGATAAAGATAATCAAGAACTTGATTTCTTACAGGGTTTAGACAAAAAGTAAAACACAATGAGGAAGCTAATTATCAACTGGAAGATAGGCATGGAAGATCTCCTGACAGCTAAAGCCAGTCTCAGATCTCTTACCTAATTTGCCAGTCAGGGGAGTACATTTCCACTACATTTTAGAAAGACATCAGCATCTAACACAGGTATTTTCATTCCCCGCAATGAGACCTCAAACAAATAATAAAAAACATTTTCTGTTCGTACTATTGATTTGGACACTTCATCAATTCATTTGGGTTAGAACTCATCACCTCATTGTCTGAATCATTTTAATCTAACAATCATAACTGAAAAGAAAATATTTAAAATAAAAGTAATTTATTTTAGATTTTGTATTTAATTTACTCATAGAAGCCTACAGTATTTTTGTAGTTTCACTGGTTTTAACAAATTGCTTTATTATCTTTTCTGTAATGGTTTAAAAAGAGAAAACCCCTTTCAAAGTCTTCGTTGCTTTCCATAGTGGGCTTAAATCAAATCTTCTTCTGGGTAAGTGTAACTCTTCTAATGAGGTTTCCATAGCAAGGTCCTTGAGATAAGTATCTAAAACTATTATACACACGAATGGATTCACATAAACCTACAAAAGTATTTAAACAAATGGCTGAAGAAATCAAACCAAAACAAAAGTGCAGATAAAGTGATATTTGTAATGTACAGCTTGAGAAAAGGAGAGTACAGCATGGGATTTCCTGCAGAGGATCAACATTTAGTTATCTTTGTGAGACCTTTTTCAAAGTCTGTGCAAAACTGGAGCTTTGTCAGGTTGCATAAATCAGGTCCAGAAAACCCTGAACTGTGTGACAATCATTAGGTTTAAGATATAGAAGAAAATGTATGATCTTTTTTCTGACACTTCCTGATGACAATAAAGAGAATTTTGTCTTCTTTCAGGCACATTTTACCTCCTTCCCTATTCCTCGTTCTTTCTCTCCACTCTTAGCATTTCCTGTGATAAACTGACCTCCTGAAACTTCCTCAGAGGGAAAAATTCATCTCAAAATTGTGAAGCTAGAAGAGGTTTAGTTCTAGCCAAAATCTCTCCTCCAAAGCTTAGCCTCATCAAATGGTTTTGCATCTCACCAGCAGAAAGTCCCTGGTAGGCTGTAAAGGGATTTGTTCTTTTGCAAGTAACAGGTTTCAAGCAGCGGATAACCTTCATAAATGGATTCAGGCTGTCTTCTTTCTGAGTTGAGAAATAGTGAGTGTTTTTAATGTGGTGAAAAAAAAAAAATCAAAAGTTAGAAATACTGCAGTCATAAAGTTTAAGCTTTCTAATCAAATCAAAAACTGTAGGATGAAAGAGACAGAAGTAGAGAGAGTGGAAGGGTTAAATGAGGACAAACATAAGAACAGTTAATTCATAAAGCCAGTCAAGACTGCAGCACCTCAAAGACATAATATGAGGCATCATTCAGTGGTGTTATTGATCAGTGAAAACCCCCCGGAAATAAAACAGAGTAATAAGCACAGCCTTACCAAGTGATAACAACTCTCACTGACACAGAATAGTTTTCTAACTGATGTGAGAGATTCTTTTTCCCAGGTAATTTCTTCACTGACAGTTTGATCTTGCGCTACAGCAGATTGTCTGCAGCCTGCACGTTCTAAAGCGTTTCAGCATTGGAGACTTACGTGAATGTTGCCAGCTCAGTCACACCATAATTTAGAAGCTCAAGAGCCTGAAGAAAGCGTGTCTTCTGCCCTCTAAGGTTTAGACAGGCTTCAAGGACTGCTCCCTGGTGATAACTGTGGCAGGTAGCTTTAGGGCGGATGGCACAAGTGTTTCTTGGAAGCAGAAGTTTACCTATCAGAAGCAGTAAGAAATTATTAATTTGGATGTTTTCACATGGCCAACATTGAAACTGTTGAGACTACTGACTGAGCTAAATTGTTATTCTTTAAATTCCACTTCTTTTTACTCTTTTACTAATATGTAACAGGACAACACTGAAGACATTCACTGCTGGAGCTTTTTTCTGATCAGCATAGGACCCTTTGCCATGCAGTAGATGTCAAAAATCACAGATCACAGAATCACAGAATGGTTTGGTCTGGAAGGAACCTTAAAGATAATCTAGTTCCAACCCTCCTGCCATAGACCTGGACACATTTCACTAGACCAGGTAGCTCAGTGCTCCATCCAACCAGGCCTCAACTGAAGTTTTCCAGCATTCAGCCTAGGAATAAAGTCATCGATCACAGTCCAAGGTTTGAATGTTGTATGCAAAGGTGTATTCCTCTTCATGTATTCTTTAGGTCAATTAATGCATTCTTTCCCTCGCTTTTCATTTGGATCCTTTCCTTTGTAACAGTTCTGTCAGGGTAGTAGGCAGGTTCTTTGAAACTGCTACCCAAAATGCTTGTGCTATACCTTCATGTCTCTCAAATAAGTGCAGCTGTAACAGCCAGGTGCATTATATTTCAAAGAAATGAGTTTTCAGCCTGACCAGGCATACTCTTAAAGATAAAGCAAATAGCTGTAGGAAAGACAAAAAGATGAAAAGGAAAGGAAAAAAAGAGAATGGAAAAGAATGAAAGAATAAAAAATAAAGTAAAACAGTTAACAAAAAAAGGAGCATGATAGTAGGGGAAGGGAAGAGGAAAAAAGGAGCAAATTTTTATATTTCGAAACAGAAATATTCTGACTTTTCACATAAAAAAGAAAAAAGTCTTTGTTTTGGAATGTTCTGAAATACACTTTCTGTGTTTTCGAAAGTAAATAATCTCCCAACTAAAAACGTTTGACTTCGAGTCAAATCAATTTCTTGGTGGATCAGAAAAAAATACTCTTTTATTTTATTTAGCCAAAGAAAACGTAACTTCAGGAGGAATAAGAAATAATTCTTCAGGCAGGGCAGAGAAGGGGAAACAGTTATTTTCACTTGTTTGTCTGCTAGTCTTTTAGAAACAACCTTCTCTATTCAGTCTTATACATCTCTGCCATAGACAGCATGTTTACAAAGCAGTCTGAATTTTTTCTTCCTTTCAATTAACCCCTGTGCCATGGAAGTTTTCAGTAATCTTTTTTACATTCTCGTTTAATCTTCTGCTCACTCCCTACAGATTCGATCTCTTCCCTTCGTCATTATAAGTGACTTCTGCAGCAAGTCTTCTTTTGGTGAGTATGAACCTGCAAAAGCAATTTCTCCCACTTTTCTGGCCAATTTTTTTTGTAGCAGTCTCCTTGCCTTCCCTTTCAACTTCTCTTGGGATGAGAGGTCTCTTTCTTCCAAAGTCCTGGGGGCTGAGGTGGTCAGACAGCTTCTTTTCTCCAGCAACATGGATGCCCTTTCTAAAACCCTTTTAATTTCCTGTGGGACAACTCTCCAGAGATATCTGCTAGTTTATACCTGTCACTGAATGGGTGTCTTCCTCCTGCTCATGGGTGAGCAGGGGGATTCTCCCTTTGTCACAAGGAGAGCCTGTCAGATGTGGGGGCAGCAGCACGATGGGAGGCTTCACAAAGGGGCATATTAGAGATGTAGGACTTCATTCATAGAATTTTAGACCAGTACAGAGTCAAGAGTTAAAACAACTCATTTGAACATAGACAATATTGCATGAAATCTTACACTGCTGAGATTTTCGCAATGATCTGCTGCTATTACTTCATCAAGAGGTCAAGTATCAGCTTTTCCAGATTACACCATCTACTAAACCACGGGCAAAATCAAAGAAGTTTAATTAATATAACAATTCTTTGTTATTAACAAGGTGGTGGTGAAAACATCATTAAGAAGGAATATGCAAGTAGGTCTGGTTATTGCAACGGTGATCAAGGCTTGACTTGTGCGGAGGGGCTCAGATGTGTCACAGCTGTCAGGATCAAACTGCATTGTGGCAATGACTACTCAAACATGACACAACGCAGGGTGGGGTAATATACTCCACTTAAAAAAGGAAAGCAAAAAAGGGACCTCATCTAGACAACACACACACACACACCCACACCCACACACACACACCCCAACATTATATTTTAAACAGATCGAATAGCCCCAGGAAAATATTGAAGTAAAGAACTGATGAGGTTAAAAATTCCTGCGGTTCCTACAGTGAACAACAGCACTGCCGATCTCAGTCACTGATTAATAAAACTTCGTAGTAAATGCTATTCTGACCAAAAGTCTAGCAAATTCTATCTGACAACACTGGCTTTTCCCCTTCTATTTTTATTCCTAAGTTCTCCTCATTTGTTCAGATATGCAAGGCACTTTGCAGAATCCTGGGCTTTTAAAAGTGCACCCCATGCACCATTTTAATTTCTGATACTGGATTTGGCACTGCGATTTTGCTTTAGAGAAGCTGAAAAAAAACCAAGTTCTGTGGTAATAAAGAACCACATTACATAGTGAAAGTTGCCAAATTTTTTACATTAACAAACTCTAACAGCACTCTTTGCTTCCTATTTATTTTGATTTGAGAATACATGTTTTAAAGGGGAACACTTCTATTTTATCAATTCCAGTATCTCATCACACCGTGTACATTCAGATCACCAGTAAGATGAAAGCATGATGGATGAAAAAAGGAAAGGGAATGGAGGAGCTGGGTATGGGAAAATCAAGGCTTAGATCCAGTCTGAGTTATTTGTGAATTTTTTTCACAGTCGTTTCAACATAAAACTCTTACTGACTTAAGGAAAAGTATCAGCACTTCTTTAGCTGGTGCAGTACTTTAATTTCATATCTCTTTGACTACCTCACAGCACCATGATATGTGTGTAATAAAAGTAAGATCTTTAATATCCTTATCCACCTCCAAGAGCAATATAATTTCCTACTGCCTTCACAGTGCTCAAAAATAAAACAGTATCTTTTTCCTGCTCGTTAAAGCAGCATTAATAAAGAGTGGGTACTGTTTATCAACGTCTCCTGCTGCTTCCTACGCACAGGTGATATTATTTCTCTGCAAGATGTCTGCTGTGCTCACAGGAATGCTGCTTGTGTGCAAAATGGCTGGCGAGGAATGTGGCTTCAGAAGTGGCGTTTGCTGCCTTGGAGCACATTTTGCAGAACATGCATGCTGAGAAATGCTTCCTACATTTCCAGCTTCCATAATTCCGGGCTAAGCAGGAGGTTTATCTCTCCTTAAAATGAGAAATGTGTCACTGACTGAGACATTTGCCTTTATTCCTTTAAACATTGAATTAAGGTCATGATCTTAAAAAAGGTATTAGTAAAGTAACTACATAATAGAGATGAGAGCTCAAATAATGCAGCAACTTTAAAGCTGGAGATCAGTTTTGCACTTCAGCACTAGCAGCCACAGATACAATGGGGGGAAAAAGTTTGAAATTTAAAGGAAATCTTCAGATCATGTAACTTCAATTGTAATATTAAAAGGAAATGGAGGAGGGGAACACTACAGAGAGTGAGAGCTTAGCTCTTCCGCCTTTGTCTCGGTGCTTTGCTTGCTCCTGGTGTTAAATAATCCTCCGTACAGTGGATATAATATATTGGAGTAAAAGAGGTCAGCTTAACTTTAAACCCTACACAGACATAATATGAAATTATCTGGTGGGAGTGTGTCACTCTGGACACAGATATGGAAAGGGATTCAGACCACTATTTAGCTCATGGTAAAAAGTGTTTGCAACTTACATAAGGAGGACCTCTTTAGAAACACTGAAAAATATCCTGAAATAATTGTGCTGCTATTCAGATATCTGAGGAAATGGTATTAAAAATGAAACATGAACAGGAATTTTTTTTAAAGGCATTAATTAATTGGGTAAGAGACATTTTTTAGATTCAGACCATCAAACTGACTTCATTTTGTGCCTGTGCTTCAAATTACCTGAGAGACTTATCTCCTGAAGACAGACCTAATCAGAACAAATGGCAAAAGCTCTTGAGGTTTCAAAAGCCGATATGCAAAGATGACTGGTATTCAAGTGTTAGCTGGTGCCAAGGGTATTGCACAAGGCTTTCAAAATGCGTTTACTACATTTTAGATAATCAAAGTAACATGTTTTACTTTTATAAAATTACCCATAGTTACTGAAGACCTGCCTTAAAATCAATGAATGGATTAAAAATTAGTTGCTCAGGGTATTACCAATGTTTCTGAGAACTAAACTTTACTCTTGACATTTTTCTCTAATGCAATATGTGACTTAGTTATCACCTTCTAAATACTTTTGAACTTGGACAGAACTTTGCAATAATACACAATTCCCATAAATAGGATTAGATATGCAGTAGTATCTGTTCTGGACAGATTTCTCAATGAGACATGCCCAGTCTGCTGTGTGTCACCACCATAGTCTGAAGTTTGCTGTTCTACTTTTCAAGGAGAAGTAGATTCAAACTGAGTGCAAATGTAAATGTTTAGTAAAGAATAATAATAATAATAACAATAATAAAATCTGCTTGTAGTTAATTACTTAATACAAAACATTTGTTTTAAATATAGTGTGCTTGGATCACGAAAGTAAGAAGACACACTTGTTAAATGTACTAACAACATCACAAAAGCCCATGAAAGCAAGTTAAAAAAAAGACAAGACAGGCTCAGCAGCTATATACGGGCCAGCCATGGTGACTTATTTGGACTTCTTATTGCCACAATTTTTCAAAGCCAGAAGATGTAGATTTAAGTCCCATATTCTGAGCAATGGCTCCTATCCAAAACAGGTGATGTAGCAGTGCATCCTGACTTCATGAGGGAGCAGAGGAGATGCGCGACACTCCAGCCAGGGAGGAATCTTTAGCCACCCAAGTGTGATGGGTTGGGGCTAGACAGAAAGATGAGCATGGGCAACCTTGCAGTGGGACCACACTACTGCTACAGGTGACCTGGTCAGGAAAAATTAGATGATGTCTTTTTAAAACAACTGGAAGAAGCCTCATTTTGACAGATATCTGTCTTCTTGAGTGACCTAACCACCCCAGTATCTTGGGAAGGGAAACAGAGCATGGAACAAGCAATTTAGGAGGTGGTGGAATCCAGGGTCCTGAGAGGAAGAAAGAGGGCAAGAAATAGGACTTAGCATCAACTGTAATTTAATCAGGTTAGGAAATAGATAAACAAACTGCACAGACAAAAATTCATCATGTGTCACAGGATGCAGCCACTAGTCCATTTTGAGGCAATTCTTGATCACCTTTTTTTACCTCACAGTGAACAGAACAGTTCCAAAGGACTAGGAGAAAACAAATAGCACTCCTGTCTCCGGGAACGTAAAACAGGAAGAGAAGAAGGAAATTAAACAGCTGGGCTCAGAGGGTTGTGACCAGTGGCACAAAATCTTCAGCTGGAGGAGCATCACCAGTGTTGTATCCCAGTGGTCAATAAGACCTCTAGGATCAATACTGGTTTATGTCTTTCCAGTGACCAGGATGACAGGATGGAACAGACTCTTAGCAAGTCTGCAAATGACACAAAACAGGGAGGAGGGGCTGATTGGCTGAGTGGCTGGACTGCCTTCCAGATGGACATGGATAAGCCGAAGAAATGGGCCAATATGAACTTCTAGAAGTTCAGTTTCTTGGCAACGCCAAATTCTGCACATGGGAAGGAATGACTCTGGATATCAGTACACACTGGGAACCAACTAGATGGGAAACAACAACATAGAAAAGGACTTGGGGTTTTTGGTTTTGATTTTTTGTTGGTTTGGTTTGGTTTGTTTTTTTGTTTGGCATGAGCCAGCAATGTACTCTTGTATCAAAGAAGACAAGTGGGCATCCCGGGCTGCATCAGGAGACTGTCAGCAGGTCAAGGGAGGTGATCCTCCTTCTCTGTTTGAGCTCTGGTGAAACAAATCTAGAGTGCCAGGTCCAGTTCTGATCCCTTCAGTACCAGAGAGACATGGACATCCTGGAGTGAGTCCAGCAAATAGCCACAGAGGAAACAGGGGACAGAAGCAAGTCTTACACAAACTGAGGACACAGAGCTGAGGCTGTTCAGGTAGGCATTTTATCTGTGTGTGTAAGCATCTCATGGCAGGGTGTAACAGTTGGACTGGATGGTCTCTGGAGGTGTTTGCCAACCTCAAAAAATTGGTGATTGTGTAGCTCTGAATATGGATTGACAATTACTATATTTATATAACATGTAAAGAAAACATTGCTCAGAACTTTTAAAAATGTGTAAATAATCCCTTTGTTCTCATAAATATGGTCTTAGCTGACGAGTGACTCAGCACTTATTTAGATCAAAAGGAGCATTTCTATTTATTTAAAAGAGATTAGAAACAAACTCTTCAAGGATTTATAATAAAAACCTCTAAAAATTATAAGGTTACTTTATTTGCTTTAAAGTTATTCAAATTACCAGTTTCTTATTACCTGCAGTTACTTCAAACATTTGAAGTCGTTTGAAAAGTTACTGTTCACACACAACTATACATTGATTCTCTAGTGATTTTTAAAGGCCATTTATATTGATATTAATGGCCACAAGTAAACTATAAAAAAGGACCCTGATCACAGAATCTTGGAATCATTTAGATTGGAAAAGAATTCTAAGATCACCAAGTTCAACCTTTGACCAATCACTGTCATGTGAACTAGACCATGGAACTAAATGCCATGCCCAGTCATTTCTTGCACACCTCCAGGGATGGTCACTCCATCACTTCCCTGGGCAGTCAATTCCAATTCTGAATAAACCTCTCTATGAAGAAATTTTTCCTGATGTCCAGCTTGAACTTCCCCTGGTGCAGCTTCAGGCCATTTCCTCTTGTCCTGATGCCTGATGCCAGATGCCTAGGAGAGAACCTGACCCCCATCCATCCACACCCTCCTTTCAGGGCTTTGTAGAGACTGATAACATCTTCCCTGAGCTTCCTTTTCTCCAGACAAAACAACCCCAGCTCCCTCAACTGCTTCTCATAGGACTTAACTCCTAGACCCTTCCTCAGCTCCTTTGCTCTTCTCTGGACACTCTCCAGCACCTCGATGTCTTTCTTGCAGTGAGGGGCCCAGAACTGGGTACAGCACTTGGTGGCCTCTGCAGTGCCAAGTACAGGGGGACAGTCACTGCCCTGGTCTTACTGGACTCACCATTGCTGATACCAACCAGGATGTCATTGGCCCTCTTGGCCACTTTGGCACACAGCTGGCTCACTTCCAGGTGCTGTTCACCAGCACTCCCAGCTCCTTTTCCACTGCCCCAGCCTGTAGCCCTGAAAAGGGGTTGTTGCAACTCAAGTTCAGGACCCAGCACTCGACCTTGTTGGACCTCCTACCATTGGCCTCAGCCCATCAATCCAACCTGTCCATATCCCTCTGCCTTCCAGAGAAACACTCCCACCCAGTTCCACAAACTGAGTGATGGTGCACTCAAATGCCTCATCTAGATCATCAATAAAGTTATTAAGCAGGGTTGGACATAAAACTGAGCCTGGGGGAACACCTATAATGACTGGGCACCATCTGGATGCTACTCCGTTCCCCACCACTCTCTGGGCCTGGTCACCCAGCCAGTTCTTTACCAAGAGAAGAGAGCACCTGTCCAAGCCATGAAAGCCAGCTTCTCCAGGAGAATGCCATGGAAGATAGTATCAAAGGCTCTGTTGGAAAGCATAAAACCATGAAGGATGTGGCTGCTCTGAGTTTTGTTTTGGATAGTCAAAAGCAATGCTTGCTGTGCTCTTCTTGCCTGCAACATGAATGTGTTTGGCCTCAGTTTTGGTACCAAGATTTTCAGCTACAGACTCATATTAGTTTGGTCCTGGGTCTGTGCTTTGAAAACAAAAAAGGGGGGCACACTCCCCCTCTTTCCAGAAAATCCCTGTTCTTCCAAAGAAGAAGCCACTCAGGCTGTTTCTTATGGGTCTGTCTATGAAAAAAATGAGAATGAGAAGCAGTTATCTTCCTAGAGTCTTCCTGAAATGTGGCTGAGAATGGGTTAAATATCCCTCCCAGCTGCAGTGGGGCCAGCTCCTCTTGGCAGCTCCTGAAGGAGCACTGCTGTAACCTACTGGATCCTGACATGAATTAAAACCAAACAGTGATAGGCATGAAAATATCACACACCACCTGTGCCAATGTCCTCACAGCTCCTCTCCATGTCTCCATTTTCCCCATCAAATGCACAGAAAAACTTAACTTGCCTGCAGAAAGAAGCATTCTTACAGTCCTGTCCTTGGAATGGCTACCTCAGTGCCACAACTGCAAAGAAAACACCATGGCCAATGTGTTGGTCGGTGCTCCTCGTGGCCAACATTGAACAACCATTTCAGTAAGCAGCAACTTCTTCCAAGTCAACTTCACAGCAAGTGAGAAGTTCTACCTGGTTGTGGAAAATCAAAACCTTGTGTACATTGTAAGACTGTTGGGCTATGACTAAATCATGTCCTGAGTGCCCACAAAGTTTTAAATTACTGGTTTTTTGACATCTAGCACTAATTGACATTTCGTGTTTGTATCTTAAGAGCTTCAAATTACATTTATTTTATCTGCACTAGATGCAAAACATTTCTGAGTTCATTACTATGTCCTTGGTTTTTAAATTATTGGGAGCAAATTTTTCAATATTATGTCAAAATTAATGAAAAAAATTCCCTCTTCCTTTCAGGCTCTAATTTCTGTCTTTCAGGCAGAAGCATTGTTACTGCATGTATAGTTTATAGAACATATCCACCATATTCATCTCCTGAAATAAACAGGCACATTGCTCAGTTTCTCTCAGTTATGTACATATGGGTTCTCCTGTGCATCCATGTATATTGCATTCTCACTTTCCTATATATA
>VWPU01003313.1:0-50163 GCA_013398955.1 Callaeas wilsoni | reverse complement strand
TATATATAGATAAAATACACTGTTTTCCTCAAGATGTATTTTCATATGGTTGTTTAGAGAAAATTAGCAGATCATAATACTTGGGTAGAAAAGAAGCACATTATATGAAGTCAGTTCATGACAAAGAATTAAAGTTGATGTTTCCCCATCCTTTTCTTCCTCCAGTCCTCACAGACTTGTGCATCTTCCCCATGTACTCTCTGGAGTAAGTCATGCCTTTTATTACCTGTGTGTGCAGAACTGATCACACAAGTCTCCAGTTATGGCATCCTGGCCTATCTTATATTTAAGGAAAAGCAGGCAATGAAACAGTATGTTTCAGGATTCATCTCAAGAAGAAGGAAGGCAACAGTAGTTGCACATTGCACAAGCTCTACTACAGTGAATCTATAAAACAGAAAGCAGCACCCAGATGTTTCATTGCCTAATTCACATGATATAATCAATTACTCTGCACCACAAGACAGGTCTTTCTACTCCTTTCCGTTACTTACATTGTGTGTTACAGGCTGTGATAATATGACAAGAGAAATGGACAATTTTATGACCAACTACACCACAATGCAGGATAATTAGAAGACTTGTATAGGATTGCTTTTACCTCTTTTGCTGGGGAAGGATCAGTTGCAATTTCACTGTAACAACTGCCGTCCTACTCAAAATGTCTGAAGAGCAAAATTACAAATCTGGATTGCAAGACAAGCCAAGGAGCTGCTCCAAATCCCAGGCACAAATCCTGGCAAGCAGTCCTCACTTGGTGTTGCAGGACACACAGACGCATACCTCTCAGAGCTACACAGCATTGCAGACCCCAACACAGCACTCAGAAACGTGGCATTTGAGTTTCTGCCCTCTGTTTAAGCTGCACAACAACCACCTTGCAGCTTAGAGGGCTGGCACGGAGAGCCATGGACTACTGAGACCTAAAGACTCTGGTTTGATTGTTTTTGTTTCTTTTCAGACCAGTATTGCAAGATACAAGCAGCAAAAATTGTCACCTTTTAATGCACCAGAAAAACATAGTTAATGGATGGTGACAAATTGGAAAATGAAAACAAATGAAGCAAAAATATTGTATTAGAAGTGTAAGTAAAACGGCTGAAATATTGGCAGATCTCTGCATTGCGTTCTAGAAGCATGAAGAAGTAATTCTAAAGCATAATTTGTTCTGCGCCTTACCAAAAATGCTAATTTATTACCGTATATTAATGAATATTCAAGAATCTGGGCTACCATGTTAAGACAGCTATATGATATACTTCCCCATCACTCATCTGTGATCCTCGCTAGGTTAATGGCTTTCCCAGCCAGGATTTTCATACCTTGGACTTATCTCTTTTGATGCACTTCTGCAGCATTTGGGGACCTGATGAATGCACATCCCAGTGTCTGCTAGCCCTTGATCTTAGGAGAACAGAGGCAGGCAGAGTCACTGTTGGACCGTTGGCAACTTCTCCCAAATTGAAAGGTCCTCTTGCCTGGCCTTTTCAGCTGCACCTGAGCCCCTTTGCATCCCCAGCTTCTTCCCCAACACCTTGGCCAGAGCCAAACAATCACATTGTGGTACCAGCTGGGTATGGCACAAATACAAGGGAAATATAAAGAGCAGCCTTGATCTCTGCCAGATGGTGCATTGGGGCTGTGTGAAACCTCCTCCAATGCAGCAAGGGAGAGATGAATGCTCTGTGTAACTCCTACCAGAGATGACACTCACACAAATGTGTGCAATTGCTGCAGAGCCTCGTGACAAAGACAATTTTGAAAACTTTATGGAGATTACTGGCAGTCTGAACAGGTATCTAAACACACTTTTCAAAAAACTCTCAGTCTTAGAGACCATAAAAAAATTATTATAGAAATATTAGTGAGGGAATTATTTAACTTTTAATTCACTGAAGGTTTCCTGTTGCATGCATTAAGTGAGGCCTGGGGCCTTTCCAGTGAGGATAAAAGGGAATACCAAATGAGTACCCTTCCCTGCCTGAGTCAGGCATCCCGTGGAACAGCTTGTGTGCTGTTATGTAAGAAAGAATTGCAAGGTGATGCATATGCATAAGGAGGGTGAATGCAAATATCACGGACAACTTTATTCTGGTGGTTCCTCATTTTCTCAACACTAGACTTCACAACCTTAGTGGTCTTGCAGTGTCAGTTTGAGATAGGTTATGGGTTCAAGACTATTGTTTGGAACGCTGAATACTGTGGTAAGTTAAAAACTACTAAGATTTTACTTTAATTAGAAAACTGATTTGGTAAACCATTGAGGGAGTAATGTCTCAGCACAGTTTGTTAATTCAGGTGGATGTTTTTCTTGCTGCCTTTGAGATAGGGAAACTCAAACTTATGAGAGTTTCATACATCTATCTATGTCTGAAAGGCTAAATACAGTTAGGAATAAATGTATCTGTCTCAAATCCAGAGCTCAGAGAACCATTCCTTCTCCAGGTGTTGGCTACAACCCCAGTTTTATTTCTGTCTATAGAACGGAAGTTTCATTTGCGGGCAGCAATAATTTCCTTACTCAGAATGTATCTTTCCTCACAACATTGAATAATTTTCTTCATAATATTGATATATTAATTGATTAATAATTTAACTTGAAATTAATTCTAAAATGCATTGGTTTGGAAGTACCGATCATCTTATTATACTACTTTTTTCACATTTTTTCTAGAGCAACTTTCACCTGAGGTTGAAACTCAGCTAGGGTCCTGGTTGTAGCACATACCTGTAGACACCCAATTTAAATTTAGATAATTATGGCTTCCAATTATTTTTGCAGAATAACGTACAGGATAAGGCTAATAGATCTTGTTGATTCTGAGTGAGGCTTGTACTGATAATATAATGTAATCAAATAAATAAGCTTGAAGGTAGTATACTATTTATGGTCTCCAGAATATGTATATTGATGTTTAAAGAAATAATTTTTTCTTCTCGTTCATTTTCTTTTCAGATGTAGTAACAGAATATATTAGACTTGATATCCAAGATGCCTAAATGTGCTCTTAACTTACATAGGCTTAATTTAAGCACAACTTTCAGTCTGCTTCCAGTATAATTTAGAAATGTTTTTGCCCAAAATTTACTGAAATATTGATGAGCTTGAGTGCTCACAAAAGTGCTTCACTAAAATGCAGCTCAGTGGGAGGTCTCACTGCTGAACACTGACTCATCTACGGACAATTTATATGAGTAAACGTTGATGTGAACAAATGTTGTGAAGATAGTGCAAAAAAGGGGCTAGGAATCCTGGTGGCTGCTTGGGGGGCATGCATTGTGTACTACTGTGTCGTCAGCTCGCAGTGCTTTTCTTTGGTGGCTCTATATAAAGGCAGTCAAAAGCAAACAACATTTTGTGTTTTTGGACATGATCCAGCAGTGTGCTGAGGTGCCCAAGAAGGCCAAGGGCATCCTGGCCTGTATCGGCAATATTGTGGCCAGGGCAGTGATTCTCCCTCTGTACTTGGCACCGGTGAGGCCACACCTCGAGTCCTGTGCCCAGTTCTGAGTCTCTCACTACAAGAAAGACACTGAAGTGCTGGAGTGTGTCCAGGGAAGGGCAAAAGAGGTGGGGAAGGGTTTGGAGCACAGGTCTGGTGAGAAGCAGCTGAGGGAGCTGGGGGTGTTCAGCCTGGAGAAAAGGAGGCTGAGAGGAGACCTTATCAGTCTCTACAACTGCCTGAAAGGAGGGTGTAGCCAGGTGGGAGTCAGATTATCTCGCAGGCAACAAATGATAGGATAGTTTGAAAAGCTGAGCTACTCAGTATACAAGATGACTGATGGAGGGAGCATAGAGGAATATGCATGGTAATGGATTCAGGCTTATGAGAAACTCAGCTGCAATTTCACCATGTGAAAAAGGAATAAAGTTTTGGTTCACACTGAGGCAATGCTCCATTTTTGTTTGCTTCTGGGGATTTGAGATGAGGTCTTCTCTTGCAGGAAACTTGTGACTAAATCAAAGAGAGGGCCCTGTTTAATACTTGAACTGTGGCCTCAAGCCACAGGTTGTTGTTTGCATATATAAAACTGAACACACAAAAAGGGGATACTGGTGATGAAATATGTGCAACTACTTGGCACACTGCAATATGTCGTTGTACCTTTTCTCATTGGCAGGAATGCAAAATTACTCACTCAAGACTTTGTCATAATGCTAGTCTTTCCCTTGGACGCTTTTTTTTTTCTCTTGCCATGAAATTGCTTCTCCCTCTTCTTTTCTCCTTTTCTCTTTTTGCCTCTTCTGTTCTAATAATCACTTGATAATTACTCTTCTTGTTTGGATTTATTACAGTGTCAATATCCAACCCTAAACTAGAAATACATAGAAAATAATTTGTCTTGGCCCTGTCCCTGGCCTGCAGAGCCTTTATTATTTGCCTGATTTGTTATTATAGTTAATAGTATTACTACTTAGGCCTGCTAATACAGCACAAAAGCAAAATGAATTGATAGTAATGAGAAGCTTTTAGAGGCAATATTTAAGCAATAATGACCCCTGAGTCAAACATTTCCTGGCAGCTAATGACTGGCTGGAAGAGTAAAAGGCCTAAGATAAACCCAGGGGCTCTTAACCCAGCCCACTATTAGCTGCCAGGAAATGCCTGACTTAGAGAGCACTAATGCTATTATACATCATAAAAACATAAAGAAAATCTAATTGCTTTTCTGCATATTTGAGAGCTAAAAACTGAGTATCAAGTTGCCATGGATTGTTCCCTGCACTTGTGTTTTCCTAGGTCGTAATCACCAGAGTAGTTATCAAAATAGAACCTAAAAATAATTCATTTGGAGTCAGTAATGTTATTTGGAGCTGATTATTCACCCTAATATGTAAGCCCAGGGAAGTCTTTATTGCATCACACTAAATGATTATATAAATTTAAGTCATCATAAACATGAATATCCATGGGATCTCAAAAGATAGGTGTCACACTGACTGTAGACTACTTTTTATAGACAAGAAATTTTCTCTAAGCCAGATCAGTTGCTATTCTAGAATAAAAATAAAGTTTCTCACAATTTCATGACCTAGTGATTCATATGATTTATTGGATGTAGTTTCTCATATTTCAAATGCCTCTGACTTTTCCCCTGAAATGTGCCCTATGGTTTTGTTGCATCGTACATTAACCTTTAGACACCACGCTTCCTTTTCCCACTGTTCCTGCCTCATCCATTTACAGCTCCTTGTTCTCTTTGTAAACAAATCTCACCTCTTTTGACAGCTGTCCTAGTGTTCTTTGAGACAAAGCTTTGATTCATTATTTATAAAGGGGATTTGTTGCAACAAATTATTTCCCAGAACATTGTGATTGGATGGGAGCCACAGCTGGACAAGCAGAGAGAAGGAGCTATCACCTGCAAAATAGAAGGCAATTTGAATAAAGAAGTAGCCCATTTGGAAAATGTTACTCTTTCCCTGCTGAATGACTGGGCATTGCAATATTTATGCTGTTTCATTTGGAATACAGGTTGCACAGTGCAGCTATTTGCCATAGTTTTGCTATTAAAACAAGCACTTCCACCCACCACAGATCAGCTTCACTGTGAAATTTCATGTGCCCTTCTTTTCTGACTATTATCCAAAGGGTTTATTTTTGTATATACACATTTTTATTCCAGTGAGCTCAAAATTTGTTCTTGAGTAAATGTTTTTTGTGATTTGTATATCCCCTGCTGACTTAAAGTCCTAGAGAAAATAGAAAGTTAATAAATCAGAGCAAATCCAGGAAGAGTTATACAACTCAGCACGTGCTTAGCTAGGGAAATATGGCAAGACTTGTTTGAACTGAAGAGACATTACAATGTAGAGGTTTGCACCTATAAAAGATAAAGAAACAAAGAAAAGTCTAGCTATAGCCTTTTCCTACTTGGCTCCCTATCCTTACAACCATATTTGGTAGCAGTATGCAAACATAACATTTCAGAAATGTCTGTTGACCAAAAGCTGGGCGAGTCCAAAAATCCTGAAATTCTTTGATACCTGTCAAGCTACGAAATCCACCATATATTAACCCTGTGGCCAGTTCAATGCTTGAATATCTGGGAATGCATAGCTTGGTTCATTAGCAATTAACAAGAATGCAGATGCTGCTACTCAGTGACTTTTAGTACAAACATTTAATCTGTAATTCATTTAAGGATGTTCCAACTGTCACAGAAAGTTACATTTAATACCTACTTTCCAACATGCTACATTTGTTCTGAAACCCAGTCAGAATTTTGGTTCTTCAGCACCACAGGGTACAGGGTAGAAACTCTTCTGTCACCGCTTTGGTCTCCACATGGATTTGTAAATGCGTCCCGAAAAGTACTGTTAACACAGAAAGCACAAAAGATCTTTAAGTACATCTGTCAGGTGAGACAGCCCAAGCTGTTGCCAGTCATAGGAGTTCGACACCAAGGGCAAAATGTGGCCCAGAGTCCACCCCCTCTCTGCCCCTGCTTCTCTTTGCCACAATAATCTACTAAATCAAATGCTCTAAGACCAGTATTAGTAATTTCTCAATGTGGTTCTTTCTTGAGCTGGTAAAACCATAAAGAAACAGTTATCTAGAGTTGGTTTTGTTTTATAGTCGAGTTTCATTTACTACCTGTGTAGCTACCTCTTTTTAGATGAGTGAGGAAAACCACTGAACTCAGAACAAAAAGAATATTTTTGCACACAGACTTAAAAGTCAAGTCTTATACAAAAATGGTTTCTTTGAACATGATGTTCTTTACTTACTTTGGATTAGTATAAAGGCCTGGAACCGAGTCCTACTGATTTGATTTATCTACTTTTGATCACTGTTGCTAAAATCACAATGACATTTTCTCTAGTTCCAACTCCAAGGACACAAACCTGCTTCTTGCTTGTAATGACAGGTTCTGCACAAGAAATCCCTAGCACAAGGTGTCAGTGCAAGGTCTACCTAGTGCAGTGGGTTGATGAACTAGCTTTGTACCCTGGGGGACAGTGAACTTGTAGCTAATTTTGATCACAAATTTCCTCTTTTTTCATCTGTGCAGTGCAACATCCACATGGTATTTCTGTAGGGACAGTTTGAAATTATTATAATGATTTAGTTGTTATTCCCCCAGCACCAGATTTCAGTCAGCACTTTACAAGCAGGCATTGAGCCCACCAGGAGTTGGCAGGAGGTCTCAAGCTGGTGAGATACTGATGGTCCAAGGACAGCAGCAGGTCCACAGCATCTCCCTTTCCATCTTTCTGGTGAAGTCACACACCACACCAGGACATAGAACTGTCCTATTTGCATCTGTTGCAAAAACTTTACTCCTGATGAAGCTTAGCTAAGGTGGAATTGAGCCTGAATGATAGCTTTCCTTTGAAAAGAAAGTTAGCTAAGCACTACACAATTAAAAGGAGCTAGGATGCTTGGAGACCCTGGAAATAGAAATACCTCTCTGACACCACTTATTTGAAACACCAGTGACTGCTAAACAAGTGCCTGAGAAATATTTTCACAGATCAGTTCCCTATTCGGATAGCTGTTGAACAAGGAAAAAACAAAAAAGGAATGTTTTTCCATCACTAACTTAATAATATTTGACAGCGTAACAATGAAAATGTCACGTGGACAAGAATACATGGCCCATAGTCTCGTCCCTGAGAGCAGCCAGAAGTGAGGCAAGCCTAAGAAATGATGTATGCACATGGAATGATTTTTGTTCTGAAAGACTTTTACAGATTCTAATAATACAGGCAGAGCCTGGGAGATGATAACAGACAACAAGAAAGGCAGTGATTTCGGATATCAAATGATTATTTATCTGCTGTAGACCTCAAAATAAAGGACATTCTTAAGGAGGTTGCGTAATTCTAGAGAACATCCCCCTTGTTCTAGGAGGGGAAGGAGGGCTAACTTCACAGAACAAAAGAGGACAACCAAAGTAAGTCCTATTGCTCCCACTAGGGCTGCGGTAGGACTTCCAAAGAAGCTGGCTACATGCAGAATACACATGCCTCCTGTTGTTCTTTTGCTCCCCTAGCTTTCACTGTCTACAGATCCTAGAGGCCAAAAAACTGCTCATACCTATAATTTATCATATTGCAGAAGGCAAGCCATGCTCCTTGAACTTGTTGCAAAACAGGACAAGACGTACAGAGCTTCTTTGTTTCTGATAGTTTTGCATATGCATATTAAACCTTTTTTTCTGGTAAGTATATAAGTTGTGACTCAGATGCATTGTATATGAGGAAGCAAAATGCTTGATGAAACTCTGCCAAAGGGTAGAGATTAGAAGTAAAAATGCAGGATAAAAACACCTTTAAGAGAACCACAGCCCTAAGTTATCTTTCTATTCCTAAACCAGCATTGATAGTCAATTTTCAGACTATACTGGAAAAATTTTTTTGGTTTTCTTGAAAGAATAACAATTGAGCTAAACAGGTTTCACCTATTTTGCGAAGTGAAAGGAAATATAATGCCTGGGTTTTAGCATCAATCAATAAACATAAATACAATTTAATACAAATGTTGATTTTCATTACTTTATGCTATAACAACTTAATCTGATGTGAAAGCTGAAAAAAATCGAGAATCAAAGCTGCTGTAAGGCACTAGATATCTAACACGAGTTCTCTTCAGGCTCACTGCTGCAAAAATGCATGAAAAAGAAAGTTCCCATGTGTGGTATGTTGGAAAGCACGAGATAACTGAATGAATAAAATTAACTCAATTTCATGGTATTGAAATTTACATTGGAATAGAACTACCTACAGTCTAATAAAGACCCTAGGGTGTGTGTTGCCTTAATATTTCTATTATTTAAAGGAATAGGCAGTAGAAACCTTACGCTTTTAATAATAGTAAACACTACATAAAAATGAATGCACACACTTACAACTTCCAATTCAGCAGCATAAAATAAGATGTTCTCTTTTTTTCTATATTTTTCCCCCACAATTATCTCAAGCAGGATTTTCACTGCAGATTCTATTTCCCATCTACTGTTAATATCCCCTCATTTAAATATGTATTTATATCAGTGACAAAAGTATGCTTATGTATATTTCCTCATCTCTTTTTAAGGAGGGAAATTATGGGCAAGTTTTCTGCACGAAAGTTAATTCTCCATGTCTTATCATTTTCTAATAATGTTTACCTGAGTACAAGTGCAAGACAAATTCAAAGTTCTGGTTGATTTGGATTCTTGACCCCTAGTAGTAGAAGATTAATTTGCTGAGACATGAGTGGGGATCTGCTGGAGAATTGCTTCATCTACTCGAGCTGCAAGTATGAAACCTTTCTGAAGGTGAGAGCTTTACAAGTTAAGGCAACTGTAGCTACTATGCTGATAGTATGCAGGTAATTCCATCAATGTCATTGAAGGATACCCTTGGCAGAGGTTATAAAAACAAAGTTGTGTTAATTGAAACTGCTTTCCTTTATCCTCTTCTAATCAATGTAGCGGTACGGACGTTGTTACTGATACCTCCTAAAACTGCTCGTTCTGTCTTCTGGTCAAGAGTAGTTTGTACTAGGATAATTGCCCATGCAGAGTAAAATAATTTAACCTCGACAGCCTTGGAGCTTTGCATCCAGCTGGTGCCCTTGGACAGGACCCAAGTCTGTGCCTTGGAGGTGTTCTGTGGATGCTGAAGTTTGAATCAATTTTTGAAACAGATTTTGTATTTGAGCTTGTGCTTTCAGAAACACTAAGGCAACATTGAAACATGATTTACTCACAAAGTTTTTTGAAGACGTTTCAGCACTGAAAATAATGTTGTTTACCAATGGCTTAGGCTGCAGGTTAGATACAAGTGGAGGATGCAGGTTTTATTTCAATAGAGTGCTTAGAGAATTCATTATATTTAACTATTATTTTGGAGTCAGAGAGAGTTTTGTACTTTATATTGCCCACAAGTGCAGGAGGACATTTAATGTGATAAATTGGCAGTTGAAAACCTATGAGAACAGTAAGCAATGGGGAAACTCAGGCAAGGAATGAAACATGAACACTAGGACAGACCTAGAGCAAATTTCAGAAAGCCCAAATGGTTAAGCTGAAAATTAACTTCACTGCAGGGAGACAATGGCTAATTCCCTTTTGAAATTTTTTAGCAAACTGGCTGAGAAACTGGCTATGGCTATCTGATACAGAATAACAAAACATATTTCTTTAGAGGCAATAAAATATCAGTGTATGAATATTACATATTGCGAATGAAAATATAATTACACATTAAAATTATTAACTTTAGCAAAGAGAAGAATATTTCACAACTAAAACTAAGTGCATTGTCTCCCTTGTTGCTTGACTGCCCTTCAGGCAGTAGCCAGACACTTTGGGGAGATACCCAGTTGTTGTTAATGAACTCCTCTTGAACTCCTTTGAGATATTTCCAAGGACGTGCAAAACATGAAGTTTCTAATGTTCCCCTGAAATCTGCTTCAAGTGTGTGTATCACCAACACTGGAAAGCTTGCAGGGCTCAGGAGCTGATCAGCAGAGAAAACTGCTCCTGTGTGGGAGGGAGGGGTCTGGGAGAGGGTGCCCCACCGCCTGCACCCAGAGGCACGGCAGGGCTGGCCAGCTACAGCCAGAGAGCAACACCGGATCCCTGCAGGGCACCTGCGTGCTCCCAGGAGACCAGGAGGGAAGGGAAGCCGACAAGGAGCATCCTGACTTGGGTATAGCAAGCTCCAGGTGAAGGGATGTGGGAAACATGGGCAATATGCCATACATCATTTGAACATTTCCATGCACGCCTAGAGTGCCAGTGGGATGCTCTGCATCCCCAGTCAGTCATCTCTAGATAAATTTTTCAGGGTGCAGAATAACTATCCCGCATTAGCTTAGAAGGCCAGGGGACTTGGGTTCGCTACTTACCCAGGGCATTTTGGTGGTAACCACAGCTGCACACAACTTGAGTGTTTCAGTACCTACTCCTCTGTAGGCTAGATTATTTTATAGTGCAGGAGGAGTTCACTAAATTCAATATTGATATCAAAAAATCTCTTGAGAATAAAGAGCTCCCCCCCTTCCTATCCATCCAAATATCCTGGGAGTGCCAGAGAATTCAAAAGCCCCTGCTAAATAGGATGGAGAATATAAAATGAGAAACCTAGTAAAACAAAACTAAAACCAAAAAAACTTATCAAGCTGATACATTCAGGATTCAAGCAGAAAACAAAGCCACTGATCAAAAAGCTCCAGCTCCTTCTACATATCAGAGTCCTTGCAGGGGCCCCTCAACACTTCATGAAAGGAATCCTCCACTCACAAATCAACGGAATTTCAAAGACAGAGGAAAAAAGTGAATTTTAAAGCAGTCAGTATGAAACAGACTTTGTTTCACCATAAGAGCTCCACCAGGACTGTTGTGCAGAGATGTGGGCAGTCAGAAACAGAGAAGTCTAGGTTCAGCATTTAGGGTGAACCACTATATGCTACTGAAGGTAATGCAAAATAGAGAGTTGGTTTATATGCTGTACAGAGAGTGATGACTGATGCACTGTGATCAACACCACACAAAAATGATGATATAAACCAGATATACGAGTTATACTCTCATGAATGAGAAATACTGAGAAGTATTTCAAACTACACAACTTTTCCTTCTGTTCTTCAGAGGATGGTATCAAACATCTGTTACTGGAACTATGCACTGAAGGAAATACAGTGTAATTTAGGGCAGTGTTTGCACCCCAGAATGAAGAAATCAGATGCTTTAAGCATTGTTTGTTTGCTTGCTTGTATGTCAAATATTTTCTTTCCCAATATTTTCACTTCAGTTGTAAGATTTGTATAGAAATTGTGTAGAGACTGTCAGTAACTGTCAATGTATATATATGGACTTTAGTCACCAGATGTCATTTATATTATCAGGAAAAATCTGTACATCTTGAAAGGAACCCCTTCTGTTTAGATGCATATGTCATTACTAATCTGAAGTTGGGTAGCTACCCTGGGGACAGCACTTGGTCTGTTAGGTCTGACTGGATTTGTACTCCCAGTGTGAAAACAATTGTCAAGGACCATTAGGTCAATGCAATTTTTGCAATCACAGTCAGTCTCATATTGTGGTATATCTTGTACCTGCAGAAATCTTTTTGCCTGCAAAGTTTTGCCACTGCTGTTATACAGCTCTGACAATTGTCCAGAGATTTTTAAGTACTTTAGGAACTGTGAATTTCATTACTATACAGTTAGAAAAACTGAGGCACAGGTAAAATAAAGAATATGTCCAGTGATAAGATACAAAGGTGACAAAGGAGATTAGGTAAGGAAAAGAGCCTGCAATAAAAATATTCATTATATTACGACTTTCTGGTTCACACGTCAGTCATGCTGCTCACTGAATGATATATCCGACTCTTTTATTGCAGGTGTTGTGTGGTATGCGTGCTACAGGAGATTAAACATAACCCCACAAAACTTCCTTGAAAGTGTATCCAATAGGGTTTTCACTACTACACATACTACAAAATCAAGATTTGTGACACTGGCTGTTGCAATTCAATGGCTTGAGCACCATACACTGTAATAGCGTTATTTCCAGCTTATGTCATGTAACTCAGTGAGAGTCAAAGACTACATAAAGAAGCTAACACCCTCTGCAGGAGCTGAGAAGGGCTGCAGGGACCCCATTTGTTTGAAGGAGGAGCACTACTTCCATGTGATTGCTGGAGCACTGGCTGTCTCTGTTTTGCAAAAGGAAGCCCAGGAGGAGGGATGTCAATGCCACAGGGCATGACGGAGCAGTGGTCAGGGTGTTCAGCCAGTTTGGAGGCCAGGATGCAGTGGGAGTGATCTGCTGAACCTCGTGCACCAGGGAAGCAGATGGTGGGATCCAGGCTGGGGTTTGGGTCTAGCTTTATTTTGTGCAGAACCTTGTGGCAGGCAGTTGAGGGCTAAGCCAGGGTGAAATTACTGCCTACGTAAACATGCCTGGTTCTAGAAAAGGCTGTGTGAGGACAACTTCAAGCAGAACCAAGCCCTGAACCTTCCCACTCCTCCTGCTCCTACAAAGAGGCTGCTGTTTCTCAGCCTGGCCCATGTCAATGTTTTAACACGTAACAAATACCATTTAATGTTTGAAGAAACCTTTGAAGATGAAAAGTGTTTTCTGAAGTGCTCAAGTGTCATAATTAGTAAGGAAAGTACTGAATTGCTCCATCAAGAAGGCAAGGAAAGGACAGTTGTCAAAAAATTAATCATATGAGGGGTTTTTGCATGGGCTGTATGTAGATAATACTGTGGTAAAATTCCTTGTCACAAGTGAAAGAGAGTGCATACTATTGCACTGGTACTGTGATTAAAAGTTAGGAGGATTTCATGGCCAGGTGCTCACTACAAGATTTAAAACTTTTGGCTAAAAGGTTTTATTCTCTAAAACTCTAAAGAGATGGAAAACAGCTAAAAAACCTGTTAGAACAAAACTTTAAAGAAAGGATCATGGTAGAGAATACACACATGGGCTTTTACTCCTCTTCTAAATTAATCCTTGGAGAGCCAGAGTAGCACAGCAAGAAATTTGTAGTTTCACATAATTTTGGTGTGAAGCCCAGCAAAACTTGGCAGATATAAAAATGGATTTGTAGTATTTAAATGCAAGTGGTTTGGCATTTTTCCTTGTCTTTTTCAGAGTAGGCTAGTTTGATAGTGAAACTGTTTGATAAATGGAAATACTTTGCTCAAAATAACCAAGGGAAAAGGTGAAATTATCCCTGAATTTTAATTCTACATACTATTTAAATTTTAAAAAATTTATTCCATGCAGCACTTCTCAGAGAGGGCAATAATCTCTTCTGGAGGCAGCAATGTCTTTTTGCTCTGTCTTTTTACAGACACACACGAAGGTTTTATATATCCAAGTGAATTTCTTCAACTTGTAAGCAATAATTAAAAATGTGGAGCCTCTCAATTAGAGGAAGATAGATCTTGGAAAAGCGTCAGATCTACCCAAAGATTGAAATTCTGAGAGTACCTGAGGGAGAGAGAAAAAATTTTACTTCAGCTGTAAACTGAAAGTCAAAGAGAACTGTTGAACCCACTGTAATATGAACTTCAATATTTTTTCCTCCTTTTTTCCTTCTTAGTTTGCACTATTTGTAAAACTTCTGATTTAGAAAGTAATGACAAAGTACTGATATCTCTATTCCTTGTTTGTGTTCAGAGAGCTGCTTGTAGCATTGTGTGAACAAAATACTTTTATTCTTTTCCAATTAGTATGTGAAAAGAGCTGAGAGAATGAGTCAGATCTTCTTCTGACCTATTATCAACAGAACAGTTGAAAAACCAATGATCTCAGAATCCTTGTTTCTGGTGAAATGTAAAGGGCAAACTTGCACTTTCCAGTTCCAAGATCTTTTTGGAGCCAGATATCATGAAGTATTTTAATGTCACATGTAAATGGCCCAAACTAAGACACGCAGAGATAAATAAAATGCCCATGAAATCATGTATTTTATTTCATTTTCAAAATAGAAGAGTGCTTTAAATTAATTTGTTTACTTTCTTTACAATATGAGCCTGACTTACATCCTAGATTCAGCCTTCTTCTTTCTACAACCAAGTGATATACAAACATGAATTACTGACACTTTTGCATATAGCTTTTTTGGGATTTTACAGAGTAATACATACAAGACAATATTATTCTCCAATGTGGAAAAAATGTGGAAAGATAAGCAATATCTGTTCTTGTTTGCGCATGTGAGAATTTAAAAAGTAACATAATTTGTTATATCACCCATTTAATTACCATTCCCTTCAATTAGTAATCCAGCTTTCTCACCAGGAATTTGAAAGAAGAAAATGCCAATTCCATTTGTTCTGTCATGCTCAACTACAAGCCTTCACATGCTTGTGAGACAGCGCAACCTGAAACTTCATATGTGAGCTACACTTTCTTTTCAAAATTAGAAAAATTAAAAAGCACAAAACTCACTCCTATTCTTACATCCTTTGATTGTACTTTCTAAAACTGGTAATGGTACCAAGTTTGTCAGGAATACAGATTTTTTTTAAAATGCAATTCCAAATGAAGCTTTATGGTGACTTTTTTAGAAGCATATTTTCCTTCTGTGACAATGCAGTCAAAAGAGTTTAAATCAACTCACAACCAAGGTAAAACTTTCAAATTCTTCAAGACATGGCAGAAAACACTTGGAAAAGGTAAGAACATTTCTTATTTATAGTTGAGCACTAGTGGTTTCTATTTGGAAGCCTGTATTTGGATAAGATAAATCCTACATCAAAAAGATGGTACCACTGATGCCTTAGGATTTTAACTTTTATATTTTTCATACTTTTGTAATCCTGCAATTCTTTAGTGTATAACTCTGACCTCCATATAGAGAGTTAGCTACTGCTCTCCCATTTTGCTCAGACACAATTCCTTTCTAGGCCTGGGAATCAAGGACACCTCACTGTCTCAGGCCCTGAGAAATGTAAACAAAAGTGAGTTGGGGAGGGAGCAAACTTGGGGTTAATTACTTCATTACCTGAAGCTGTAATTGGAATATTAACCTCCAATATGCAAGTGGACCAAACCCATAAAAAAACGAAAACCCATGACCCGTTGTCCATTTTTGGGTGTAGCGCCTGGGGGGGCTTCATCTGCCCTAAATGTACCTGAAGGCCCTTCAACAAATATAACCACTTTTTATACCCTTAATTGTGTCTGGCCTCTGTTATTTAGGTAGTCCCAAAAAGGCATCACCATGACAGAACAAACTGAAAACATATTTTAAGTAAATTCTTTTTAATTTCATCTTCTCTGGTTGTTCTTGCAGACACTTGATTTCAGGAGCCAAGTCGAATCTTACTTCAGTGAAACTGATTTGTACAAACTATGGTGGTATTGTGGAAATCAGACTCTTCCCATTCTTCCTTGAGACATCCAAACAACAGGGTTAACCTGACACTGTAATGAGTCAAAAAACACATCTATAAAGTAAGCTTTCACTTGAGCAAACAAAATCATTTCAGTCTATGTTGCAATAAAGTGTTTTGGAAACACAAAAACACCTGACAGTCACTTTTGTTCAGTAGTAGGCTAAAACTGAAGGATACCAAGACAACTCCAGAATAAAGCCTGTACCTGTACATTTCCCAGTGTAATACTTACACGATGCATCAATTAGCTTTAAAGCATTCATAACTTTATTTAACTTTCATTCATGAGAACAGTGCAGCCCTTGGTGATTTCCAGGTGGAATCTACCTCTTATCAAATGGAGAGAACAAAAATTTGCATAAAGCAGGAAAGCCATAAAATATCATGAAGAAAAAGGAAGCTATTGTAGTCAAGATAAAGAAACTACAGGAAATAAAAATCAGCTTTCAAAGCCTTCAATCAACACAGTAATTACAAAGTAGATTAGAATTTGCTCAAAGGTGAAAAAAAAATCCAAACCAAATTCCAAATTTTGAACACAAATGATGATTGTTAAGGAAAGCTATGCTAAAGATTAGCAAAAGTTCTCAAACACTTAAGGCTGAAATTTTTTGGGTGACTTCTGGAACATCTTTCCCACTGGAATTTCTTCTCCAAGACCTTAGGGAAGCAACATCCGTATTTGTTCAGCAATAGAGAGATGACTTACACAGTCTTTTTGACAACAAAACACGCATTTCTGTAAATCACAGTACTCTCAAAGACCCAACAGAGTAACAGCAATTGACAGACAGACAGGGAAACTTAAGGTCACACAAAGACTCAGTGCAAGCTCTTCCTGTCCCCTGCAGCCTACCATGCTCCTTCTTGTTCCCGCTACAGCAGCTGAGACAGTCAATCCATTCTTCCCAAGTTGGCTGCATTGCTGGCTTTGAGGCTGTGTGACAACTCCCCTTGCTTGTGAAAGGCAAGGTGATGACACCTTGCTGGAAACCCACCTGAAAGCTGCAAAGTAGGAACTTGACCTTGCAACGTCGTCAGATATGACCAAGAGTCTGTCTCAGCCAGAATCCCTTGCTATGTTGTGGAGCAGACACCCTCAGCTGCCCCTCTCGTGTTTTGGAAAGACACAGGTAGCCAAGTGTGACCCTTTATCAGCAAGTGCATGTGCTGGATGGGGCCAAGCCATGCTTTCTGAACGGCCATGCCATTCTTAACTTCAGCTGGGATCCATTTGGATGAACCATTTCCTCACGCAAATCTCACAGGAAGGCTTCACATTACCTCCAGTAAATCTACCATCCCTCACAGACAGCTGTGTCTTAGGAAGGGCTGAACTCATGTGGACAGCTCCTGAGCTGCTTCAAGCTGGCCTTGTCTCCTGTGTTTGCACCACTGACGTTTCCGCCAAATGGAGACTCACTCTGCACCGACATCTTCAGAAAATGGTCACTCTTTGCACTGTCATGGTAAAGTAGTACTCATAATTAGCAATACAGGTGTACATCCTTTTGGGAAACAGGGTTGGAAAAGCTGGAAATAGGCAGGAGTTTGGGAGAGGTGTGCATACACAAATGCATGTGTAGAGAGACAGAAACATAGTCTGAGCTGCTTCATACAAAACAGGGAAAAAAACCCCAACTTTTACTTAAGGCTTGGAATTTGCTGTTTTGGCTTTCATACTCCACCCGCTTTCTTGCCAAGCTTAAATTAGATCAGAATAAAAAGAATCACAGGATTTTTATGAAGGTAGTGTGAAAAATGTGTTAATTAGGAACAGGGAAGATCATTGTATGCCCACTGATGATGGTTTCTCTCATGATTGAACAAGGACTTTACTGTATACTTATGGCAACTTTCTGCTGTGCAGTATTTCATTACTTATGGGGGTTTTAATGTCAATTTGAATGAGATTTAGAACACGATCTGGCATAATAAAATATTAATATTATTAATAAAATACAAATTTTCTGATATGTATTTATAACTACACTTGTATTGAATCTCCTTTATTGTCTCTTCAAATATCTTTTATTTTTAGGTAAAATAATTTGTGGTTCTAACTACTCAGTTAACAGCAGGTAATATATGATTCAATTTTCAGACATATGAATATAAAAATATGTATGCGAGAGTGAAATCTGTACCAGAAAACACTTCATTTAAAAGCAAAATAAAATCTTAGATAACTGTAATTAGATCTTGTAGAAAATTTTGCAGTGCTATAGGAGAGCCGTGGTATATGATCTTACAATAAAATACATGCTGCTCTGTCTGGTCACAAAAAAAGTGAATTAAAGCTGGAGTTCTCCCTGTGACTTTGTAATATCCTCATTCTTGTTGGTTTACCAAGTCCTTATCTTCTGTTTTCAGTTATTCACGTGTCTCCATACCTCTTTGTCCATAAATTTCATAACTCGCCTCTGCCATCTTGTGGGAAAACGGGCATTGTTACTCCTTCACAAAAAGGTGAAGAAAACTCATTAAACACAATTTGTGTTCTGAAGACATTCCTAGCAGCGAGTGGAAATATATTACTTCATATCGAAATCAAAAGTCATAAAAATAGTATATTTACCATGAAATTAAAAATTTATCATGAAATTAAAACCTGAAAGTACTAATTTCAATAATTTCTAAGTATTTGCCAACACCATTAAAACATTTTGTTCTCCTTTTATTATAAAACTCAAAGAGTGTAATATTAAACACCTAGTAATATAATTTCTATACACATATAGCACATTAATGTACTCCATAAATTGAAGAAAAGCTGTTTTGACACTTACAAAATGCTTTGACATAAGAAAACTGAAAATATGCTAAAAGACTTCAATTTCTTTTTTTTTTTGTTTTAGGGGAAAATTTCTATAAAACTTCAATTTTTCACAAACTTCATTTTTCCATTTCTGTTGTTGTTGTCATTTTCAAAAAAAGCCCCAGGGCATGCTAAAAATTGATAAAGGTATTAACACTAACAGAACAAACTTTATCAGGTATAATTAGAAAATTTACGAGGTTTCATGTCAATGTATGACATCTTAAAAAGCAGTAGAATTGCAAAAATATGTCATCACCTAACAAAAATTGTCTTCCTTTTTGACACCTCTTCCAGAATTTGCATGATCACAAATATTTTCTGCACCATGCATCTAGGGGAAAGAGAACATCCTTACGTTTTTAACAAGGCCAGCAGTGGGACTGTAAAGGGCTGGCTGCCCCTTCACCTGATGCAAGAGTTATCGTAGCAGGCTATGGCACAGCATCACTCTGGTTTGTGTGAACAAGTAAGCAAATGTCAGTGCTGGCGCCAGAGCTCACTGAAGACTCACAGCAGCTGCAAAAGAGGAGGCAGGTCTCTGCAGCAGGGGATAGGCAGACAGAATAGTAATTTGTGCCTTCCCTCTGATAACAGCAAGGCTTGATCAGCTGTGCCATCTTGGGTGGTTTCACTCTTTCTGTTCAGCTGCTGGTAGGTCTGGAGTTGGGAGGGACATGGAGACACCTGAAAGGTTGCATGCTGCATCCTGAAGGGACCAGATTTTTGTAGTTCCATCCAAGTTTTTTAGATGCATTCTCCCATTTAGACAGAGATGAAAATGAGCTTTCTGGTAGGCTGAATACTCTTGCAGCTGCTGATCCGGTACTGCAGAAATGTTGACAGCACTCTAACGTGTTGCCACAGGAATTACTCCCCATTAAAGGACCAGACTCAACAGTGTTCTCTGTCTGGTCAGCTCGCTGCAAATACCTTAAATCCAGGTGACCTGGTCTGAAAGTCTGGGTTTGCTGTTGACTGGCTTTGTCAAAATACCAGGACCCATTGCTTTAATCTTGGGTACAGCACATCATCCAGTCATGCAACTTACTCATCCTCAATGTCCAACAAACACAGATGTGTTTATACTGAATGCACAAAGAGAGCAAAAGGAAATTGGCCTGTTACCCTGGTCACTTTCCCTCAGGCATAAAAGTCAGCTTTCAGCTGTCTGTGCAACTCTTTGCAAGCTTGTTCACGTTACAAAGAGATGCCCTTCTCTTCTTTCACTCAGAAGCATATTTAACTGAAAAAATACTTAAATCCATATGACTGTGGTGCATGGTGGCAGAAAGATTAGCCAATGTAAGATTTCTGTATTTTCTGCCACGAAAACATGGGCAGCAGCACCCAGGAAAATAGTGGAAAGACTGCGATTTGAGGAGGGTCAGATGTCAGGCAGCAACTGGACAAAGCAACCATAAATTTGGGATCCTTCCCATGCCTTTGAGTCTTGAATTACATCCTATAGTATATATTCCCTTTGTACATGAATGGAGGTAGATAGGAATTAGTAGTTCTTAATTGCACAAGACATTTTTAATTATAAAATCCACCTTTTCTACTTTTGCATTGAGATCAAGTTAAAACTTTTCTGTGCACAGTTAACAGGAGGATGAGAAAAATGAGGGAATTACTGTGCAATAAAAGTGCAATTCCCTCATCTCTCTTTTTGCACATGTTTCATAAATTCCCCTTATAGTCACTTCCTTTCTGGACCACTGACTATGTATTTATACAGTGTGGAAAGTCTTCAGGAATGTAGTTATATAGAACTTCGGTTTTTGATAAATTGTCACTTCCGGGGAAAAGAAAAAGAAATTTAAAAATCATCATTTATTTGGAAAACTGTCAAACTCTTGACTTTGTCAGAAAAACAAACGATGAAAGAAAAAATAGGAACGGATAGTGTCTGTAATTTGCTCTCTCCAAACTTCTCTCCAAACCTGAATGAAAATCATAAAAGAATAGAGAACATTGCCTTCTGCTTATCCAAGAGGCAAATGGAGCAGTTTATTTCTACAAGAGTCTGCAGCTTTATCGTTCACTCACCAGCAGCTGTCATTGTTATGGCACAGCATGCTGGAAGAGGCTGCCTAAAAGCCAAATGAGTCAAATAAATAGCAAACAAGAGAGTCGTCTTACAAAGAGCTACCCAAGGCTGGAGAGAAATTCGGGCAGATGATTTACTCATGGGTGTGTATGAAAGCACATTTCTCAGCTGCTGCTGAATGAGTGTTCACCAGTTACTGACATCTACTTGCGGGGCCGGCTGTATGGTGTCAGACTGGGTTACTGCCGTACCAGTAAACCACCATCACCAGTGCAGCAACATGCATGCAATAGCTTGTTGTACTCCTGCATGTACATGTTCTTGGATGTGTCCCACAACCAAGCCTGCACGTCAAGATTTAGACATTGGGAAAAAAGGTGAAAGGAACAGTGTGAAAGATTAGACTTGCAAATCTCAAAGTACAAGGTGCCAGTCTAATCATGTTAAAACATCTGCTTAGAACTACTCATACAGTAACTGTAACATACTATAGAGAGGAATCATGAATATGCAATCAGAACAAAACAGTTTCAGAGCTTGATTGTCACCTCTGTCAATTCCAGCAGACACTTTCTGTGATGTTGTCTTGTCACTTTGACAGAGATTATACTTTTGTGTGGTGTATTGCAGATACTACACTTCAGCTGTTTACAAATCAAACTGTATCTTACACTTTCACTGTATGAGTAGAACATTTTAAGTATGAAAAATACTCCTCATAATAATACTGTCACCAAACTCGTCATGCATGAGATGCACTCAAGAAAATCATCCTTTGTCACAACTGCATGATGTGACCAACTCTAACAAAATCAAGTCATGCCGACGGTTTGCAGACAGTATCTAAAACCAGTGTGAAGGATTTTTCAGCTAATAATGCTCATAACAGAACACTTTTCTCCAAGTAAGCAAGCCGTTTTAAAATAAATCTTTAACATTACAAGCTGGTAAAAGCAATATATTTTAAATACAGCAAGTTATAAAAATGTTACATTTCTGAACATTTTATAAAGCTCCTGTATGCAATGTTTGTATTTATAAACAGATTTGTTCATGATGCTATACATTAACTGTTCACTCTTTCACAGTGATCTAGAACAAGGCAAGACTTTTTATAGAGAATTTAAGAAAACTGTAGAATCATCATAACAAAAGAGGTACATAGAAATCTTTGTTCAATAACTATTCACAGGCATTATATTTTTAATAATAAATATGTCAGTGTATTCTCATCTTTCAGTTTGTTTGGCATGGAGATTAGAGTATACGAGGGATACATATCTCAGTTGTCAATAATTATTACTGCATAAATATCCTCTTAAGTTCTATTTATAAAGGACTTTCAGAGATCACAATGTAGACTGTATCAGCTAATTTAAAGCAAACACAATAAAAGATTATTTCTTGGGGTGATTCTATGACGATACGGTATTCCCCATCACCTGCTTGATCTCTAGAATGCAGTGGGGGGCGGAGCTGCTGAGACCTGCTTGCCTGGCAGGCAGGAGAGAGAGACGGCCTTTTTTGGGTTGTTTCCTCCTAAATTTGTGTCCAAACTGGCATGGATTAGAAACTCCTTTATTATTTTTTTCTGCATTTGTTGTCTCTATGATAGTAAATCAGGAATCTTTTACTGATGAGGACTTTAGACAGAGTTCCATGTAGATACAGTATCAGATTTATTCCAGGTATTAAATTTTTAATCATTTTTCTAGTGATGATGTATTGGAGATAGTATGAGTAACTGTGTGATAAACACTGCCATGAGAAATGCACGTAACTCTGGACCAGTTATGTTTTCAGTGATAACTTTTAGTGACCAAATTTGACATGAGAACTCTGAGCAATTAGAGCTTTTGTATAAGAATTCTGAATGAAACTACTTACTAATTAGGTGGTAAAAAACATTTCAGAGCATTTTGCCTGAGAATTTTTATACTCTTCATTTTTACCCATCAGCACAGCTGAACAGGACAATAAACCCTGGCAGGACAATAAACCCTGACTGAAATGCAAGTTTATTGAACCTGCTGGGAATCTACATGGCCAGTAAAAGAAATCTGTCCATACAGAATGAACACTGAATGAATCACTTCCATGTTTGATATCTCTACCAGTTTTCCCCATGTGGTGCAATTTGAATGACACCATTTAACTAACGACAGTCAGAACAAAGCACAAAACAATATCTATTTCTAGACTCCAGAACATTAATAGCTCACTCAACTCTTCTACACCCATTATGAGTAAAATACTTGCACCTAAAGGAACCTTCTGGTTTGCCAGAAAGTTTAATGCTTATGGTCCTATTCAGGTTTATTTGTCTTGGCACTTTTCTGCACATGGTAAAGGCAAAAACTGCAAAACCTGTCATCAGCAGTGTTAATAGTGCTAGGAAAAGTACTCCCAAATACCTGTGACAAATAGAAAGGGTGAAAGGGCTTAATAAAGTATTACCTCCCTCTTCTGAGCCAATTGAATAATTCGGAGATATTTTGCAAGCAAAATATAGCCAACTTAAAAGCACAGTTATTTAGTAGGTATAATACACCAAAGGCATGTATGGTGTTACTTCTAGCTCCTCTAATTAGAAAGAAAAAAGTGTAGAATTACAGAATCACATCAAAGAGATTCGAATTACAGTAACAATAGTATGGTTGTCATGGATGGCACAGGTCTAACAGGAAATGTCAAGAGGAATTTTCTTACCAAAGCACTCTAATTGCTTGAATGCTGGTTGTAAAGTACTGCTTATTCTTCCAATGGAAAATGCCTCTTACTTTACTTCAGATTTTGAAGTGTTTGTTTACCAAATGTCATTTCAAGTACCTTTCTGTTTTATTTCAACAGACACAGTAGCAACAAATTGTTTCAGATAAATATTTTCTTCCAGTATTTTTTTTCTGTCTATTGAGGGCTTATTACCATCATCTCTTGGGTCAGTCTGTATAGCTGTTTTTAGCTGCACACACAGACCCTGCATACAAGATATAAAGAACTTTCTAGAGTAAATCAGTTCTATAATTACTCAATACACATAAAAGACAGCTAAGGTTTAACAAGCTAATAATGCCCATTTACTCATCGCCCTCAGAAGACCCCTAAAGGCTATTTGGTGGGCTGGGCAGGCACCAGATAGAGAAAAGAAGCTGAACCACCAACGTCTTCACCAGCAATATCAAAAAAAAAAAGGGGAAGGGAAATAGCCTATACAACTGACAGACAACATATTTCATACTAATGGAAGGAAATGCATTTTTTAGTGCACAATTACCTTGTGAAACTCATTGCCAAGAAATGTTTCTGAGGTCAGAAGCTTTGCAGGACTCCAAGGCATAAATCTCTTTATGCTGTAGGAGCACCCAGGCTCATTCTGAACATGACAAGGGAAGCAAACTGTCATCTTTTTTGTCCATAATCGAATCAGGTTTGATGAAAATGAACATTTTTTTATGCAGTCTAACATTTGTTTTTACATTTTTCTGGTGGCAGTGCCCAGTATTAAGGAAACTTCCCAGTCCAACCGTCCAGAAGTCACTCTGGTGGTCACTCTCACACCACCTGAGCTGGGACCAAGACCCCTTCCCAGCTACAGCCCCCATATTCCCACAGTCACACCAAGTTTCCTTACTGGGTGGACCCCAGGTTTCCCATAGCAGAGTCTGAGGCGTCCTGACCCTTAAAATAGCTTCATGACAGTGCAATAACAAACCAGCAGCTGGAGCTGGTGTCTCTGAGGAGGGACCCAGAACAAAGGAACCCCATGGCTTTTATCCCCTCACAGTCTAAGCGTGGGAAGGTCTGGGATCATCGGCTCCTGCTGTGTCTCAGTGTCCGGTCCCCTGGCTGGGCCACAGGTCCCCGGGCCCTTGGTGTGCTGAGGGTCGGCTCTTCACAGCCTCTGTGCCTGGGCTCCACCAGCCAGAGCTCAACCTGCAGCTCCCACTGCAGCTGCACCCCGAGCTACCTCAGTGAACGTGTTCCTCAACATCAGGTATGGGAACATGCTACTGAGCTGGATGGATCACCACCGCTACCTTCTACACTCCCATGTTCTGCAGCAGATAAGATGTTTTGCTCAGAAAACCCTGATCTAAGACAACAGAAATGTATCTAGGTCAAATCTGAACTGATTCCCAACACATATCCAAACAGCTTCTCTTGCGCAGTTTTAAATTTTTAATCTCAAAAAGGATTAGCCTATTAGGTATTACAAACAGACAAAGTAGGAATTCTAGTGATAATGACTAGATATTTGTTTGTTAAATGCTTTTCTAATGGACAAAAGATATTAGGATTTTTCTAAAATGATTAAATGCAGTAATCAGAATATGAATTACTGAATATTAACTGAGAATACAACATCAATTACTGCATGAAAAAAACAAGGTATTGTTACTTCTGTTACTCTGAAAAATCAGTCCCACTTTTTTTCCTCAACTTGCCTCAAACTTGTCTTAGGGATAATCATTCCTTAAGAAGATGTTTCACTGTGTTGGCATCAAATAACTACTCAAAAATGCACGTCACAAACTGAAGCACCTAGGGCCCATAATCATCTTGGGTAAATTTTTTAGCTCCAGAGAAGTTAGTGGAAACATGCCAGATGATATACAGCATCTTTTTTCTGAATTCCTCTCCCACCCCATACTTTTTTGACACGTATTCAAGCAAGGAAAGACCATTAGCTCATCTAGTTTAATCTCCACTGTAATAGAAAGTTACAGCAGACTTGCAACATCTGCTCCAGTTCCCACTCCCTTCTCAAAATGCTACAATCTCATAGGCCAAAGTAGTTAAAAAATCCAACTGAACAAAAAACCAGGAAAAGCTGTAGATTGTGGGAGGGGTTATTATGAATGTGCATTACCTGTAAGAAAAGGGCAGTTTCTGGTAAAGAATATAAAGCAGAAGCTGAAAACTAGAGTAAGTTCAAAGCAAAATAAAGCAAAAGAAGAGGAAGACAGAAGGAGAGATCTACTGGCAGCAGATAAGGGGTTTCACACTTATATAGCAGCATTAATAAAATGTGTAAAAGTGCCAGATGACTCATACCAAAACATTTGTCTGTGCAGTCAAAGTGAAACGGTTCAAACCGATCCTCAACAAATATGAAGCATAAAGAAACACACCAAAGAGATTTTCAATGGGCTGAAATAGATGATAGATCAACAGGTGGTGCAAGCCTAAGTAGCCAAGTGAAGAGGTCACCTTTAAGCGTTTGTCAAGACAGCTTGAACCTGCTGTCAGCAAGGCTCAGTCCTTGTGCACAGACTTGCAGGTGGTCCTCTTTGAGGTCACAAGCACTGCAGACAGACAAGGGAAATGGCACTACAATTCATTGGCACTGGGTGCCAAATGCTCACAGAAAATGCTTCTTAGTGGGGCATAGTTTGAAAAAGCCAGACTCGGTGGAAACTGAATTTTTCACAAAACAAATTGCATAGAAATTTCTGGAGTTCATAGAAGTATTGACCCTAAGGTTTGAGAGAGGTGGAGGCAAGCTGGAAAGCAGTAGGACAGAAGCTTCTGTCAGGACACAAGAGTTTGAGCTCTTTAGAGATAAGAGTAGCAACATTAGCTCTGGCGAACCCAGAACAATCTCTTCTGGTTCAGCCTCAGCTAGAACTGCTTTAGAAGTGAGTGGCAGATGTATTTTAGGCCCTGCTGTATATCTCTAGTGGTGAAATAAAAAATGATGTTGCAGTTTTTCATTCACAGACTGTTTACCTTGTTTACCCTCCAACAAAATAATTGCTGCTTGATTATAACTACAAAAAGGTTTTGCCATCCCATCATACAGCAGACGTTATATTTTCCCCAAGCCACTCTCAAAGGACGGATGTTGCACATTTCACAAACCAAATCATAGTACACCAGGAAAAAGTTCACATCCATCTGATCATAGGCTTTTAGCTGTTCCAATCCTATCATATACCTCTAGCTTCTGAGGACTACTTAGTTTTATTCTCATTCGTACAGGCTCATACCAGGCAGATTGATCTAGAGCTTATGAACACACTTGGCCAGCTTCTCAGTTGAAATCCATCAAGGTCCACAAATTCATCATTAGCTGAAAGGCTGTATTTTTTTCTGCTGACAACTTGCCTTCCTTTCACTGAAACAAACATAGCAAAGTGTTCCCCACACCCAACACATACACAGAGGTGCAAAGGCATGTGTATGCATGCATTAGAACAGAATTACATGAACCTAAGGCACCAAATAATACCCAAGGCTGCCACCTAAGAATTATAATTTATTGTCTTTTGTAATGGCAATACATCTGGAAAATACAAATAGTACTTGTTTAGCAAAAACAAAGCGGTGTAAGGTCCTTCCACTTAAACCTTTTCACAGTAGACTACCTTCTGTCAACTGTTTAAATTTTGAAAAACTTAGGTACTTTTTCACCTTTTTTATGTGGATGGAAAAAAAATTGATGGAGATCTATACCTCAGGACTGTTTTATATATAGATATTGGTATCACAGCAGTTTGTTAATGCATTTAGTAAAGCGAGAATAATAAGAGCAGAGAAAACTTTTTAAAACAGAATAAGCTAGAATATAAAATTACCTGATTAATTGCAAAACAAGTTCAAGTAATTGAACATGACAGGAACTGCAATTGGGAACAATGGCCCTGGAGATGTTTTATTTTCCATTAAAGATAGCCTTCTGGCTGAGACAATGGTGTCTGCATGCCAAAGCTGGGACAGTGACAGTGTGGTGCTGCTGTTGGGAAGTGCCTGCAGTGCACAGGCATTTGTTTCTCAGGTTTCTCGCTCTCCTCTGTACCTCAGTTCAGTCTGAGCAGGTCCAGAAGTGACACTAAGAGACTGAGTGGGAGATACTAGTGCAGGGGCATCCAGGCAGCTCTGTCTACCATTCCATCTGCAGCAGTGTGGACCACATGAAATTGCTTCTGTGTGTCCCTGGACCCACCTCTGCTGTGTAAGAGAGCAAGTCAAAGGAGAGGACAAAAATTTCTGCCTGGGATCATGGCATATGTATTTTGTGGGTTAGCCCACAGAGGTCAGTAAGAGGGAGAGGGATAGACATCTATTTCCCCTCCCAGTGCTTCTCCTGGAGAGATGCACTTCTGTGTGATCTGTTAGGGTTGTTTTTATAACTGCCTTTGTTAACATGCTGCTATTCGATAGCCACAGTTTCAGTTTGGAATCTCCAATCCATTGTTCCCTTCCACCACATTTCAGAAAGCCTGCACCGCTTGACTGAGCTGAAGAGGAGTGAGCAGGCAAAGAAGTTTCACCCATAGACAAACATAATTGAGAGTTCAGGGATATAAGCATAGCCTACACACCACATCATTGCTTGTGAGTGACAGAATTACAGAACATACTGAGTTGGAAGGGACCCACAAGGATCACTGAGTCCAACTCCTAGGTGAAAGGCCCATACAGAGATCAAATCCATAGCCTTAGCATTATTAGCAACATGCTTAATCAACTAAGTTAATCAGCCAAGGCCAGCTTATCCAGAGCAGCCATCTGAATATCCTATTGGAGACAGCAGGTACCATAACAAAGTCTTGCAGGAGAGCACTTCAAGCTAGCAAAAGAACATGAAGGGAAGATGCCAGCTTCCACTTCATTAGTTTCTTTCCACACCACAACAGTGATATTTCCTAAGGTCTACATGCACAGATTCAGCACACATTATCTGGGGGTGGGAGGGAAGGACACATTGTGTACATCCATTACACAATGTTTCAGAAATTTTCTGTTGGACAAATAAAAAACTCTTGTCCATCCCAGTGAATCACATAAAAGATAATATTCGCTTTGATTGTCAAGTAAAAAAATGTAAAGAAGAATAAAACTCCTGACAGTAATGGTCCTTTGTCATTGCTTACCAGCAAAATATGTTCAAAATAATAGTACAGAAAAAAAAGGTAGTATATTTTATAAACAATAAAAATACAATTACTAACATATGCTTTTACTGCTGACTTTAGAAACCTTAAAAATCATAGCACCTAACTAGTCCTCATACTTCAGCCAAGTTTGTCAAAATTCTTTGTATTTTTCAGAAACAGTTCAGCAATTTTTTCCAAACCCACACATGAGTTTCAAGGGGAATTTAGAGAGGAAACCAATAGTAATAGTAGACTGTCAGTCAGAGTTGTTAGTAAGTGATTAGGTTGTCTTATACATCCCTGTGCAGCTAGAGTTATCCATTAGAGTCTGCAAAGCCACTGATTACTATGATTAAGGAATTCCCCTTGCCATCTCTGAACAGAGGACAGCTTTCACTGAACAGGTTTGCTAACTTTTCCTAAAGTTTTGACACTCTCTACTAAACATTTTCAATGTTTCCAGATTTCTTAATGTGCCATCTGACACACGTCAAAAATTTCTGGCTTTCCATAAACATGTTAATAATTCACTTTTAATAAGTTTACCACTGCCAGTTACGAAAGGAAGTAACTAGACTTGTTAATATCCTCTAGAAGTCTTGCTCTGCTCCACTGCTCGTATAATGGGCATTTGACACATGGTATCTCCCTTTAAAATAAACAGAGAGATCCTCTACCTCTCAATGGAATATGGGTTATGAAGTAAAATTTGGAGAACCCAGCAGCATAAATGAAGGATTTCATAAACAATTAAGCTTCTTCTTTGAGTCATCAGCTGTGGTCTAAGCATTCAAGAGCAATGCAGGGTTTAACTGAAAAACATGGAAGTGCTCATAATGGCATTTTTTTGGTTTGGCCTTTATAAACTTGTATTGTTCAAACTGCCAAATTTTCCTTTCTCTCCTTTTCTCTGTCTGCCTCATAACACCAGCAGGAGAACAGTTATGTTGCTGCTGGGCTTCTTTTTTTTTCCACTGGCCATCTGATGACATCAAATGTCCTTTGAAATTATTTTCTGGAAGCTCTGGGGGACCAGTGCTGAAGTGTGCCAAATACCACAACTGCCTCCCAGTGCCTACAAACCAACCAAGTAGATTCTCTTTGAGAAAACAATATTCCTCCTTGCTGAGCGGCAGAACTGCAGACTTTGCTGCTTAAGGAGCTTTTGCACTAAATTCACATATTTCATTGCACTGAAAAGCTAATGATCAATCTGGCCAGCCAAAAACACTATGACACACTGGTCAGTTCGGAGACGATTAAAGAGCAGCTCATTTTTCTTGAGATCAGCTCATCCCTCTTACAAACTGAATAGAGAGCATTTAGGAGTGCCTGCACTTTTAGACATTTAATTTGCATTTGCATAAGAATCATTAGAGGTATAAGCTCTTAGTTATGGAGAGGCAATCCTAATCTAACATGGATTGTTTGTATCTTTATAGTCAAAAAAGTCAGCTCTGGAGTTGCCAGAATAAATAAAAAATTTGGAACAAATTTAGACAGCAGCTGCAGACCGAAGTGCGTCTATGTCCTTGAGTCTGTTTTCATAACAACGCATAGAGAAAATGAGAAAAATGCTTAATTTTTATCTTCTTAAAAGATTGTCTGTTAATTTTCATCTTTGTAACGTAAAACAAAAGTGAATCTCATTGATGGCATTTTCCTTTCAGTTATCAAAGCTATGCAAGGAGCACATGAGAAACAAAGGAATTAAGCCCTCATTTCTAGGTCTCTCAGTGTCACAATGAAGCCACGATTAAAGGATTAAAATCATACAAATGTCAAACATTGGACTGTAGTAGACAAAAATAGATGGGACGCAACAAAATACTGAAAACATTTTCCAAGAAAACTGAGACCAATTCAAATTTCAGAAATGGCACCAGTTTTATTTAAACAAAAGAAGGAGTCTGAATCCAAAATAATCTGAATTAATATTCAGATAGGTTATCCCATCATTCTTTCACCTGACTTTGGCTTATTCTGGTATCCCTTCACACCATTCATAATAAGACAAATTAAATTAATATGCTTTGGGTTAATACAACTTCAGAATTATATATATTCCTGTGCAATAACTGAAGTACCTTGGTCTGTCAGGAGGCGCTCAGAGAGCTGCAATTGTTCAGTCTGGAGAACGCTAGGGAGGGTGTGTGTGAGGGGAGGATTACACACTGTGTATCAACCAGACGGGAGTAAAGAAGACAGAGGAAGATTCTGCTCAAGGGTACCCAGTGAGCAAATAGAAAGCAAATAGCAAAATAGAATCACAATGAATACCACTTAAACATTAAACAACTCCCACACTTTTGCTGTGACGGTTGTCAAACAGTTGAGCAGGTTGCTCAGAGAGGTTCTGGAGACTTCACTTCTGAAGACAGGCAAATCCTGACTGGTTATGGTCCCGGTCAACCTGCTCTAAGAGATCCTGCTTTGATGGATCCGTTAGATGATCTCACAGGTGCCAGTCACAGGCTGTAGCTCAGTAAATTAACAACCTTAGATAAAAACAAAAGAGATTAGGAAAAAGAAACCCCAAACGCAGAAGGGAAATATGTATTCTAAGATTAAATTTCATTTAAGGTAAAAAGTGCTAATATAAATGTTTAGATTCCTATTCTGTCTTGTCTTATCTATACATGTGATAGTGTTCATTGTAGGAAGAATATATGGGGTAGGGGAAAGACTACTTAAAAGTGAGAAAACTAGTAGGGAAGAAGGAAACAGGAGACTTCATGAGAGCTAACTATTTAGCAAATGTGAAGCAACAGAAGATCTCCTGAGCTCTAAACACTTCTTGACACAAGGCAGTGCCACAGAGCTCTGTGAACATCTGTGACTTTCTATAAACAATGTCTTGCCTTGGAAGGAAAACTTTGCTGTTTATCTAAGGCTGTGTCATTTGAAAATCTAATATATAGCACTGTGAAGATTGTATCAATAGTAGGTGGGTAAAAGAGATGACACGGGATGCACTGTGGATCAATTCTGCAAGCCTGTCTCACAAATACTATGGGAACTGCATAAAGACTTCAGGTGTCAAAAATTGTCCTTATAGGTATCCAAAGCTTGTAACTACTAACACAGGGAACTAGCTAGATTTTCAATTTTGTAAAAAGGTTTTGCTCTACTGATGTGAGGTAAACAGCTGGCCTGTTGAGGTCTAATACACTTTCTGGTCTTTGTCAGCTTTCAGATCACACTGCTTGTCCCACTGTGAAACTGAGGCAATACCAAAATAATTATATAGCACTGTTTCCACTGATTTCAGAAATCTAAGTTCCAGACCTGAAGAGCCATTCTCTTCCTTTCTACTGAACATTCAATTAAATGATTCAAATGTTTTTCAACCAAATACTTTAAAATTAATTTATTTAGAATCCCATCACCACTGATGATGTGATGCCAATGCCTGTAGTTCATTATTTCCTAGGGACTTAGTTAAACTCACATGAGTATTAAAATTAATAGACTTCATTCTTCACCTATTTCCTTGGATTCCTTTATCCATGAGCTATATTTTTCTCCTGCTGTTCTATGAAACTGATCACACTATTGCTAGTGGAAATAATTTTACCATGTGTATTAGTTTTACAAAACTGAATCTCTGTTTCTGCTGCCCCTGATTTCCAAGCAGTTTCTCTTTGAGACCAACCCTAAGGAAATCTCTTCTGGTTCAGTTCCTGGCCAAGGAACCAGCGTGATGTTCCTCAGTACTCTCTGACTTTGGCTAACCATCATGGTTCAGTTCATCCTTCAGTTTTATCCTTCAATTCCACATCACCAAATGGGTGGAGATAATATGTCTTTTCTGCTGGTCTTGACTCTTGCCTGTGAGGAGGACAAGACCTCTTCAATAAGCACTATCTCTCTTGGTAAACACCACAACACAGCCTGTAAAGTCTTGAATAACATGACTGAGAGGTCATGCTGCAGCTGCTTGACTCAGTACAGAGAGATGGCCAGTGTTTAACCAAGACAAGGAAGGTCCTTGGAAACCTTTGTCCAAAGTTTTGAAGCTTACAGCAGTGCTGAACAGGGTGATCTGTACACTAACCCATGCAGGCTGAACTGGCTTAGTGAGGAGATATTTTCCCAAATTTTACCCAATGATCAGCACCTGCAAGGCTCATCCATAGCAATGACCTCTCTGGCATAAGTAGGCATTTCAACAGTGCTGTGCATACATAGGTTGCTTGGTCCAGTCCTTGTCTTTGTCCTTTGCAAAAACACGAAATAACCAAGGGAATTCAAAATCTTTGCTTGTGATAAGATTTTTTGGCTAGAAAATTTATCTCTGTGTATGTATACATGAAAAATGATACTATTAATTCACTGATAATTTTTTTTAAAATATTGCATTGATTTTAAAAGGTAACAACATTATATGGTGTCCCCAGTTCCTGTCCCTTCCTTACACAAAAAATAATTAATGATCTTCCTTTTTCCATTTTGAAAAACATTATAATTTTTGCTTACTTTGGCAATGTTCTGCAATGCAATAATGTACAAAAGTCTAGTATAAACAACAGCATTTTTAATATGAAATACTGTTATTTTATCATTTTTTGTAACTGCTTCAATATGCCAAGCCCTAAAGGTAAAAGCTTTCCGTCCTCACATTGCATTGCAGTCTGGCTGGCACGTATGAAAGGCAAGCATTTCAAGAGAGGAGCTGGTGACCGTGCACTCCAGGTTCACTTCTCCAGTTATACCAGTTGCAGAATACTGGCAGGTCTTTTCTTCGTCCAGCCTTCAGGGGAGAGCATTTGGAGAACCTTTTGGCCCTATCAGAATCTAGTGATACTCTGAAAATCTGTATTTCAGCCACCCTCTGAGCTGGAAATCTTGCCCACATCTTTTAAAATTCAAATTTTCAGTGAAATGCAATGAAAGCTCTGTTACTCCAGGGGCTTGTGTACTAACATGGAAAACTGAGCAAGAACAAAAGGAGAGAGAGAAAGAGGGGTGCTGAAACTGGCACTATAGCGTGCTAGTGGAGCACCAGACAGGGCAGGGGGTGATGACAAGTACAGTGGAAAGAAGAAACGACACAGTCATGAAGAATTCAAATGAAAATAATTAAATGGGAACTAATGATATAAGCCAAAACACTAATGACACTGTCAGAAGGACAGCAAATCACCTCCTATGAGAAAGAAAAATGTGCATGTGCAGAAAGCCAAGACAGAGAAACACAAGGGCATGGATGGGAAGTCCTCTCTGTACATAAGGTAAAGAATAGTCCCTCTGAAAGCATTTGACTAGAACAAGAGGTAGCTATGATTCAAGATAAGGAGAGATCAAGGCTGAACAAGGTCATAGGTCTGAATTACAAACGGCCCATGCTGCTGACAGTGATGGCTTGGGATAAGAAGGTGGTTTTAGAGCAGAATGGTTTCAGAAAGTTTTGGTTTTAACAATGCCAAGTGAGCCAAAATTCACAAAGGATGGCAGTAGAGTCAGTTGACACATGTGGTTGTATACATGGTAACAGGACTTTTAAAGGACCACAGATATGCATCAGTGTCTGTAAGAGGAGTGAGAACTGAAACCAAAATTACATCTCTGCCCAGAGACTATTCCAGGATGTAAAAAAGAAGGAAAAGAAAAATATCAGATCTCTGTGGAAAATCCAACAGAACAGGAATACCTAATGAAAAATATACCAGTGGTTGGGCATTTTCCTTTCTTCAAACAGACACCAAGTTTTCTTCCTCTTATGGGGTGAATATTTGGCAGGCTGCATTATCTGAACTTGCTTAGGAGTAGTAATTATCAATTACATAATTTGAGTAAGTAAATTATATATTCACATTCCTAGTTTGCTTTCAGGCAATAACTTCTTTATCAATATTTATTTCCTCAGTATTCACAACCACTTGCGGCAATTCACAGTCCCTCCAAGTAAGCAAAATATAATAAAAAATACTATTCTAACAATTTTAAACTACTGTGCAACTTACTCTCATCTTTCAGAATTCATTTGCTATATTTTAATTATACTCCTCTACTAAAATGTGTTTCAAAGTACTTCATATGAAGGCTAAACAAAACAACATCCTAAACTTGCGCCATTTATTGTGACAGTCTGACAACTTGTTGTGACAGGCGTAACAGATTGGTAGCAAAAGCTGAGCAGCAAAGGCTGGCTGGCTGACTGACTTTTGTTTCAACAGATGATACTCTTGCTTGGCTACATTTTTAAGAGTGATCAGAACTAGACGACCATTTTCAACGTAATTAAAATTTCCTTAAAGCTGCAATGTAAACAGTGTTGCAGTCTTGGGGGAAGAGTTTTATAACCCACACAAGGCCTTAGAGAAGACATGAACTTAATTGCTTGCATGCAGGAAATCTGGGATGCGGGTTTCTTCCTGATTCAGTACAGGTTGATTGGTAGCTTGAGTCAGGGCTGGGCTGAAGATGATGCCACTGAGTCACTGTTAAAAATCAGTTTCCCAGCCTCTCCTCTGAAGGCAGGCTGTCAGGGCTTGGCCAAGGAATCAGATACTGTTCTCATTTCCTGTGCTGTGAGGTGCGGGTTTGGAGTCACAGAATCATAGAACATCCTGAGCTGGAAGGGACACACAAGGATCATCAAGTCTAACTTCAGGCCCTGCACAAGACACCCCAAGAGTCACAGCATGTGCTTGAGAGCACTGCCCAAACACTCCCAGTGGAGCCTTGGATAGGCTGGGGAAAAAAAACCAGTTTTAGTATTAGATACACATCCCTTTGGCAAAAGAAGAGGTCCTTTAATATTACTGCACAGCTGAAGTGCTCAGACACACAGAGGCCCTGCAAAAAATCACTATTTTGCTCAAATGTATGGAAACCCCAAACCTGGAAACTTCTTGCTGGGAAACAGAATTGCTAGTAAGAAGTTTCCGGAAACAAAATTGACAGCCAGCCTCTGGCTGGCTCTGCTCATGACTACAGCACCATCAAAGGCCATATCGACCAGACACTAGTCCACGACCATGAAGACCCTAGCCAAAACTCAAAATACTTCTAAAAAGGTCTGGAAATGTGCACACCAGTACAGTCAAAAGCATACAGAGTATATCTGAAAGACATTGACAATATCCCAGACAACCAATTTTCCAGAATTCACTAGCCACATACTTAACTGCACAAATAATAAGAGACTGAAGCAAGGCGATCAAGACAGTACTGGAGGTAAAACTATCAGATATGCTTTTTGTTTTCCTGCAAAAAGCACAGCCAAACAGATTAAAGATTACACTTCATAACAGTACAGTTCATAACAAAAAGTCATTATTATTAATTGAAAGTGCACGATACTGCTTAAAATGCTACTGTCCAGTAAACATTGTATTTATACATTGCGACAATCATTTAATCAGATGGGAACCTAACGGAGATGGATCAATTAGTCATGCAGAGGCTGTACGGGAACCAGGAAACACGACAATACTTAAGAAAAGGAGATACAAATAAAAGCTGCATATAAAGATAGTGAAGCAATTATATCTGTTTTCACCCAGAAGGAAGTGTGAGGATAGAGGAGACATTTTCATCTTGTGCTGTGCAAATATCACACAAGGTACTTAAAAACAAGAAAATTACTTCCAAAATTGCTGTGAAATTCCACAATTCAAAGAAAATGGCCTTTCAAGTATTCTATTCTAAGCTTAAACTTAAAATAAATACAACAGCAAGAACTCATGAAATGCTATGAAAAGATGCAACCGAAGGATTTAGGGTTCTCTGCATGCTTTTTTTTTTTTTTTTTCCTGGACCCTCAAAGCCAGGCAGAAGCCCAGCCCAGGCAGACAAAGAGAAAGGGAAAAGAATTGTCTGACTAGTGTACTTTCCATACTCGGTAGAGAACACCAAAAGTCGTCAGGTGCTCTTCCATAGCTGAAGACAAGCACTGGTACTTCTAATGGTGCACAGGGTACCACTGGCTCTTATATCCATGCCCCAGGAAGGCTGACAGCACCCTCAGTACTTCCACCTTGCTCAAAGCCCTTCTTCGGTCACATCAACAGCTGTCATTGAGTTCTTCTCACTAACATGACAGGGAGTCTGGGGTCAAGATTCCAGAAGAGGAAAATTAGTAAAAGAAGGAATTTCTGAGATCTCCAAAATGTGCTAAAATGAAACAAATATTCTTAACATTCCCATAAGATTTTTTAATTCAGAAGGAGTGTCTTATATAGAATTGCCTCCACTCTAACTCAGGTCTTAGGAAAACTCCATCTTTGACTTTAAAAGAAATACCTAAAAGACCTTTAGATTAGTTTTCACTAACTAATTATTATTAAGCCACTCACAAACTCTATATCAACAAAAATGCCATTCCACAAGATAGTTCATGAAGTCTGTAGAAATAAAATAGTTCACTAGTAAATCTGGCAGACTTCATCAGAAAGTCTGTAAGTCTATTTCACTGTAAATCTGATATAATTTTGTACATGCAAATAATCACTTAAATGACATTCAATGAAATTTCACAGAAGCAGTTGGTTCACAAAAAAAAATTATGAGATTTAGCTCAAAAGTCATACTGCTGTCCAAATGCCCTAGTACCATTACGAGGTTTTCTGATTCTGTTCTATATGGTACATTTTTCACACGACTTACTCTGGAGCCATAAAATCTGCAAGGCAGTACCAAAGGAGTTTCCACTTCAGCAGGTCTTCAGAGGAAACTTAAATATTGTTTATACGCATAGTAATGTACAGAGTCAGAATCAGACAGAACACACTGCCCAAATACCGCTACCCATTTTGTCCATGCGTTCTTATTTTCAGTCTTTAGAAGGTATGATGCTGTGGGGTTCAACTCAAGGCATGAATGCTGGCAGTGTGTTCTGAGAAGACAGATGGCTGAAAAATTACTTACCCTATCCTGGTTTCTCCCTCTTCTCCTGAAAAAAAGGTAATTTCTTCAGCTCTACAATATTTCCACTGTGTACAGATGTACGAAAATAGTACATTTCTTGAGAAATTCTATTAATCAGGGATGCAATTTGGATTATAAAGTCTTTAGAAAAAATACCGGAAATTAGATTTTTAGTTCCCTACAAAAATTTGTGCAAAACAAATGCCTACAGATATTAGCAACGTTTAATCTTGAGAGATACCACTTTGAATTCTATTATGAAAAAGAAAATATAACCAGTTGAGTTATTGTTACTCTGCTTATTCTCAACTTCACTCTGCATCTTCAATTTCATAGAATGGCTTGTGGTGAAAAGGACCTTGAAGATCATCTTCTTCCAATCCCCCTGACATGGGTAGGGATGGCATTCACTAGATCAAGTTGTTCAGGGGCCCATCCAACCTGGCCTTAACCACTTTCAGGGATGATGTACCTACAGCTTCTCTGGGCAACCTGTTTCAGTGCCTCACCACCCTCTGAGTAAAGAATTTCTTCCTAATATCTAAACTAAACGGCCCTCTTTCAGTTAAAACCATTGCCCCTTGTCCTATCACTATCTGCCCATATAAAAAGTCCCTCTTCCTTGTCTTATGCACATAGAGAATTTTACAGCTGTAGAGCAATTAAGCTATATTTCTGACAAATCTATATATCTCAATATTAAAAAAAAGGAAGATAAACAGCCTGAGCAGATGGAGCAAAAGTACATTCAGAAGTGAATGAGCCATAGCATGACAAACTTAACTTAAAGGAAGAAACAACATAGGAAAGCAGGGAAAAGAAACTGGCAGGAAAGTTCACCATTGCAGAGACATTTACTTCCCTGTCCTTTTTATTCAACCTGAAAGCATGGCAGGACTGACACAAAGCCATTCTTGTCGCAATATTCTAGATTCTCCTGTTAGATCACTGTTAAGCAGTACTGGCAATATAATATTTCAGGACCTGAAAGTGGAGCAGCACATAGCCAGACTCAAGGCATGCAGCACAAAGCTCAGGTAACTGGAAGCTGAACCACTTTGCACCTCCACCAAATACTGACAAGTGGCAACAACTAGTTGCTTGGCTGAGGAGCTAGGAGCCTGGCCACAAGGACAGTGGGACTGAGCTGATGCATAGCTCCCAGATGATGGGGAGGCCCCCAGCACGGCTCCTGGCACCCCAGAAGCACAACCCCAGGCTAATGGCTGCACCGTGCCAGAGCTCAACAGCAATGTGGGCAGACAAGAACTGCAGAGAAGACTGGAATGAATGCCATCAGGGCCCCAACATTAATTTCACAAGATTCATGCTCTGCCCATATTGCCCTATCTGATCAAATATCTGGGATGTTCACGGTACCTGCAAAAAAAAAACTGAAATGGTGCTAAAAGGAGAAAAGGATTAATAAAGAGGAGAAGAAAGAGGAAAAATGCCAGGTCTACAACTCTTAGGCTTTTTGTAGCGATGTTGCTAATAACTGATCAAATTTATTATTTATGAGCTTCCTTACGATGTTTCAACAGGGAGGAAGAAGTTCCATGCAACATCTCCACTGTCCTTTCAGGAACATTGTGCCTAAGTGTCAACAAATACATCTATGTAACTGCAAAATGCTATTAAAAACAAACAGTCCAGGCAGGGTGATGCACCTACAACAGTTACTCGCTATTTTCATTTCATAACTCTGTTTTGAGAGGTTCTTGTGCTGCAGATGCCCAGGATAACATAAACTTTTCTCATGGAGGTTAGGTAACCACTTTTGGCAACCATCAGAGCTTAGACTATTAATTGCCATTTTATGTTTTTAAGACCACCATTTAAGCACTCTGCATACCTAGAACTTGCAGAAGAACCTACAACCTCCTGGTAAGAAGTGGGGCTTTGCTGCCAGTTTTTATTCTTTATCCTAAACTCTGGATGCAGAGTGATGGCTTAAACTCCCAAACTGTAAGAAGTTAATTCTTGCAATGAAGCCCAGCTCTTCCACTCAGCTAAAAGTTTAGACATCTGTATCCATCTAGAATCACACTAAACAGCACAGTATTCATATGATCAACACTCAATAGAGCAAACAGACCAAGGAAGTCAGTTAAAAATGAGGCCATCATTCATCTTAAATCCACTTAAACTAATAAAACTTTGGCTCTCCAGAACACATTGTTTAGGAAAGTGTGGTTCACCTTGTTGGCCCATGCTGTGCATAAGGAAAGTAATGTTCCTTCCTACTGTTACAGAAACTTCCCAGTCTGACCATGCAGGAGCCACTCTGGCGGTCACTCTCGTACCACCTGAGCTGGGACCAAGATATTCCTAGATACACCCCTTCCCCCATACTCACACAGTCAGAACAGGTTTCCTGACTGTGTTGACCCCAGGTTTCCCATAGCAGATTCTGAGATGCCCACATCCTCTTGGTGCAATAACTAAATAACGAACCAGCAGCTCAATGTGGTGCCTCCAAGGAAGGACCCAAAATGAAGGAACCCCTGGGCTTTTATAGCCTCACAATCGAAGCATAGTGAGATGGACCAATTTGATTTTTACTTATGTTTCAACATATGCTAGACATACGGATTCCTATAGGGACTGTACACGTGTTGGGAGGTTTCGCCTGACAGTCGATCAGGGCAGAGAAGGCTTCCACGATCCGGCTGCAAGCGACCTCCACTTGCTGGTGGGGCAGATGCCTGGATGCCCGGCAAAAAATGCCCAGGAAATCGGGCTGTGGGAGCAGCCTTAACACATAAAAGCACTTCACTGCAACACAACCAGCGCCATTCTGCTTTGGGTTTCTTGGAGGGACCCGGGGCTCGCCCAGCTTGGCCCTTCTCCCCGCCTCGTCTTTCCCTCCCTGCGGTCCGGCTTCCCCGTCCGCGCCTGTCCTGCCGTGCTCCGCTGTTCCCGAGGCCGCGACAGCCTGGTGCTCCGCCGTTCCCCCCGACGGAGCGGACGCTGCCCGCAGCCCCAGCCCGCAGCCCTCACCGCCGCCGTGTTTCGCACGCTGCCCGCAGCCCCAGCCCGCAGCCGTCGTTCGCCGACGCCGGAGACGCTGCTGCCGCCGCTTGGAAATTGTGCCCAGCCACTCATAAGAGCTGCGCAGGCTTATCACTGCTCGCAGCACACATGCTCCGGGTGCCTGGAGTACAGTGGTAAGAATCTGTCCCTGTCTTCTGTTTCTTCCTCTTTCTTCTTCCCTCACTGCTCCCTTTTCTATGCCATTTGGTAGGAACACTTACCTTTCCTTATCAATAAACAGTTCTCAGATATAATATTGCTGTGTTTGCACTTTATTTTCGTTTGAGAAATCTATCAAAAGAATCCTCTCCGACTCCGCTTTTTACAGCAGGACGGGACACATGGGAAAGTCTGGAATCATTGGCGCCTGTCGTGTCTCCCTGGCTGGACGAAAGGTCCCCAGGCCCTTTGTCATGAAAGGGTCAGCGAGCTCTCCTGCCCCGAGAGCTCCACCTGCAGCTTGCCCACCATGCCACCTGCACCAAACATATTCTTCAACACTACTTCTCCACCGTCTTATATATTCACACCTGACTCAAGTTCACTCCAGACAAGATGTATTTTCTTTGAGTTTAGAAATCCAGCAGCCTGATGACATGGGGCGAGGAGAAAGCATGCCCAGGAACTATGCTAAAGATAGCAGGACTCAGAACAACTGATTTTCTATTACAGAGTAGTTCTGCATGGGCAAAGGCTAACCTTCATTTTCTAAATTACATTAATACTGCTGAAGGAAATATCTATGGAACTGGCACTGATAATGATAATCTCTAATTGGTGACAACAAGCCGTTTTTATAAGAAACTATCTCTCTGGCAACTGTGGTTACAACACAGATAATATACTGCATACTATTTCAACATGTCTGCTCATGTAAGAGTGCTATGTAGGAGATGAGATCATTATTCACCTGTTTGGCCTGTGGGACATGGTAGGGGTATTCTGTGACAGCAATTTGTTCTTTGGCAATCTTGATTGTGGTGCCAGCTGTTTTCTGCACAAGGTTTTTTTCTGACTGTACACCAGCACTGTCTTCCACCACTACTCTCTAGCCTGTGCAAATAGACAGCAATAGTGCAATTAACTTCTGACAATTCTGGCATGTTGGAACAAGGATTATTAATATTCCCAAGGATAATCACTCTATCCTAGTTTAGCCAACCAGCCCTGTAAATCTGGCAGTAAATAGCAAACCTCACATAAAGCAATAGAAAATTTGGAATTAAAATAAAATAAATTTGTGGTATTTAATCATACTTTGGAACATTGAAATTCTTGCCTTTATTTTAAAGTGAGCAACGGCACCTAGTGTGTAATGATGATAGTGTAACAAACCTCTCTGAAACACTGTTACACATAGTGTAACAAACACTCTGAGACGGGGATGCCTGTACAAAAGACTGTGCTATTAAACAACATGAGGTTCTGTTTTGTGGCTGAACTCTTTATTTCACATTTTATTTTTTTCCATTTCTTTCTAACCTATAAGGGACTATTTAATCCAATTGTTTACTATGACCCACTTCATAGCAGAACTCAAAGAGTCTCACTGAGTTATTTCTGCATCAACTTGCCATGAAAAATGTAGAGATTTCATTTTTTGTTCTTGAAAAAAAAATTAAATAAAGGGATTGATAAAATCTGTTTCCACTCATTAATGCCTCAGCCTAAAATTACTGGTTTCTTCTGTAATGATCTTCGTGATGTGGTTTGGAACACAGGTGTTTGCCATGAAGAAACATCTATAGCTACAGGTAAAGCAGTAGAGGCTGCCTGAACAGGTTACCTGAGCACAGCTCCATCATTAGCTTGTGATGATCCTCTGTATTTAATCATCTGTGTGACTACTGCAAAGTTTTCACCCGTGCCAGCTGAAGCAGGAGTTCTGGAAATTGCCCATCACAAAGGAACACTACCTGAGAAAAAAAGACCAAAAAAAGATGAACAGTTCAATACAAGCTTCATAATGACTACATATATTGAGATCCAGCAGGATGCTGCCTGGTCTGTGCAGGAAAATGGCAAATGCATGCTGTTTAACATTTTGCTTCAACAGTTTTTCCATTCAGAAAACTATTTGCAATACAATAATGAGAAAAGCAAAACTGTGAAGTATTTTATAAGGCTGATTACTTTTCTAGGACATATAATTTGATGCACACTTTGCTTATCCAGAGTAAATTCAGTGGTTGAAAAGATTAATTGAACGTATTTTATGCTACTTGTACATACTCTCACAGAGAAAGTAACTTACGGGTTTTTTTCTATTGACTCTTGCACAAAAGCCTGCAATACACCAGGAAGAGTAAAATCACTTACCTAAATTTAGCAGTTCATAAATCTTACAAGATTCCAGTCCATCCAGTGGTTTGTTGTTTTGGGTTTTTTTCCTTCTTTCATGTCTTTCTTATATATCAAAAAAAAATAGAAGTGCGTGCAGGAGATGCACAGTATTTGCTTTTGCTTTTCTCCTCTCCCAGGGTACAAGAAGTGTATGTCAGCTTGCTCGTGCTCTCCCCCTCTCCCCATAAACATATAATGCATGCAGGTGTGCATACACATACATGTGCATGTATGTACATTCATTTTTGACTCTTCAGCTAACGGACAAGAAACTACTATGACTTCAAGGCACAAAGCCCTCTGTTTTGGAGGAGCTGTGTGACCTGGTTCATGTAATTGGCTGAGCATTGTTAACATCCCAGCTACACTCACCAGGTGCAGGATCTTGAAAAAGTTATGTTCTGCATGTCTTTTCCCCTATGCACTTGATGTTCATCTCAGTGCCTTGAGCAACAACTTGTCATTTAGTTGTGACTTGTTCTGTCACATAACACACTGACTGGATGCCTGATCGCTAAGGGCTACAGGTTTTCAAAAGATAAACGGTATTACTGCCACACACACTGCTTCACATGTTATTCATCAGGACTAAAGACTAACTTAGACGTGCTGGGCACACTCCACACCTTGGGCAAAAAATTCCTCAGGACTCAGCATTCCAAAGCATCCTAAGAGGGGACTTTTCCTCTACTTTCCATCAGCCCTTAGTAATACAAAAGACTTGCTTCAGTTAGTTTAATTCCTCTTTTGGAGACCATTGAAAACATACCTAGATGAGCAGGTTGCTTAGCTAGCCTTGGGACATTTCCAGGTCTTCTGTCACTCCATGGCAAAGGCCATGAAACCTGTTGAACTGCAGACAGTCCCAGCTTGCTGTAAACTGACACTTGAAACTTCTTAAAACTGAGACACTAAGAATATGACACCACTGATGATTCATCTACTCGTAAAATGTTCAATAGATATGCATGACAGCAGTAGCAGCATTTTATGCAGCCACCTTTTGGATTCCGGTCCAGTTTGGAGACAGAAACATGCTTCACCCCACAGTTTCACTACAATGTCATGAACCTTAGAAACTCATTTGAAGCACAGCAGCTGGGTACTAAAGGAGGAGCCCCATGCAGAGCACCATGGGTTATTTTGTATTTCTGACAGGATAAATTGCAAACAAAATCTCAGCCCTATATGAACAGGCTCTGCACGCATGTAGAGCAAGATAACTGGTGGGTTTATCTGCTGTCATGTCTCTCCTGAGATTTCCAGCTACCCCAGTGTGAGAGACTGGAGAAAATCAATACTCGCTCAAAACAACCAAAGTGTGTGTGTGGCAGAGTGGCAAGGCAAGCTCTGCAAAAAGTGGGATGATGCACTTCTCCATATCCCACCTCCCTGGAGACTCTAGTCCAGCTTCAGAATGGTTATCAGTCACTTGCACATCAGAAGCCCCACATGGAGGGGAGGGTCCCAGGATGCCAAAGCAGATAAAAGCAGTTGACACACTATCTCCCTTTCTAACTTCCTCTTCTTGAAATCTGGGTAAAGCTGTACTAAGTCAATGGCTTGTGAAATGCTTTATGTCAATTGAATGTTTTAAAATTTGCCAGGTATCATTATTTTCTAAAGTTTGCCTGTAAAAATTTGTTTAACCTCCTGAGAACATTCTGTTTCTTCCATGTGCCTGCCTTGGGGTATAAAAAAACTCGACCTTAAAGAAACACGTCAAGAGAGTCCAGGGCTTTACACCCCAGGTCTGGTAGATAAGACACCTTCTCCTCAAAAGGCACCTGGAAAACAGGCAGTATCCAGGGAAAGTCAAGTAGCCCCAGATAAGGTTATGTGGGTTGCTAAATCCAACACCAGCGCTGACTGAAGTTTTGTCTAAGCTTACAAAACTATGCCAGGGGAACTCTGGAAGAGGTTTGATGCATCTCATTTCCTACCAGAGCTGATTAAGGCAGCTCAGTCCTTGTCCTAGCTTTGGCTGGGATAGAGTTGATTTTTTTAGAAGTAGGTACAGCACTGTGTCTCAGAGTCAGTATGAGAATAATGCTGATAACACACTGATGGTTTGGTTGTTGGTAAGAGTGCTTACTCTGAGTCAAGGATTGCTCAGTGGCTCATGCTCTGCCAGTGAGGAAGTGCACAAAAAGGTGGAAGGAAGCATGGCCAGGACAGGGGACCTGAACTGGTTAAAGGGATGTTCCACACAATAGCATGTCATACACAGTATATAAACTGGGGAAGTTATCCAGAAGAGGGCCTAGCTGGGATTGGCATTGGTCAGCAGGTGGTGAGCAATTGTATTGTACATTACTTTTCTTCAGTTCTCCCTCTCTCTCTCTCCTTTTTATTACTATTACTAATAGTATTACTATTATATTTTACTTGATTTAAATCATTAAACTGTTAACCAACAAGTTTCATTTTTATTTTCCCCCCCATCCCACTGGGGTAGGGTGTTGTGAGTGAGCAGCTGCATGACAGTTGGTTGCCAGCTGCGGTTAAACCACAATGCTTTCTTTACGCAAGTAGAATTCTTAGCAGCAGCTGACACCGAGTCACGTTGCTTACTCACACTTGGCAGGTAGGTGCACTGGGAGTGATGAGCTGGCTTACACAAAGCAGCACTGGAAAGCAATGGCTGCCTGTGCTCACTGCCCTAGACACCTCTCATGTTTTAATGACAATTTCCTAGTAATGAGTGTCATGAAAAACAACCAAATGAGGTTTCCCACACTGTAAATGTCTCTGAAGTATTGAGAATGTTTTCTAACAGCTTGCTCTTTTCCAATGTTTGCAGCAGATCCCATGCAGCATGCAGCTCCTGAGCCCTCAAGAGCAGACTCCCAGGGGACTCCTGGGTGGTGCAATGTTTGCTCTCTCAAAATAGAATAGCAACCCTGCAGCTCTTTTTTCTCATTGCACTGACATTTTTAAGCTGAACCATTTTATGATCACTGTGGCCAAGACCATGCCATCTCCCACCAAGCCTTCTCCATTCCCAACCAGCAAGTCTAGGGCATCTTCCCTTGTCTCTCTGAGTACTTGTAATAAAAAATTCTCTCCCACAAACTTCAGGAATTTTTCAAATCTGCTCACCACAGCAGGATGGCATTTCCAGCTGGTCCCTAGAAAGTTGAAATCTGCCATAAAGACAAAGGCTGCTGATCCAGAGATTTCTCCTCATTGCCTGTCAAATTAACTTCTCAGCATTGGCATCCTGGCTGGGCAACTGATAGAAGACACCCACCACATGTTTTGTTTTCCATCCCTTCATCCTCACCCAGAGGCTCCCAACCACATCATTGCCAACCGCAAGGGCTGTACCTGATAAACCTCTCCCTTCTATTCAGTGAAACAGCTCCACCTTGCCTTGCCCTGCCCTGCCCTTAGTAGCCCGTACCCTCCGTCCCAGCACTCCAGGTGTAGGACAAGTCCCACTAATGCCAAGGATACCCCAGCTCTGGGAATGGACCGAGGCTTCCACTTAAAGGCACTAGCACCAAAAATCCCTGAGCCACCTGCCAGAGACACCCCAGTCCCCGAGCCCCTGCCCTCCCCAGGAGAATTTGCAGAGGTCATCAGAGCTAAATATAACAAAGGGAGCCACCACATTCATTCTCCGGAGATGCCAGAGAGCTCTTAGCAGCCAATAGCCAGAACGGACAACAGCAACGCCACCACTATGGTTCACACCACATGGTTCCCGGGCCTCCCAGTACCTGGGCTCCTTCAGACATTTGTGCTCCCTGAAACCTAATCCCAAGGTAGGACCAGCCTGACCCCTGCAGCCCAGAGATGCTTTCAGGGGCAAGGGTGGAGGTGACTGACTGTCATCGCTCCTGATTCTCGCTCAGGCTCAGCCAACCCGTGTCAACTGGTTGGGCAGGAGCAGCCCTTCTCCACAGCCTGTGCACTTTCAGGGCAATGAAGACCATGGTGAGACAAGCTGTCCCCTTCAGCCCCTGGGTGACCACTGTGGAGCAGAGACCCACCTGCAGCCTGTGGAAAAGCCCCACTCTGGAGCAGGTAAAGATGCCCTGATGGAAGCTACAGCCCATGGAGATCTCACACAGGAGCAGGCTCCTGTCAGGAGCTGCAGTCCCTGCTTAGGAGCACACACGGGAGCAGGATTCCTGGCAGCTGGAGCAATCTGTTCCAGACGTACTGCACACCTGTAGAAAGGGCCCATGTTAGAGCAGAGGAACAGTGTCAGGAGTAAGGAGCAGCAAGATTGAAGGTTATGGACTGACCACAATACCCATTTCCCATCCTTTTGCACAGCTGGGGAGAAGGAGGTAGAAGAGCCTGTAATGAAAGAATGAAGTGGAGAAGGGAGGCAAAACTTGGTTTAGTTTTGCCTTTGTTTCTTATCCCCCTACTCAAGTTTTCATTGGCAATAGAAGATATCAATTGTCTCCAATTCTATCTGGCTAGTGACAGAACTTTCCTTTGTCCTTATCTCAACCCAGCTTTCCCATCTTACTTTCTCCCCCATCCTGTGGAGAAAGGAAAGCGATAGAGCTGCTCAGTGAGTATTGGCAGGCAACAAGCCAAGGTCAAACCCATAAAACTCAGCGAGGTAATGCAGGAGAGACAGAGAAGGTATCCTCCTCATTCACCCCTCAGAGCTACTGCTGTGCACACAGAGAAGGGCCAAACCTGGAAAACAAAACCCTGCCAGAGCCCTGTGCGTTGCACATACCTGCAGCAGGACATCTAGGATGTGCTGAGCGGGGTGAATGTCGGCTATTGCAAGGTCAGAAGGAAGTGTTATATTGCCAAGGCTAGACAAGACAGATGTCTTCAAGTATGCAACCGCAGGGTATAAAGAAGAGGAAAAGACTCCTTGAAGGCTGCACAGCTGTAGAACATAAGGCAGAATGCACAGGCTCCAATACGGGAAATATAAAGAAAAAATCTGAAAAAAAAAATGTTTCCCAAGGGAATAGTCCTATATTAAAAAAGAGTAGGACAGAGGGGCCACCCAGTTTTTGGGAAAACTCAAAACTGAACAAATCCCATGCACTCCGATCAAAGCTCCTGCTTTCAGGGAAGGCTTGTACCAGATGATCTCCAGACGACCCTTCCAATCTGGAGTACTCCTAACTACCCAATGGTCTGGATATGTAAGACACCCAAAACCAAAAGAAAAAACTCCATTTGCAAAACACATAGTACATATGTAAATATATTTAAACAAACAACAACAACAAAAAATCTTATTGCTTTATTCAAGTTTTGACATAGCTTACCTTAAAATTACTGAAAGTCCTTTGAGAATTTCTGTAGAAACCACTGACTACTTTTCAGCAGAGATCGGCTTAAAACAAAGAAATTGAAATGCTGGAATTCAGACTGAATCACTTTTTATGAACTAAACAATTTACCCCTTGTCTAAGAAGAGCAATCCCCATAAAATGCATTGCCTGGCTTTTGTTTCAGGCTTCTTTTCTGTTGTTTGGCTTACACAAAACTTTTAAATACTCTGTGGATGGCTTTATGAAATTAAATCTTCCAAACAGTCCTCTAACAAACTTTTAGAATTACATACTAGCAATATTCTATCTTCTTTGACTTAAAAGTGCATACACATTCAAAAGTTTTATACATTTCCTAGACATCTTTCTAACAGACAGAAATCCTATCAGATGCTTTAGTCCTCAAGGGGAAAAAAAAAGGTAGTTAAATTCATGATTTTAACAAGTGTTCCATGGAAAGCCTACTACATTTTTTCTTCTGGGAAATCAAACCACGAGGATCTGTTGACAAGTCTCTTTGGCAGTCTTAGTATCAATGGCTCTCTCTCTGGACACTCTAGGAAGGAAGTCCTGGGGGAAGGCAGTTGACTGGAAGGTGATGCTGGTGCTTCCTGAACACAACTGGCTACAGTTTCTGTGTGAGAGGTGTTACTGCTGGTATTCACTGTGGTAACACTCTGATCAGGTGCTATTTCTTGAAGTTTGACATCCACATTTCTAAGGTCACCATCTAAGTTTTCTCTTATGGCAGGGACACCATACTTTTTGTCTATTCCTCCAGTTTCCTCACATCCTGTCCTCCTCAGAAATGAAGATGGAGACTCATTTTCCCTCTCATTTATCTGAGTTGTGCCTGTCCATGTAATACTGCTGTCCCATTCAGTACTTTCTGGCTCCTTGCTACTATCACTATCAATGGTAATCACCACAGGAGAAGAATGTACTGAGTTACTCATGTGATGTTTCCGGTGTTTCTTCTTATGCTTTTTCTTTTTCTTTTTAAGATGCCGTGTTGTGTCTGTTGCTTTTCCTTCATAGACTATCTCCACGCTTGGACTCCGCATTTTCTTCTTCCTTTTCTTACGCTTTGTCTCGCTGCTTGCACGATTGTCTGACAGGCTATCCTCATTTTTGCAGCAATCACCAAATTTTGAGGAAGTTTTCTTGGAGTCATTTTCTCTTTCTAGACTTGTGCTCTCCATGAATGCATTCTCCAGGTGGCGAGTTTTGTACTTCCTTTTTCCACCAGGCTTTTCAGTTTTCATTCTGTCGGTTCCTCCAGAAGGAGTCCTTGATCTGTTGCTTGACCGACTCCTTGACCTGCATCTTTCGTAACAGTAATAGTGTCTCTCATGGAGTCCCCTCTGGCTATGCAGATCTGTCCTCTCAATAAATGATCGTATCCTGTATTCTGGACTAGCAGATTGCCTTGAGTAAAGAGTGTTAGACCGGGTCCTCCTTCTGCTGGAGGATTCATAGCTGTCTCCAAACACCTTTCGACTACAGAAAGCAGACCCCCACTGGTGTCTACTTTGATAGCTGTCTCTTACATAATAGCGATCGCTGTCTCTACTTCTTGATCTCCTTTTACTGTGCCCTTTGCTACGTGATCGTGATCTGCTCACTTCTCTGGATGGAGTGCTCTCGCCACTTAGAGAGCCCCTCTGGCTTTTCAAAGAGGCTCTGGTGTCATGAGCCCTTGACTTTCTGCTGCTTCTTTTGCTCCTGTGTTTGCTACTATCTCTGCTTCTCGAACGTCTCCTTTTAAGTTGGCTTTTGCTACGGTGCTCCCTTCTAGACCGATGGCCATGACTGCCTCGACTGTCCCGTGAACAGGACTGTGGGCTTTTGGACTTCCCCTTTTTAGACAATCTGTGATTCCAAGGGGAGCACACAGTGTCACTCTCTGGAGAGGGGCTCCAACTTAAGTCCTGTGGAGGCAGATTTTTTCTTTTACATTTGTTCTTCTCATCCTCTTTTGATTCCATCTTCTCGACTGCAGGCGATAAACAGCTTCTACAACTTCCTACATCCTCCC
>VWPU01003312.1:0-72018 GCA_013398955.1 Callaeas wilsoni | reverse complement strand
CCCGCGCCGCCCGCCGCCGCCGGGGGACACCCGCGCCGCTTCGTCCGGCCCCGCGCGGGGCTGGCGGGAGCGGGGAGAACTTCCCTCCTCAGCCTCTCGGAGGCGGTGGCGGGGCTGGGGTCTGCTCCTGTAGCCGGCGGGGTGAGGGGAGATGCTCCGGGGTAGGTGCTGCGGCTGGGAAGGTGGCGCCCACCCCAGGGGGCTCGTCCAGCCGCCGGGAGCTGGCTCCTAACGCGGCCGTCACCTCCACCCTCCCGGGGTGGGGAGCTCGCCGAGGTCGCTGAACTGAGGGGCGGTCGCTGCTTCCTCGAGAGGGGCCGAGGCCGCCGAACCTAACCTTCACCTGCTCAGCGACAAGTCGCAGGCCCCGGGCACCTGCTCGGAGTACCGGGGTCTCCCCGCCGCCGGGTGGGCTGCGGTCCCTCTTCCTGCTGAGCTGCAGGTCACAGATCCCCGTGCCGGATCCTTCCCGTCTGCGCCTCCCGCTGAGGCGGGTCAGGGCTGTGAGGCTGCGGTCCTGGAGAGAAAAGTTAAGCAGGAGTCGCACACACATCGCTCCCAAATCCTATTTTGACTTTGTCTCCAGAAAGCTATTCAGCAGAGAGGCTCACTGATTAATTGATTTTAATGAAGGTCTCCCTAGGCTCAAATTCGCAGACAGCTTTATTTAAAATTAAAAGAAAAAAAACCCCACAGATTGCTTGTCAGGAAGGCTCTCCTTTCCGCCCTCCTCCCCCCCCCCCTTCTGTTTTATATTAATCTTTTTTCTATAAGATTCTACAATATTGCTAATAATTTTGAGCAAATGTGGGGCTAAAAAAAGCTTCAGAATCTGCATGAGACTCTGAATTGTATGGACATAAGTGGTTTCACTGATCCTGCTGACAGATTGCAGTCCCAAGCTGTTATCTCTGTAAAATCAAGCGTGTGCACAAGAATAAGCCAATAACCCTTGCATACCTTGTTACCTGTATTGCAGGTAAGGATGTTCCTAGTGTTGCTGTGGGAGCCAAAGAATAGCAAATCCTAAAAATGCAGTAGAATAGTTAGTGAATGAAAAAATGAGTGTTTGCCCATTTCCTAAAAGGACAAAAACTCTTGGAGGTAGTTCCTGGTGTCCTGTATATCAGAGAACCCATCATTTGTGTTGAGAAAACAAGCTTTATCTTGCAGTTTATTTTAGTCATTTTCTTACATCTTCACTTTAATATTTTTCTGATATTTTGCCCTCATCCACTTGTATTTTTCTGGGTGTATAAACCCATTCTTTTTAGTTTACATCAAAGCAAACAGAGCAAAGACAAAACCTTTCCAGAAAAATATCATGTGGAGAGAAGCCTTCTCTTACTTCAACACTCCACCCAAGCTGGAGTTTGTAAATAGAGTTTGCATAGCCATGAGATGCTAAAACATAGAACTGTACAATATTGTAGATTTTACACTTAAAAAAGAATAGTAACATTGACATATGATAGTCCACAGTATGTTTTCAAGGTTCATTGCGGTCGAAGGTTGGAAAACTGCTGCCTTTAGGCATTTCATGGAGATGTATAATTCTTTTGAATAATACGGGGGCACATCTGTTGTTTGGTCCACCTGTTTCAAGCATAGCTACTTCATGTTTTACTATTCTTCTAATTTCTCCACTGTCTTTCTGGTGTTATCAGAGGAATTTTCTCACTGTGAGTTGACTTAGTGAAGGAGGAGTTGTTCCTACCTAAGACGGTAATTCTGGATACTCATACCACACAAGCTGCTGTGGTGAATGATACCACAAAATCAGGTTTGTGCAGGTGCCCTTTTGACCAAGATATAAACCAATAAATAGTCAGTGTGGAAGGGGAGTGAAAAGGGAAGATAAGCATCTTCCCCAGTAAATTGCAGTTTTAGAGACTAATTTGTAAAGAGTCAAACACATAGGCCTTTTTAAAGATACGAGTAAAAATTATCTTTGTGTCGTTCACCAGCATAATTCAAATATAAATTTTCTAAGGCAGTAATTCAAGATTAATCAGAATGAGTATTAAATATAAGAATTTCATGTGGCTCATCTATCAAGGTCAACAGGTATGTGATTTAGTCTGTTATGAAACAAAACTGTGATGGACATTGGGTTGTTATCAATAACTTTTAATAGCCATTAAAAAAGAGCACTGGTCACTTAGAAAGAAATCAAAGCATGTTTGTAGCTGACAAGAAATAAACATTCGTGGTTAACCACCTGCTAGTAACATACAATGTAATGATTGCTTTCTGATGTGTGAACTTGTCCAGTTAGCTGCAGGTCTCTTTTCATTAATTGTTTGCTAAACTCTTGGGATTTTTGAGACTCTTTGAGGTAGGGAGAGAACTTAACTCTTTTAGCAATCAAGAAGAGCTGGAAAGCCAGGAGTTACTGGTGTCCCTTAGGGATTCCAGTCAGTATCTTTTGATGAAATCACTCCTATTTCGTAGGGCCTGTTTTTGTTCAACTTTGATGGCTTCAGTAGAAATTAGGATAGTTAAACCACTTCATATGTTGTTTCCTATGATTTAAACACTTGGAACACTCTCCCTGTTCTTCCACAGAGGCAGAAGGGATTTCTTGCCAACACGGTAAAGGAATTTCTGCCCCTGGTTTTGGTGTCCAGGCTCATGACAGGCAGGCATGAACAGACCCAGTGAAGAATGCCCCCAAAATTAACTCTTCCCATCCCTGATTCACTGTTGTCATCATGTTACCATCTGTGTATTACAGACAAAATACATGATGTCCTGATAATAAGTGGTGCTTGTAGAAAGAGCACCCACTCTTCCTCATGTACTTGTTGTTCTAATCTCTAGTACCTGTGAGCTGGAGTAATTTTACCAAGCTTCTTATCAGTAGTTTATCTGATGCAGTATGCTTTGAAGTTCTTTATTATGAACGATCACAATGTGACGAGTGTTGTTCATCATAGGTCAGTGTTGGGACTGGCATTGTCTAATGTCTTTGTTGGCAGCATGGGCAGTGGGATTGAGGGCACCTTCAGCAAGTTTGCCAATGACATGCTGGAGGGAAAATTTACCAGCCAGAGGGACCTTGACAGACTTGAGCGGTGGGCATTCCTCAGGGAGTTCAACAAGGCCAAGTGCAAGGTTCTGCATATGGATCAGGGGAATTCCAGGCACAGATACAGTCTGGGCAGAGATTGGACAGCCTACAGAGAAGGACTTGAGACTGTTGGTGGATGAGGAGTCTGACATGACCTGGCAATGTGCGCTTCAGCCTAGAAAGCCAAACGTGTCCTGGGCTGCACCCTGTGTGGCCAACAGGTCAAGGGAGGTGATGCTCCTCCTCTACTCTGCTCTCTGGAGACCTCACATGGAGGAGTGCATCCAGCTCTGGAATCCCCAACATAAGAAGGATGGGGACCTGTTGGAACAAGTGCAGAAGAAGGCCACAAAGATGGTCAGAGGGCTGGAGCACCGCTCCTATGAAGACAAGCTGAGATGTTGGAGCAGTTCAGCCTGGAGGAGAGAAGGCTTTGGGAACACCTTCCAGTGCCTGAAAGGGGCCTATAAGAAAGTTGGAGAGGAGCTTTTGACAAGGGCATGTAGTAAGACAAGGGGTAATGGCTTTAAACCGAAGAGTGTAGGTTTAGATTAGATATTAGGAAGGAATTCTTTATTCCAAGTGTGGTGAGACACTGGCACAGGCTGCCCAGAGAAGTTGTTGGGATGCCCCATCCTTGGAAGTGCTCAAGACCGGGTTGGATGGGGCTTTGAGCAACCAGGTCTAGTGGAAGGTGTCCCTGTCCTTTTCAGGGGGAGATCTTTAAGGTCCCTCCCAACTCAAACCATTCTGTGATTCTATGAGTATTTTCTTATTCAGGCTTTACTAGGATAGAGAACTCGCGTATCCATATGACAAACTGCCAAAGTGCTCAGAAGTGCCCTGTCATTTTGTTCTGTGGGAGAAATAAATGGAAATTAGGCCCAAGTGATTTGTCAAGCCGGAGCTAATTGCTGGGTAGATCCATTTCAGAGGTGTTAATAGCTACTGTAAAGGATACTTCATATAAAAGGAGCTGAGAAAAAGCTCAAACAGCTGGTGGGACCCTGCTTTATTTGTTTTTGAAGAAGTTATTTTGAAGAGCCCCTAAGACCCTTAGTTTAACAGTCATTCCATCTTGGGCAGACTCTTAGGCGCAATTGAGAGCAGGACTGGGTGTGAAAAGGGTGTGCTGCTACTCAGACCTCCTGTACAAGGCTGAGGGCTGAGTAACTGAGTATATTTCTAGATCATCTGATTACCAGCTTTAAAATGCATATGTTAGGACTGCATCTTTTCTTCACTAACTTAATATCTTTGTGCCTCACTTTAAGTCCATTTTGTAGAGTAAGGAGCATATTTAAAGTAATTTTAATTCAGTTCTACCTTAAACTGATGTTTTATCCTCTTGCACCCCTTATCTCCTTGAATAGTCTGGCTCTTAGATCCTTTTCAATGCCTTTTGACTGCTGCTCTTTCTAATAAACAATTTTAACTAATAACTTAGCAGTTAGATTGTGGTAATCAACTGCTGTAACTGCTGGGCCTTATGTGTGGATAGGTTCCCACCAGCCACTTATACTGTTCTGGATTCCCAAAAGCCGGTCATTCTGTCCTAATGCTTTCTGAAGGCTAGAGGTCTGAATCTGAAAAACTTGGTAGTTGCTACACTTGGTGCATTGAGGGTGATGAGATTTTTATTAAAGACATCAGCCCACTGTCAAATAGTAAGGAAAAGCCAATGCTTTCTTTAGTCTCATTTAAAGCATAGTTTAAGTACTTGTTTTCTGCTGTGTCTATAATAGTTGACAACACAAATCTGTGAAATTTTTAACAATTGCTCTTTTAAAACTACATGTCCTGACTCTTACACTGCCAAAGTCATGCTTGAAAATATCTACTTAAAGAAAAAATAAACCAAGGGTAATAGGATATTACAAAGAAATGATTGGCCTCACCTTCCCTTAAAAATTACTGATTCATTCTTCAATAACATTTTTAATAATTTTCTTTCTGCTCATCTCTGCATACTGGCCATTATCAGAAATTTCGCACAATTTGTGAAGATTTCATGACAGAGACATATCACTGCTGCAAAATAATTACACAAGTAAACCATATTTATGCAGTTTGTGTCACGAGAATCCTATTTTTAATTTATACTGCTGAATTAGTTTTCTCTTGGCAGTGTACTGTTATAGCTTCAGGGTGCAATAGAAAAATAAAATGTTAAGCTGGGAAAACACTCTATTCCCCACTAGTTCCAGATGCCCCAAAACAATAGATAGAAATCCTGCTTAGCTGAACTTTCTGAGAGACTTCACATTTTCAGAGGACAAAGCTTCAGATAAACAGGAGATCAAACTGCCTCTGTATTTCCAGCTACCTGTAGTCTATAAAAAAGAAAATTTTCTTATTTTGGCTACTTCAGAAAATTTGAAGCTAACATGATGTTATTACAGTGTTAGTCTGCCCTGGATTTATAAAAGGCAAGCTATTTCAGTGGTCTCTTGTAAGAGCCCACAATTACATAGGTATTGAATAACCTACTCTATTCTTACTATGGATTATAGTGGAATACTTTGCCAAAATCTTTTATGTTGTTTCACTCCGACAATTGGGGATAATTAGCATGTCCATTTTAAAATAACTGGCTAGAAAAGTAATGCAATTTTGTAAGTTTATCTTAATGAAAGGTAAACTTGTTCTTTAATGAAGGTTAGTGGTATATAGTGAAACTTTCATTTTAATAGCTTTTACAGCATCTCAAAACTGCAGAAGTCTATAATTTCTACATTTTTGCCTTTTCCACTTTTACTTCCTTAACTGAGTCCTCAAGTTGTAACCAGATTTCATGGCATCTGCTGGCATAATAATTTGTGAAATCAATTTAAAAAGACAAATTCTTTCCAAAATATATTGAGATTATATTATAATTTTCACAAAAAAAAAAATCTTAAATTAGAATGAGCATTTCTTAGTGTTCTTTCTTCGGAGTAAAAGTGTAATCACAAATGACAGAGCATCAAACTCTCTTGTCCTCCGGCCCTGAAGATCATTTACGATGCTGTAGTTACAGGGTGATTTAAAGCAATCGTAAGGCTCTAGTTGACATCAGTGATCTGGAGTCCAAAGACATGGGACACGAATCCCATGTGGTTTTGTGCTATGTCATGTTTTCCTTCCTGTTCACCTATTCCTCTGCCCCAAATCAAAGTTTGCTTAAGAAAATCGAAGTCCTTAATTTCTGGATTTCCCAGTCACAGGGAGCTGTGTATTTTAGAGCCTGCAAATTCAGAACAGACTCTCTTCTGTTTAGCCTGAAAATTCTCCATTTAAAAATTCTTCACTGAGCCAGGAATACTGGTGACAGGGAGAATTCTGCACTGAGGGATAGATGCCAGCAAAAATCCACTTGCTAAATCACATGTAGGGTTGGAGAATCCCTGGTGTTCAAACAGTCAGTTACTCAGGGAATTCTCCCTCTTCTTAAAAGACATGCTTCTTCTCATTCTTAAGTTAGGTGGGGGAAAAGAAGGCTTTGGAATGAGGTTAATTTACAGCAGTGGGAATGGATGGCAGTCTCTAAGAAAAGAGAATCAGGTAACTTTGTTAACAGGAAGCTTGGCAATTGTTGGCTGTGGAGCCTGACATAATTGGAAAGGAGATCCAGAGTTCAGAATAAAATTCATTTGCAAATGAAAGAAACGCCCATCTTAGTAAACTTCTCAAATGATCTTCTGGGCTGACTGAACTGTCAGAAGCTGAGCTGCAATATTGCAAATCAGTTGCTGTCACCACCAAGAGTGGTTTGTCAAATAGACAGGTATTTCTTGTGACAGCTTAGATCAGACACACAGATAGCGTGCCTGTTATCATCACGTGGATTGTGAGGCGTGAATATGGACACTTCAATCCTGAACAAAAGAACAAAAAAACATCAACTAGTGGAAGTTTAGGTAGTTCTCCAGTAACAGCTGAAGACTTTTTTTAAAGATTCTCTGCCCTCCACTGAGCAGACTGCTACCCATGGTTTATGTGGAATCACCTATTCAAATCCACAAATACATTGTATCATTGGATGTAGATGTGGAACAGAAATAAAGGAAACAAAATCTTTGGAAAATTAAAGTGGAATACTAAAATTTTGCCATACCAAAAATCCAGAATGAGGAAATCAGGTGAATAGTACAGTGCTAGAAAAAATAAAAAGGAATGGGGAGAAAATATGTGAATAGTTAGAGAAACATGAGAAAGACAATCAAGAATGGGGATCTAACACTTTCACAGACAGTATTAGCTGTCTGCCATCCTAGGTAGGCAAGGGATACAATTCCATATCATATAGTATGTGAATGCCCACTGAAGAAAAGTGCCAAGTAGACCCAAAGGCCCCATTGTTTCCTTCAGAGGAATGCACAGCTGGGAAGGCTTCAAGGACTCTTTTGATACCTTTCAATGTTTATTACATCATAAATCTTAAAAAAAAAAAAAAGTTGGCATGTTCCTACAACATTTATCCTTCTCCTCATCTTGATAACAATGTATAAGAGTTGGAAGCTGTGAGATACCTAATTACATGAAATCCACACTCACTTTGTGTACATTCTGACTTGTGCACATGCACTGACTTCAGTGTGATGTTAGGTATTCAGTGCTTTGCAGAATTTTGTCTGTAAACAGCTGCAGAAGCTCCGGCTTTACATAAACAAAAAACTACTCATCATAGTTGCAGAAAGTCATGGGTCTCTTTCTAAACAAACAAACAAAAATGCCTGTGCATAATGCAGTATTTGGAAACAAACTTGGACATTACTCACTCTTCAGAACATCTTCTGATTTAGAGATTTCATATGAAACAAAAACCCTCCCAAAAGTATCAAAGAGCACAGTGAAACAAAGATGCTTATCCCTGATTTTCTCATCAATATGGACCAAACAGAACAGATATTATTTGCAAGAGCTCACTCACTTTTTTGTGCTCTTGTTTGAGTTCAGATTACTTGTGCTTAATTCATTGCTTGTACCAATTCCATCTTCTAGTATATAATTTGAACACCCAAACCCAATATTCTACCAGAAAGAAAAAATTTGGCGAGCTTAATAAACAGAAAACTTGATTAGCTCTTTCCTGAAAGGGAATCATCAATGCATACATGTGATTTTTTTTTATTCTACAACTATTTTTACTAATTTGTTTTATATGGTTTTGGGGTATACAAATGTGTGACTGTAGAAGGGTAGAGTTAGAGGCTTCATTTATGTTTAACAGATGTGACTCCTTGTGATCATAGTAAAAATATATTCAAGCACTGGCAAACAAAATTCACACTTTATCTTCAACTCATTTATATAGCACATTTCCAGTTTAGCTGTAGCATGAGAAGCTGCATTTTCATTGTCTTGGAAGTATATATAAATATCACCTCTTAAATTGTAAAGCTGAAATAATTCTGTGATATGCAAAAATAGGAAAAATATAATTTAATTTAAAACTCTTAGTATGTAACAATATTTTCTTTCTATCTCCTCATTGGATTAATAATCAGATGTTCCTGGTTGGCCTTTTGTTTTGATAATTGCTTTGTCCTTTGAGCATTTTCACAATAATTTTATATACATACAAGAATAATGAAGTCTTTAAACTTAGTGTATTATGTAGATTAGAAAGACTATTTCAACTGAACTAAACTATTACAGAGCCATAAAAATTGTTGGAGCTTTCATTTGGGATGGGATTTCAGAGAAAAGACTAGATCAGACTACGCAATATGTAACTCTGGCCATACCCGAACCTCCACACCCCAGTTTTCCACTGGTGATATAGGTCCTGATCATACAGAGCAGATGGATTCCTTTCCCCCATTGCTTAACTAACCTCAGCTGAAGTCAGAGGGATTCCATACCTATGTGGTTTACATGAAGTTCACAGCTGGTTTGCAGTGCCAATGTTTTCTGTGTACAGTTCTTCTGTTGGATCTGCAGTGTCAGACTTCACAAGATTGGCAGTGGGGAATTTATGATTCACTTTGTTTTAGTTTTGTTCTGGTTTTCTTTTGTTTCTGCTGTCTGGGAAAGCAAGAGCCAAATTCTTTTTCCTCCTTTATCCAGGATGTTGGTTTGTTTGATAAACATATTCAGAGGACTATTAGTACTCAGGCAATATCCTCAATTCTGCAGTGAGTATCTTGTGCACCTTTGATCTCTCACAACAGTGATGGTGATGATGATGATGATGATGATGATGATGATGATGATGATGATGATGATGACGATGGCTCAACTTTACTCTTGAGAGCATGATTTCCTTGGTGAAACGATGGGGATGAGCCCTGAGAAGGGTCTGCATGCCATATTCCCCCACCTCCCAGCAATGCATCTGGGAGAAGAAAAAGCGAGAGGAAGAGAAAATCCCTGGAGAACCACAAGAGGCTAATGTAAGTGGTCATGTTTCTCTAGCTGCTGCAAATGACTTGCCTTAATTGGCCAGGACAAGTTTAGCCCAGAAAGAAGCTCACTTTATTGGTCTACAAGAAATGTAGACAGTTCGGTAAAGTGGAAGAAATTGGCTTTTACTTTATTCACCAGTGTTGAAGTTCCAGAGGGAAGCATTTGACATGGTACTGAGTTTTAAGGACCTTAGTGAATCTAAAGACTATTTATCCCTGAAAACAACTCTTAGTATTGATTTATGCATCTTACCAAATTCCTTCTTCATTCTAAAAAGTAGACTTGTATAGGCTGTTTTCAGGTGAGAAGTCTATTCCATAGAAAGCTCCAGGCTAAGTCTATTTCTGGAGCCATCAGGCCAGACTGATGATTCTCGTGCTTCACTTTCTGCTCTCAACACAGCACCTGCATAATCATAATCAGCAGATTTAAATTGGCTGGACAGGGGGAGCTGCCTCTACTTCATGAGAGATGCTGCTCGATTCTGTCAGAACTGTTCATTTGCTGGAGAGGAATAGAAGTGCAAAGAGGGTCACATCCTCATTGCCAGCATTTTTCACTGGAATAATAGAAGTTTTGGGAGCACTGCTAAATCCCTTTAATGTCTGAGATTCATCTCCTTTTTACTTCTGGCAGTGTTTGGGAAGTGTTGGGTCCCACAGTGGCAGTAGTTGTCAGTGCCTTGTTAAGGACCACAGACTGTCAACTTGACTTTAAGCACACAATTTCCTTACTGTCTAGTGATAATCCATTGTTAATTATTACCCAATACTCTTCTTATTACCATATGTTACCTGGTGTTTTTTCATTTCAGTTTTGAGGCTGTTGACACACTGTGGGGAGAGTTAACACACTGTCTTTTGGCCAGAGTGCTCCCTGACCCACATTATTTTGTTTGTTGAGTGCTAGATAGAACAAAAACACTCTCGCATCTCCTACTGGTACTGGATTAAGATCTATGCTGGTCTTAATCTTCTGGTATTAATCTTCTCACTGCCTTGGATCACAAAATGATTTTGTCTAATTTGCTACTAAAATAGGATGAGGTACCCTTTGGAGGGTAGTATTCTTACCTGGCTGAGCATTTCCAATGGCCAGATTGTCACCTTACTGAGATCCATAGAGCACCTGCTGGTTTCCCTTTTTTAATGCATATGAATGATCATTTGAGAGTACACATTCAGTGTCATTTTTACCCCTTTTCCACACTCGGTGACCAAGCTGGCTTTATTAGTGGCAGGAGAAAGTGGTTGTGATGGATAAGGGCCAGCAGTTGGATAAGGCAAGAGCAAGGTGGTACAGCAACTGGAAGAGACAATGATGGTTTCTGTCAATTGATTTCAGAAGGTTTTGTACATCTAGCTGCTCATTCTCTGGTGACTTTCTTGTCACCAGCGATAGCAGTTGCCTGTGCAAGGATGGCAAGGCTGTACTTTTTGGGGAGTGATCAGTCTCATTCAATTATGAGGCATGAGCCCGTGGGACAGAGATCACAGTGCAAAGGGAAGCAGACAACTAGTACAAAGCAGATTGTGAAGGTGTAATAAACCAGAAGAACATTGCAGTTCTGTAATCTGTTATACACTCTGGTCATTTTACCTAGACTACTCTGTTGGAAAACTTAATGTCTAACAATTTGGAGCCACTGCAGAAAAAATTGGTGGTTTTGCTTATTAAGATGCATTTCTTTCCCAGCTACATTGTAAGTCTACATTATGGTCAGCATTGTCTGCCTTCTGGTTTCTGGAGTAATTTTTAGCTCTTAGTTGTGATCTGGAAAACCATCAATGACCAGAGTTCTACTTAGCTGAGATATTTACTCCAGTTCCATGATATATTAATGCACCTGAGGCCAGGTAAGGTGCCTGCCTTGAAAACCCATCATTTTAGTATTTGCAGATCCCTTAAAGCTTTTTAAGGGACAAAGACCTTGTTTTTTCTAAGGGACAAAGACCTTGTTTTTTCTTTGGACTCACCAGAAATAGCATAAGGATTCACTGGCATATCTAAATTTAAAGTAAGTTGAGATTGAATGGTCTAAGGAATGAGTCAGTCTTCTAGAGGGCCCTGGGCTATTGAATCTTCTTTCCCTGGCTTGTAGTAGGTATTGTATTTCAGGACTGTCTTTTTTTCTCTTGCTTGTAGAAACTCAGTGTTGCTTGAGCAGGGATTTGAGGTTTGGGATTTTGGAAATTATTCATAAAATCAGTTTTTTAATGTTTCTTTTATACACACACTTTCATATATATACATATGCATATACATATGTATAAAAATATGCACATACACACACACATACGTTTACATTATTTATGATAGGATTTCAATAGTTGTGCTTATTTCTTTGGTGGACCCTGGGTTTTTGGACAGCATGTTTTTCAAGAATGACCATAACAGGGAGAGAGGATCATAGCTCATAGTAAATCTGCACTGCAGATTTGTTCCTTGTTCCTGCAGACTATGCCTTGTTCCATCTCCTAGTGCTAACTGGTGGAGAGTCAAGAAATAATCCTATTAGAAGGCTTCAATAATGTCAGAGGCTAGGAGAAATTAAAAAAAAAAAAGAGATGCAATGTTTCTTTACAGCAAAAAGTTGAAGGGTAGAACTTAAAAAATACTTAATTATTTACAGATCTTTACAAAATATTACAAATGTATTTTGTTGGTTCACGTTTATATGTTGCCTAATACAGAGGAAACACACCTTAGTGATTGTCTTTCTGAGAACCTTTTTTCTTTTTCTTTTGTTATGAAAAAACTCCTTATGTGTGGTCTCAAACCCTTAAACAAGAAGCAAAAATAACTAAATCTCTGCAAACAGGAATTTAGTACACCTACAGCTGAAGCTGTTCCTTTTCAAAGCCATCTCAAACAAAAGAGAAGCAATCAGGTTGCATGGTCATGAAGCAATTCGTTACAGCTGCACAACTTTAGTAGGGGGAATGGATGTTTCCTTCCAAATATGATGTTTCCTTCTCTGAAAATAAAACTGGGGGACGAGGGGAAATTTGCTAGGCCTGATTTACTCAGAAATGCAACTGAGTTTCTTAAAATTAACTTTTGTGGCTTTAGCACAAGTTTTTTTGTTGACACTGCTGTTTTCAGTAAACTTCTTAAAGTGTATATAGTTAAAGATTTAAGATTATCTAAAAGTTTCCAACCAGGAATTTGTACTGACCTAAATACATTGTGGCTTTTTTTTCTAAACCCATTTAACTCAAGCCAATGCAACTCCTTTGTACAAACAATCTTTGTATAATCACTGAACAAGAACTGGCATTAATAAGAACCCAGGCAAGGTGCAATATCCTTTAGAAATCTTTTCCTTCTAAAATTAATGGAAGCTAGATTATTAATGTGATCAGAAAAAGCCATGAGAGAAGTAAAATAAAGAACACATACAGAAACCAGGATTCTGCCTATAGAAAATACCTCTGGTACTTTCTCAATCGCATCTACAAATATCTGCAATATTATTCTGGCCCCATTTAAATCACTTGGAGAGATGCATGAATGATAATCAAAGAAACAAAGACATCTCTTCAAATAAAATTTTTAAGTTGTGTCAGGGAAGGTTTAGGTTGATATTTGAAAAATGTTCTTCATCCAGAGAGTGTTTGGGCCCTGAAACAGGCTTCCCAGGGAGGTGGTCACAGCACCAAGACTGACAGACTTCCAGAAGGATTTGGACAATATTCTTAGGCATGTGGTGTAACTCTTGGGGATGATCCTGTGCTGGGCCAGGAGTTGGACTCGATGATCCTTGTGGGTCACTTCCAACTCAGGATATTCTGTGAGTCCATGAAAATCTCCTGAAGCTTCTTGACATTTTCAAAAAGGTGGCATTAAAAGGATTCTGATTCATTGCTAAGCTGAATGATAATAAATAAAAATAATTAAAAAGAAAAAAGAAAGAACAAAAAAAAAGGAAGGAAAATAGTGTTTTCCCCCATAATGCAACATCCATTCCCACCAACAACCATTTCTTGTTTTATTCCACTATGTGAAATTTTACAGAAGTTTAGCCTGCTGTATTATATCCACCCCAAACTGCTCTGCAGTTGCAAACCTCTACCTACACCTTTATTTGGTGTAAAAGTGGTTTCGTTTCCATTTGGTTAAAGCAGTTGATGTAACACAAACTGAAATAAGCTCAGCCTGGACCAGATTAAGCCTGATCTCACCACTTTTTGCACAAGGTAATTTATATCACTTAAGAAAAGGGTTCCCCCTCACAGCTGGGATAATAATTCTTGGAAGAATTGTAACCACAAAACTGAAAGCAAGCCCTTTGGACAGACCTTCTCTGCAGAGGCAAGAAGCCATCATATCTTAGAAGGAAATAAACTTCAGAAAGGGCCTTCTCTCCGCAAGGGAACGCTCTGCCTTGTCACTGCCAGCCCACATTACTGAACATTGGTGGTTTTTGGTTTCGTTTGTTACGTGTGGTGACTGTATGAACATTCACTCTGTGTATTCTGGAATAATGGTGTGGTTAATGCTAATTTCCCAAACACTTAATGGCTTTTTTAATAATTTGAGCATTTTCAGAATTTGGCACGTAGTTTCTGCTTTCAACACACAAAAGCAGCTACAGTGTGCATGATTTTTCACCCAGAATTACATGTGCTTGCAGTTTAAGAGCCACAAATATCTCCTTCTTTTTTCCCCCCTCAGATACAATCAATTATTTAAACGAATATTACATTTAAATTTGAAGTGAAAATAATGGCATAGAAGTAATGAGGCCCTAAAAATGAAAATCTGATCAAGACAATACTACTTGAAATGCAAAGCGTTTTTGCCTTTCCTCTCTCTCTTCTTATGTATGTATGCATATGTAGTACCTGTATGATATAGAAGAGTATGTACCAGCCTTTACTTGTTGCTTGTGAGATTTTGACTCTCCAGTATAAGGTTGCTGACACACTGTAGTGGATTCAGTGGAGGGCAACCAAGATGATCAGGGACTGCTGCACATGACGTGTAGGGAGAGACTTTCTTCTCTCAGCAGAAGACAAAGCTACAAGGGGATCTCACTACTCTCCCAACCCACGTCATGGGAGGGTGCAGAGACGACAGAGCCAGACCCTTCTCAGTGGCATACAGGGACAGGAAAAGACACAAATTGGATCATAGGAAATATTGATTAGATATTAGGAGAATTTTTTTCACCATTAGGGTGGTCAAACTTTGGGATGCGTGCCCAGAGAGAATGGGCAATCTCCATCCATCTGAGACACCCTGAACTTGGCCCAAGAAACCTGCTCTTGGGTGGGTACCGGGCTAAGCAGAGACCCCTTCTGATCTCAATTATTCTATGATTTTGTGGTTTTAATGATGCATAACACACTACTCTATGCATATTCCAAGCCATAGTAATTAGGCAGTTCTACCCACCTCCTCTCTTCTTGAAGTTTTTTAAAATCTCCAAAACTGAAAAAGAGATTGTGACTCTTCACTACACAGTAAAGCTGACCCAGGAAAAATTATGAGCAATAGTTGACAACATACAGCATGGGATCATTATATTTAGAAGTATGGTTAGTATTTTCAAAACTCCTGTTATGAGTCATATCTATTAAAGTAACTTACCAGTTTGTTACTGGGACAGGTGATGGCATCATTTATGTTACCTGGCCAAGGGTTCTTTCATGAAGTGTTATTTTCCTTCCAGTGAAAAAGCTGGCCTATGGAATTTTGAGATGTCTGTTGAAATAGTACATTTAGTGTACTTTGCATTCCTTAAGTGTTGTTCATGCTTGTAGTCCCTGGAAACCATGGGAGTTTGGGTTGCACTGTGGCCTAAGAATATTAGTTTGAACATTTTGTAAGCATAGATTCTTGCCTTTTATATTTTCATTGCAAGTACCTGTTTAAACTAGAATCCTGGCAGCTTTTCTAAAGAAGATAAGACTATTTCTTGTGGCATATGTATATTTGAATGGTCTTTTGTAATACGGAAACTGGGCTATAAAAGTATCGAGTGAAGCTTTATTGACCTTCAGGATTTGCCAAATGGCTATGCTGGATTTTGTAGACCAGTACCTTTAACCTCCTCATTTCTTCACCTAGGAATGACAATATGATTGAAACAAAAACTATAATTTACCATAAGCAAGTTATATAACTTTTTGGAGAATTCAAGGCCCATGGGAGCTTTCAGGCTCTGTGCTAAAATACATTTTAAATTCTTGGGGTCTTAAATATTTTCCTTTGCTTCGTTTTCTGTTGGGGCTTAAATGTGGCTTCATTTTTGTGCCCGAGGTTTTGCAGATAACTGATCATGCATAAATTTTTCTGTGAACCGTTTTTTTGTTTTGTGGATTTGCATTAGCAAACCTTACCTTCACTTTAAAAAGAACGAAGCTTTACTGTTGAAGAATGTGGTCCATTTTTGCTGTGAGATGGGTGAAAAGAATAATCAGAAAAATGTATAGATACAATCTCTGCATGCAAAATAACTTCATATTCAGTGTTGGAGGGGCAACAGCAGGTAATACACGAAAAGCCATTATTCAGCGAGTTTCTCAAGGACAGCAGGGGGTACTGCAAACTCAGGTTTGTCTGAGTGGCTCAGAGCAAAAAATACCTCCACTGTTACGAAGGACTGTTTTTCTGTGGGTTTAAGTCCATCTTGACAAGTGTTGGTGAAGATACCAATCCCTGAAAAATACTGTCCTCTATTTATTTACAGGACAGCTGTTGCACTGAACTCCTGGCTATACTGGCTGCCTTGACAGCATGCCTGAAAATCCTATGGGAATAGTTAAATCTCTGCAGAACTTTGGCCTCTCTGCTGCATATGTCAGAGAGTTCAAAACTTTATGTGTTAAGTCTCTTTTTTTGGCTCCTTCGACTCTCATATCGCCTGGATGGAACAGAAAGCACCAAATGAACAAAGTAGCCTTGTTGTTCTGGCTTGACTCAGATTAGTAAATTATACCTCACTTGCAGTACTTAACAAATAACACCCACACATAAATGCTAACGTTATTCTCTCTGCATGGGTTTCTTGAAATATGAGTTTATTAAATCAATCTTTGACTTTCTATTTATGTTTACAAAATACACCTCATGGATACATAATCAAGAACTTGTAAATTACATCTGTTTTCTGTAAATGATTTGTACTATCAGGTGTTCCATCTTATTCTGGAAGGGGTGGATTGCATATACGTGGCATGAAATTCTTATAAAATAATAATATTATAAGCTCAACTAGATACTATTCAGTATTCACTCTATAGTACGTTTTTTATTCAGTATATGCCTCACTGTAACTTCAAAAAGGAAGGCTACATAAAAAAATAGAAATCTAAACAGAAAGTTTTCTTGGAAAAGTTGCTAACCTAAGTACAGTCAGACAGTATAATTATAGAATTAAATTTATTTTGGTTCTGACTCTGCTGAAACCTCCTTTAGACTCATAGGAAAGCATGGCATCATCTTACTTTTCCTTAGCATCATTCATAGATCAAGAATATAAGCTGTTTTGACATGAGTGATCATGCACTTCAATTCCAATCTTCAATTTGATTCAAAACTTCATGTATGTAGTAATTCATGAACCTTTAAAGAAATATGTGTTTTGTAGGATTTGTAAATTACTGAAGATGTTCTTTCATAAGTTATATGATATAAAAAGATAACTTTTAACACTCCGGCTAAGGTTATTATAAATTGTTGTACTTTCAACCTGAGATAAATAAGTGGTCTGATATTCACACAATAATTTGCCGTGGCTTTGTATATTAAATATAAAATTGGATTCCTACAGGCAAAATCCTTGACTAAACTCACAGGGCAATGAGAATTAACATTCATGGATGATGAGGCAGAAGGTGGTGAGTTCCATGACCACCACCTGAGGGCTTTTGGTGTAAGTTGAGCTCAGGAGATGTAGGTGGATAAATGATTTCGCTACAAATTGCATAACAATGATTTTCTCAGCAGGGATCTTGCATGGATGTTTCCTCTGTACTAGGAAAACTCCCTGAAGATGGAAGGATTTTCCATGATCAGTGGGTCAAGGGATACAATCAACACCCAAGGAAGATTTCTTCACCTAATGAATAAAGGACAAGGAGTCTTGAAGTCAGAGACAATGCAGAATCACAGTGATTCATTCTTATCTCACCTCTGCTTAAGGAGAAAAATCTCTAGTTGTATCAGATATGAAAAAAGAAAACAAATGAAAGGAATACAGGAAATTATAGGGAATAAGCAGGTGGGTTTTTTTCTTTTAAGATACTCTAAGAATAGCTGCCAGACTGTGCAGGGCTAAACTAATTCTACCTATACCTGGAAGTATATTTTTAATATATAATTATATAATTCTATTACTATCCCTAAAAGTGTTCAAGAAACAATTCAGTGTGGCACTTAGTGCTATGGTTTAGTTGTTATGGTGGTGTTTGATCAATGGTTGGACTCAGTGATCTTGTATCCTTTCCAACCATAATGATACATAAGAATTGGAGAAAATAGCTGCCCTGATTGCTTCAGAGGTGAAGCAACTAGAGACAGTGGCATGGGTTCAAGCCCAGCCATCTACAAACTCCATAGACAAACCCCCTGACAACATACAAAGAAACATTAAAATGTTAAGCTTTCAAAGTGAAGCTGGCCTCATTCAGTGAATGTCAAAATTAAGGCTACAACAAGCATAAATTAATCCTAAAGTACCACACTTTTTGACCAGTGGTCTGTAAACTACTGATGGAGTACATTGCTTATTCCTGTACATACTGCAAAGAACCAAAATGGCCAAAGCCAAACTTTGAGTTTGGGTTTATTTACTTAGATAAAGCAATCATGGAAGTGCTGCAAAAAGTAGTGCTGGGATTTTTTCAAGAAGCTTAGGTGGATCTTTGAAAAGTTAGGTGGAATGTAGGAAAGCACCTTTATGCTGATATTTCATGTAATATCTTTGTAGCACAATTAGGGGGATAAATAGAACTCCTGGAACCAATCCAGTGCATTAGAAAGAGTAGCTTACTGTTTGGCCAATGCAATAAAAGAATTACAGAAAATATATTATGTGATAGCCTGCTTTCTGCTATACATAGAGGGTCAGAGTTAATTCTGACATTTTTAGTATTTATTACATAGGCAACTTAACTTAATTAACATTGTTTTGACTGCAGCAAAATTATGAACAACTGAGAGCAGAAATTTGAAACAGAGTATTAGAGTTGTGTATAAATTTGTTTGTCACAGCCCTGTAGAAAATGAAAAGAAAAGAAAAGAAAAGAAAAGAAAAGAAAAGAAAAGAAAAGAAAAGAAAAGAAAAGAAAAGAAAAGAAAAGAAAAGAAAAGAAAAGAAAAGAAAAGAAAAGAAAAGAAAAGAAAAGAAAAGACCAGATACCTGATGTAGCTGTTCAATTGGTAAACTACATTTACCATACAACTGATACTCCATAACTTGTAATGGATCTAAATCATAATTCATTTCTCAAACTGGATCATGTACGACTGTGGTGGTTTAGCATTGGCTAGGTACCAGGTGCCCACTAAAGCCACTCCAGCACTTCCCTCCTCAACTGGACAAGGGAAAGAGAATAAAATGAAAAGCTCATGCATGAGCTGAGATATGGACAGGGAGAGATCACTCACTGATTAATGAAATGGGCAAAACAAACTTGACTTGGGGAAATTAATTGAATTTATTACCAATCAAAATCAGGGCAGGCTAATAAAAGGAAAACAAATCTTGAAAACACCTTTCCCCTCAGCTCTCCCTCCTTCAAATGTCCCACAGGATTAGCTCAGTTGGCTCGAGCATGGTGCTAATAAAGCCAAGTTTGCGGATTCAATCCCTGTATGGACTGTGCACTGAAGAGTCGGGCTTGATGATCCTTCTGGGTCCCTTCCAACTCAGAATATTCAGTAGATGATATCTGTAGATAACTTTACTCCTGATTTTCTACCTCCTCCTCCCCAGCAATGCAGGGAGACGGGCAACGGTGGTTCCAGTCACTTCATCACGTTGTTTCTGCCGCTGCTTCCTCATCCTAAGGGAGATGAATCCTTTCCCTGCTCCAGTGTGGGGTCCCTCCCACGGGAGACAGTTCTTCATGAACTCCTCCAGTGTGAGTTCTTCCCACAAGCTATAGTTCTTCAGGAACTGCCCCAGTGTAGGCCCCTTCCACTGTGTCCTGGTCCTTCAGGAACAGACTGCTCCATTGTGGGTTCCCCATGGTTACAAATCTTGCCCAGAAAACCTGCTCCAGCACAGGCTCCTCTCTATGTTTTCCCATAGATTGGAAAAAGCAGCTGAGAGCCAAAGTGTCTCAGGTCCCATTACTCATACAACATAAAGCCTTCATTCCATCTGTTGCTGTGTTTTTGCATGTGACACAAGGAATACATTTTATAAGCATCTTTTTCTAAAGCAGTAAGCTGCATTACATTCGAAATTTTATGTGTCAAAGTCGATTCTTGATTAGGTCAGTATATACCAATGAACAGAAAACTTGATTGGAAACATTACAAGGCAGTGAAGAATCCACCCTACTTTTCCTACAGTGTTTGCAATCTCATTTATAGGCCTTTATCTGTAACAGGCAGCACACATTTCTAATGAGGATACTTCCCATATTTACACCTGTTACAGGCGCTTCCAAATAATTTGTCTGCTGATTTTGATATTAACACAGTTTCTTCTATAAACTGGGCCATGACGAGAATATTTGTATAGTTCACAGCACACGACCTTCACATTATCTCCGTAGCAGTGTGAACTGATGTCAAGAAATGTGGGATTTAATCTGACTAAACAAGTTGTTTTCTTAAACATTGTTTTGTCTTTTGGAATCAGTTCACTTCCCTCTTGAGTCAGTGGAATACTCTTGTGAATTTAAGCAGAACTTGGACTGAAGCTTTAGCATAAGCATGTGGTTCCTTTTTATTGTATGCCTTTTAGATTAAAAGGGAATAAGTATAAGAATAAATCACACAGTAAAGTGAATATTAAATAAAAGAAACCTTTGAAATCAGATGTTTTACAGTTTACTCAAAGGCATTTACTATAACAGAGCAGATACATAGCAGATAGGCGATGGGACTGGGAGCTTTTTGTAATGTTTTAGTGTAGAGAACATAGCCATGTTTAGTGAAAGACGAACAGTCTGCACTTGCTAGAAGGGGCAGCTGATGGTCTTAGGCTTTTCTAGTCAAGGAACCTGGAAATAGCTAAGCAGACATCTAACCTCCATCTCTCAGGCTATAAAGTGAGCCTATGCTTTATTCTCCACTTCATAGTACCACCCAGTTTGGCAACATTTCTGGCATCCTTTTTAAGGAAGCATCAGAACTGCCAGATTTCCTTAGCAGGAAAGCTGCAGGTCCAGACTATTTCCCCAAGGAATGCACTGGTGGCACCTGGCAGGATCCCAGCTGATGTGCCCCAAAACTGGACGTCCTCTAGAAAATTCAGAATGTGAAAAGGACTGATCCAGAGCTCAAGCACATTAAAGAAAGGGGAGAGATGCTAAAAATCTCTGGTACAGCGGCTGAGTAGCTCTCTAGGTGTAAAGTGAATATAGGCGAATACTACACCGCTGAAGTAAGGGAGTGCTTTAACGTGGACTTGAAGAACACCGTGGTGTTCTCCGTAAGTGAAGAAAGTCTCTGTAAGCACGTGATCCCAGCCATGTATGTCTTATGCCTGCAAGTAATCCCTTTCCTAACTAGTCTCCTTTCAAATGGTTACGTTCCTGTGATTTTCTCTGTGAATAAAGACTTGGCCTATTGTTTGAGCTCTGAATTCACTGCTGGTGAGTATTTAAAAGTCTCTGTCACAAGACCAGGGATTTAATTGTCACTTTGCTTACCTGTCTCTCCAGAGAGGCTAAATCTTGTGGGAGTAAAGGTGTATATGTCAGTCCTTCCAATGGATAATTGAAGGACCTCCAAATCTCCATAACTATTGATATAACACTGTTCAGCTACTAAAAATTGCTCTATTTTTAAGAGGAAAAGTAGAATTCCCTTCATGTTCCTAACTTGTCATCTTCTGAATAAAATACTTGTTTCCCCAGAGGAAGTTTCTCTTAAGAGATAAGACATCTTTCCTTTTTTTCCTTCTGTATTTAATCGTTTCATCATCCATTATGTAGTCCATCTGCCCTCTTGTGGTTTCCTTTTTGATCTTTCTACTTTCACTTTGCATTTTTCAGAGACTTCTTGACTATTTTATACTTCCTGTTCTCTAAGTATGGGATGAGCTCACAAGTTAAGTTTCACCTCACAATGTGTTTTTCTAGTCTGAGTAAGTCTGAAATCCATTTTTAGTCTTGAGGTGAGGCTGGGAATTAGTTGCAGCCCTGGAAGGACTCCAGTGTCATGAACAGTATCGTCAGTTCTTTTAGGACTTTTCCCAGTTTCTCTCACAGTCTGAGGGGAATGTCCTTTCTCCTAACTCTCTGTTGTAAATGGATTTTTAAGGTTTCTCTCAGCTGACATGGAACACTTTTTCTTGGAAATAGAGCCTTTCATTAAGCCTGCATTACCCTTAGCCTGGTGAGCACTATGGCCTATGCATTAACATTACTGATGTCAATAGGGCTGTTTGTTAAACATTGCTTTTTAAGGGTGGCTGTATATTCACCTTGGCGAATCAAACTCTGTCAGGCAATAGGAGGAGGTCTCTGTGGTGTGTGGTTGTATCATGTGATGCAGGATGCTCACTGGTGATAAGGGGAAAAAACTCTTCTTCTCCATTATCCTTTATTCTTCACATGGAGTAATTGCTTAATCTCAAATCCTACCACCATCATGAAAGGATGTATTTGAGAAGAAAATTCCTTCCGGTGTATCACTATCTGGTGCTCAACACAGATCACTGAAAAGGAATCCAGGATTTGATTCCTGATTGTTTGCAGTTTTGACCTTTTTAAAGTGCTTTTCAGATCTGTCCTCCCAGCTGGGGCAACTGAGGTGTGTGTGGCAGGTGGCTGGCAGGAGACAGTCAGGGGATACTCTGTGGCTCTTCAGAAGGGACAAGGTCTCTCACTGGTTCTCTTCTAAATACTGCATGGTACAATCTTTTTTAAAAAAATTCTGGACTGCCTGAGGTGTGTACTAGAATTTACTGAACGATGTACTAAGACTTACCTTGTTTGACATTTATTTTCTTCTTATTTTGGTTTCCAGGAATTTTTTATTGTTATCTACTTCTGAACCCCTTGTTTGACAGAAAAACCACACACAATGCCATGAACCCCTCCAATTCTTTATGGCTCCTTTGAGACTTGCAAAATGACCCTGTACCTTGCTTAATGAGACCTGAGAAGTGTATGTGTGGGGGAAGTTCAGTGCTGAAAACACCATGTGTTTGTCAAAGATTCTCAGGACAGTGTATAGAAGGAAAGAAAAGTAAAAATGGACCACTGCTACATTTTTATGTTCCTTAGCGTGGAAAGAACAACTTAATATTATTGCTAAAAGTACCCAACAGGCATTTCTAAGCCTATATGAGCTCTAACAATTGAGGAAGCCGGAAGCTGCTTCCAGGAAGCCTCAGGGTATATCTATACAGAGAGTTGCAGACAGACAGAGAGTACTCATCCCACACTAAATTTACTGGCTGCAAGCCAGCTGTGAGCAAGGGCCAGGTACAGCTATTTTAGTGCAGTCCTGAGCTTCAGCTAACATGCCAGCTGCTTCTGGGACAACAGGCTCTTGCATGAAGAGAGAATTGTTTTCTTTTAGAAATTCCTCCTTTTGAGTTGCTATTCTCACAGCCACTGAAAACTAAATTCTCACCATTGGTAACTTTATCACAAATCCAGTGCCTTTCTTTTCCTTCCTTCCTTCCTTCCTTCCTTCCTTCCTTCCTTCCTTCCTTCCTTCCTTCCTTCCTTCCTNTTCTCTTCTCTTCTCTTCTCTTCTCTTCTCTTCTCTTCTCTTCTCTTCTCTTCTCTTCTCTTCTCTTCTCTTCTCTTCTCTTCTCTTCTCTTCTCTTCTCTTCTCTTCTCTTCTCTTCTCTTCTCTTCTCTTCTCTTCTCTTCTCTTCTCTTCTCTTCTCTTCTCTTCTCTTCTCTTCTCTTCTCTTCTCTTCTCTTCTCTTCTCTTCTCTTCTCTTCTCTTCTCTTCTCTTCTCTTCTCTTCTCTTCTCTTCTCTTCTCTTCTCTTCTCTTCTCTTCTCTTCTCTTCTCTTCTCTTCTCTTCTCTTCTCTTCTCTTCTCTTCTCTTCTCTTCTCTTCTCTTCTCTTCTCTTCTCTTCTCTTCTCTTCTCTTCTCTTCTCTTCTCTTCTCTTCTCTTCTCTTCTCTTCTCTTCTCTTCTCTTCTCTTCTCTTCTCTTCTCTTCTCTTCTCTTCTCTTCTCTTCTCTTCTCCTCTTCCTTGATTTTCTAGTAATTGCAGAAAAATTGTGATTCAGACTTATTTAAAACTGTGACAAAAAGGAAAACTGCAAGAGCTCTTCACTACTGATTGCCTGCATGCTGAAAACCACTCTGGTTTCTCTAAATGTATTTCAAAGGCTATCGTAGAATCATAGAATTATTAAGGTTGGAAAAGTCCTCTAAATAACAGAAGAGTAGGATCTTCTTCATCCAAATAGAAAGTTTACTTACAGCAGGGTTCCTCTCTCATGAGGCTATTTGTGTGTTGATTTGCAATTTAACACATAAGGACTTCTGAAAACAGAGAAATAATAAAGAAATTATTGTATTTATATTTATCCCTTGTTTTATTAATGAAGTCAAATTCTTTTCAACTGAACAAAAACCAATTTCCCAAAAGATGGTGCCTGGCCTTAAAAGGCCTGGAATGAGCACTGAGAGATCTACACTACCATGCCTCAAACTTAGTTTAACTTTAGTAAATCATAGGTGACTGCTGTCTGTGATTGTTTATTGCTCAGGATGAGAAATTGTATATTACGACTCAGAAGGAGAGAACATAAGTGATAACTATTGCCCTTTTTCTACAAAGCAAAAATAAACTTAGGTCATCAGGGTTATACACCCTTCTAAATGGAGCTGCTCTGGCGTGAGCTGTGAAGTGCAGCCAGTTGTAGCTACAGACAGATGCTCCGACTGTGGAGGTGTCGGGAAAGAAGCGTGCTGTCTGTGGAACCAGTAAACCAAACCAAACCAAATCCTATCCCGCAGAATCTCACAAGTTAATTGGTGCCTTAAAGCTTACTTGTCTTCATCAGAAGTTAGGGGGTACAGACAACCAAAATAAAGTAATTTAATTTCTTCAATTTGTCCTGAAAGCCTGTGTAACTTGACTTTTGACTGAAATAAAAGATTTTCTGTTGATTTTAGGACAAACTCTAGTTTTATATTCCATATCTTGCCTCCAAAATGACTTCAGTTGATATTTTAAACATTTTCTAATTTACACTTAAGCAGAATATTAGAAGCCTGCAGAGGTTTCAGCACTCATGATAATAAATTGGGTCAGCAAGAGTTACTCAATGCTACCCAACAGTTACTGTAATAGTAGAAATTCTGGGCTAAATTCTGTGGTGAAGTAACTGGCAATTCTGTGAAAATTCACCAGGGGTTACTATCATGCAAACCTATTATGACTTTATTTTTTTTTAAAGCAACAGTCTTCAAGTGGCTTCTGTGAAATGTAACACTTCTTTTTCTAGCAAAAGTAAACTGTAGTAAAATTTAATTTGTCCTATGATATAACACTTAAATTTAGTTGCTAAAAGGTTGGTTTTCCTAAGTCATTGCAGAGGAATAAACTGGGATTCCAGGTGTAGGCTGTGTTCTTTTAAGAAATATCTGAGGTAAAAAAAGAAGTATGATAAAGCAGGGCAATTTATTGTTCTGCATTGTTCTTAAGACTGTGTATGAAAAATCAAAGGCTTTTGAACTGCTTATACTTTTGCTTTGTTTTTCAACTGCAGTATTTCTGAGTTTAGGCAGAAGTAAAATTTACTAATAAAACAAGCAGCAAATGGTTCTCTTGTGTCGCTTATTATACTCATATGATGTCACAAATATGATGAGATTGTAATATCATAGTTCAAGACAGATTGAGTTATACTTCTGCTACTTTTCTGACTGTGGATACGAAGAGTTGACATTTGTGGTGTACAGGAATGTTCAGTTAATGAACACCAGTGTCATTACTCTAGTGTCTAGTAATGAACTCTGGTAATGAACACAAACACCATCAGTTTTTAAAATTCTGACAGAGCAGATTCATAAGATTACTACAGAATTAATATGATCTGCTAGTAGCAAAAGTGTTGCCCTCATAAGACTTATTTATAGTGAGATCAGGCTAGGCCATTATACCTGGAATTCAGCTGACCTTGAGCTAGCAAAACCGCAAACAGCCTAACTAACAGAAGCAGTGACGATTCATTGCTACCCCAACAAGCAGCAGCGTGTGATACTGTCAGAACCCAATCTCATTCATAGTATACCTATCAAAGTGAAGTCAAAGTGATTTTAGAATACTGAAATTAAAACCAGGTAACTGTAAGCCAGTTTTCATCAGCTTGCTCTGTTAAGAATATTAAGGGCTCTGTCATCTAACACTTCAAATTGGTATTTCTGACTTTTGCAGGATGCCAGTAATATGCATGAGAAGACCTTTAAATTTTGCTAGCATCTAATCTATGTCAAGTACTGTTCTTTAAACTTGCTCATGTGAAGTTGTAAGCTAACTAAATATTGAAGGGCCCTGTTGCTTTTAGGAGGAATTGGACTACCTCAGTGCTCATGTTCAGTTGTGAGTACATATTTTTGCAGTAAGAGATGGAAATGAAAAAATAGCAGATAGTAAGAGAAGAGAATATGAGCTATGTTTTGTGGGCTTTTTTCCTTATTGAGATTCAAAAGCACCTTGAAGAAAATGATTGAAAGACTTTTTGAGAGTTTTGTGTCATTTCTAATAGTATAAAAAATAACTCTGATAGCTTAGAGGAGCTGAGTTGTATCCTACTGTAACAATCAGTTGAGCCTTCTGCTTGTGGTTTGAATCTTGATCTGAGGCTGATGCAAATGTTGCTACATATACTGACCTGTAGTAAAAACAAAGAAGTTCCCATATATCAGCCTTTTCCCTTTCACTTCTTTGAGGCACTTCCTAACTCCCAGCACTTCATGGAAGTTTGTTCTTTCATCCCACCTCCTTGTAACTTTTCAGTTCTTCTGAATGACTCATTCCTTCCTCAGTCCAAGGGCTAGAGATGGAGTAAGACCTTCTAAACCCATACTAGATGGGCCAATCAAGCTATTAGGACATTTAACACTTTCAGCTCAGCTCTGTGTACTTATTTGGATGATCCTGGAACAGTTCCAAAAGATTGGCACAGGATTTGTTAAACTGTACTTAGTCTGTATTCAATAAGCTTTAAAACAAGTGGTGTATTGAAACCAAGTATTTTCATCAAGGTAACTTTCAAATCTCGCTATCTGATGATGCACAGGTATGTAGCAGCAAAGCTGGTGGAACTGCATTTCTGCAGTAGCTTTTTTCACTACTGCTGTAGTGTTCTGGTTTCCCCCTTCTGTTCAGAGATTTAAAAGGTTTGCAGTAGGGCTTCTTGTGAGCACGTTAAAAATGTAGGTAACCTTTAAAATGGAGTTATCAAATCTTCTTATCCAGAAGGATCTGTTACACCCTAACTCATAGGTTAGGCTGGGTGCAGCCCCTCTGGCCATAGCACTTGTGGTCCTAGTGACTTAAACCAGCAGAGCAGAACCTCTCTAGATAACCTTACTCAAATGCATGGCCAGTGCTGTTGAAAGATTTGTGTCTCATCCACATAGGCAACATAAACTCTACCACATTCCTTTTGCTTTTGAGATCACCCATGTTACAGGTTAATACAGCATTTACTGCATTGGATTAACCTGACTAAGTCGATAAGACACAGGAAATTCTAAAACCACCACAAGTATTTTAAGAGCAAACTAAAGGATAGCAGAGAGAACTAGTCTTGTAAATCCTACAGCACAAAAGTGTCCTTGAAAAAGTCATCCTCAAGGGGAATGTGGTTGCTAGCAGTTTCAGCAGAGAAATCATATGGAATGGGCCTCATAAAATCACTGATCTTTCATCAGTTTGAGGTTAGGTTGTAGCTGAAGTATATTGAAAAGAAAGGGAAAGTTTTCCTTGTGTCACCCCGAGAGGAACCACTGGAACAAATGCCTTGCCTATGCAGGGAGGAGGAGGAGGAGGAGCATACATCTGTCTCATGCAAAGGAGCAAGAATGGCATTTTTTCCCCTATAAACAGTATTACGTCTTGTAGTAGAACACGGTCATCTTGGCAGTGCAGCAAAACAAACCTCCTTATGTGACTTAGGCTTTTCTCTTCTGTCAAACGTAGTCCCAAGAACACCAGTCAAAGACTTTCTCCAGCTGTTACATGCACACAAAGAAGCAGTATAAATGAAAGTGTTATTGCTGCCAATCAACAGACCCTCTGAAGGAGCTTCTGTCCTTTCTGAGTACTGTGGGGCATAAACATTATTCACTATTGAGTATTGTATTTTTAATGTTTACCACTGTAAATGCCACAAATTTGAATAGATAAAGACAAGTAGCATCATAACAACTGGACTAGCTACAACAAAAATGTCCTGATTATTATAAACATGCACCACTTCAGTATTTCACATTGTGCCACAACCTCCAATGGGGAAGATTGATACACCTCTTCCACCTAAGCTGACTCCAAATTATTTTTCACACTTTCTAAGAAGATCTGACTGAGTTCCCACTCCTGTGGACTCCCTTGACCAGTCTTAGCCCACTAGTAAAGTCAGTCAGCAAAAGGCAATCTCAGGACCATATTCAGTGCTAAGTAAGAAGAAAAGACAACCTGAGGAAGGAGCCCAATCTAGCAACAGTTCGCACTTCCTGTGTCTGTCTTACAGCCATTACCTTTGTGCCCCTGTCTTTTCCGTCCTGTGATCTCTGAGCAGCCTGATCACTTCAGGCTCCCAGGCTGGGCTGTGAGTGGATGTGGTTGTGTAGACATACCTAAGTTTCCCCAAGGAGCATGTCAAGAAACTAAGTGCTATTTAACTACACTACCATACTGATTTCTGAAACATGCTCACGTATACTGCAGTGTGGCCACACAGTAAACGTGCCTGAATGGTGTTGCACACCTCATTGGTCAGCTTTTCTTCCATTGCAAGAATAATGACTGAATTTCCAGCATCACTCAGGGATGCTGCACAAACACACAGCACTATTTCATTACTGAGGGTCAGATTTTGACAAATCCACAAAACAGTGTTGAGGCCACAGAGGATCATGTCTGAATGAAGATTTTTCTTCAATATGAGCTATTCAAATAGGAGGAGAGGGGGCACTGTACTGCCTTTCAGGTGAAGTAGCATGAGCTTCAAATCACTGCATTTGCATATCTAAACATGAATAATTCCCGATTGCTCTTTTCCTTCAGTTCACTCAGGAACATTAAAGGGCAGGATTCGGATACAATAGCATCACTGCCCACCATTTGGAAATGATTGAAGCAAATTCTACCTGAAAAATCTTTGGGTTTATTGTATTTATCTTCCGTCCTACATCAGAGGCAGTTGAGTATCTACTCTCCCCTTTGACATGTGACCTTACAAGAAGTTAAAAAACTGTACCTGGCTCCTGGATGCATTCAAGTGTGATCTAAGGAATGAGTAGCACAATTATTTGAAGTTACTGCTTAGTAAATCACTTTACTTTAACAATGTATTTCTAGAAAAAGCAGATTGTAATGCTTTTTTAACAGCTTTGCAAAATCAACATGGAGGTTTTTATCGTATGTATTTACTGCCACTCATCTGAGTCAAACTGTGCAATATGCCCAAAGGATAATAACCTTTCAAACTAAGCACGTAAATCTTCAGTGGCCTAGTCACTGTTTTTCTTACCTCCAGCTGGAACTGGTGCTGTTTCAATAAAGTCAGTCTATAGACTGGTCTTGAATATCAAATATAGCTGTGATTTTAAATGACCTGAGTCTGCAACCTGGATTACTCTCAGTCCAACTAAGATTGATCCTTCCTCTCTTCCTGTAAAAATGTCTGAAAGCAGATTTCTGCTACAATTGGCTGAATCCTCTATAATACAAGCCATTGCTATGATTCATGTTCCTGTGGATAAAGAGAGGGTGCAATGCAGCCTCTGTACCTTCAGGTACACTTGCTGCTCTCCCTGCTGTCCATGTGCACTTCCATCCAGAAATAAGGATAGCATTTTTCCTGGATGTCACAGGTGTGTCCTAAATTAATATGCCCCAGTTCCCCTGAAAGAACAAGTAAATACTCAGCCTTGGTGAACTTTGGCATTCCTGCTGAACAGGAGAGCCCATGTGAAGTAAAGAAAGAAAAACAGAGAGAATTTGAATTTGCTAAAATACAAAGATGGAAAGACTTGAGAAAAGTATTTTCATTCTCTATCAAAATTTAACCTACCTTTTAATCCTTTGGCTGCCAGTATGAAGCACTGCACAGACTTCTGAATGCAAAATGTAGAATTCCTTTCCTTCACGTAGTTCTGCAGAATTGTAATGTTTTGTCCAACCATATTCACGTATCACAAGCTGTCAGAATACTGATGGGAGATACTGACCCTCCATCCCCCGCTGGGAATAGAAAAGTCTTGCATCTAAATGGCTGTGCTATAAATAGTTAAAGCTGGTGATATTTCTTCAGGACAGCTCTTGCTGGCTGTTGGTGAGCTACCTTAGAAAAACATTTCAGAAGTTGAATGTTTCTGTCTCCAGTGATGGCAGGGAAGAGGCCAGGGTCCACAAAAGGAGGATTGTCACCAGGTGGCACATCTTGTGGTGTGCAGAAAAATGCCTTTCATGCCATCCCTGGAGAGACGGAATTTATCACCTAACACAGTTGAGCAGCTTTTCTGGAGGAAGTTGCCTACGTTGGTGTCTGAAATTTGTGGCTATTGTTTGCTCAGGTGCTCCACAAAGCTAAAGAGTTAATCAGCAACCGACATAAGATTTAATTTCTTTTAAAGGCACCTAATTTTTAAAAGCCATGCCTTCTTATGGAGTGTATTATCTTAAAAAAAATCTAGAAGTAACACTAAACTATAATAACTGCAAGTCCCCAAGCCTGGAACAATCACTGACAACTCGAGTTAATTTTTATTGTAATTCTCCTCCCATTTCAATGCTATAAAAATCCAGAGCTGGGTCTGGTGTAGGACACAAATTACATAGGCATTCAGACCTGTGTTACATGGCTTTCTTGGCAGTGAAGTTGTTTCTGTCATGAGTGTTGAGGGAAGGAAAAGCCTTTCTTGTGCTGTTGAGTTCATGGGCTTCTACTTCCCGTAGAGCACAGTCAGAGACAGCAGTGCAGTCTGAATATTACAGATCTGCAGATGAATTTTTGCACCTAAAAAGACCCTAGACAGTAAGAGTAGACTTGCGAGACACTAACTCAAATTGGGACTCAAGCATCCTTTTTCACATCTTAGCTTTGTTGCAACCTTTATATTTCCTATGCTGGGCAGGTCGCCGAGAATAGGCACATTTCTGTCTGGAGGTGTAATTGCAGCGTGGGTTTACTTATGTGGGCTAACTTTAAACTAGCTCAGTCAGTCGTAACTGTTTGAGAATGGCAGGTTGAACTTCAGTGCACTGCCATAATCCCTTTGGGTCTATGAATAGACATTCAGCAGGTAACATTTGTGATTTAAGTGTTGTGCACCACAATATTTACTATTGCGTGTAAAACCTAAGGAAGCAACTTTAAAGGTTTGATCTGGTGTAGGTTTCAATGTGAATAGTATTTTAGGACTACAATGGATTTGTTCAGTTTGTTCTGCAGTTCCCAACTGTGTTAGGGAAATATAAATATTATTCTTGCTCAGGCTTTTGTCTGTCTTGTCTACTTAAATGGTGACCTCTTTGGGGCAGGAAATGTCTTTTATTTTATGTTTATACAGCAAATAAGCCTTGGATCTTGGTTGTGATTTGGAACAGTTATTGAATTTATGGAGCCACCTCTTGTCTCCATCTGATAGTATGCTGTTTCATTGAGTCTCCTGCATGAAGCTTTTGATGGGATGTGTTGCTGAGCACTCTTCTGCATAGAGAGAATCCAGCCAAACAGAAACTATCCTCAGGTTTCTCAGGCTGTGTGTTCTTTTTCACTCTCTTCTCTTTTGCACAGTTCTGAAGCAGTGCTTTGGACTGTAGGGAAAAGCATTAAAATATGCATTTAGAATGGCAAAGAATATTGCTCTGTTTATATTTGGTGTTCCAGGAAAAATTAGTAGTTTGCGTCGCCTTGAAACCTCAGTCTGTGAGTAATGCCCACTGTCTTCTCTTCTCTACCTTCTGTAACAAAGTCCTTGTTTAATCATTAAGGGATATCTCCATATAATCAAACAGGACCAATTGCTAACTGTCAGATTTCTATTTTGATTAGAAGAAAAATGTTTATAGTCTGGCCCAAAATGCATGGTGTTCTGAATAGTTCCTAGTTATTTACCAGTTAAGATGTTCTTTGTGTATGTTAGTGTTGTCAGCTATGAAAGAAAAGAAAAAGAATGTGGAAAGTTTCCATTTTCACTATTTATGAGAAGAGGGATTCAAAAGTGTTGGTGTCATAAATCACCAGAGACAAGTGAAATGAGTTATTCAGTACATTATAATGTTGTAACTTTGCTGTTGGAAACAGTTGCCTAGCTAGGAACAGAAATCTGCATGGGCCACAGGTTATGGTAGATGGGCAATGACAAAAGGTCTGACTTTATGGCTGATCATTTGTGTTGTGAATGATTTAGAGCAGACTCAGAGCTGGACAGGCTTGGGCCAAATTGAATGAGCTGGTGTCCACCCATGGCTGCACCTTTTGTTGGATGGACAGGTAAGCACAAATATTTAACAAAATGTTTCAGATGAAACTACAGTCCAAAGCAGTGACAAATTTGCCAGGTACTACATGTTTCAGCTTCAGGAAAAAACTCAAGCCGAGGCATAGATTTAGGATGTGTGCAAGACACAGGTCTCTAAAGTCAGCACAGCTGTTGGTATCGGTGTCAGCTATGCTTGCTCACAGTGCTTGCTCTGCGCATGTAATATGCCTGACATTCATCTTGCACAGAGATAGTTTTTGGTACTTACAGGGACTTCCTTTTCCCAGTAAGGGACCTGTGAACCAGTGCTTGGACTGCAGAGTAGTCCAAGACAATGTATTTCAGTTGTAGGAAAGACAAAACAATGTGGTGGGTTTTTGTTTTTTTTTGTTTTTTTTTTTTTTTTTTGTTTTTTTTTTTTTTTTTTTTTTTGTTTTGTTTTTTTTTTTTTGTGTTTTTTGTTGTTGTTGTTTTTGTTTTTTTTTTTTGTTTGTTTGTTTGTTTGTTTTTTTGGTTTTTTTGTTTTTTATTTCTGAGGATTTTAGAAGAGCAAGATAAAGTTCAGGACTGGCCATCTCTAAAGTTGTATGAATTTGGTTTTGTTTGCTTTGTGCTGTTACTTTCAACTATTAGTTCTGTAACATGATGTACACTGACAAATTCAGTAACACCATATTTGTATTAATCCTTGTGCATAATACTTTTAATGAAATTCTAGAATGAGTAAACTTACTCCATGGCCAGTTGATTCCATCCACTACTGTTTGTTTGTTGTTTTGGGGGTTCTAGAAATGGGAACATTACACTGTAATATGTTAACACTGCTGGAAAGGGGCACGAAGATCGCTTACCAGGAATATGTGCTGTAACTTTCTTCAGACGATCAAGTCTACCTTGCTGAGTTCTCTTTACTTTTCCAATGGGTTGTTATGGTGTTCTTAAATCTGTTAACAGCTTATTAAGTTTGTTATGTTCTTTCAAAATAGGCAGAATGAATGTGTTTTAGGATGATCCATAGTTTGGAATATTCTCAAAACACCTAAATTAGAGGTCTTGTTACACAAGGCTATAGAATTGTTACAAAATGTTGACTCTAGGGTAAGTCCTTGACTTTTCTCAAAATATTGAAACAAATTATTTGCAAAACTTGTTTTATGGTGTTGTCCTCTATGTAAAGCGAAGTAGCAAATTCTTTTTGCTTTCTTTTTTTTTATGCTTGCATTTGCAAGTCTGAAGCCAGCAGTACTTTTTTTTTCCTGAGTTTCCTTTTCTCCTTTGTTTATTGCTGAAACTCAACCTGGAATACCGAATTTAAAAAAATCTTAGAGTACAAGGAAATATTTCACATCCAGGTTTTGTTAAAACATAAAGAATTTCAGAGAAATTTTAAAGAAAATGTTATCCCAGAATAATTATTACTTCGTACATTTATTTATTAAATGTGTCTGTGCCATATTGATTTAAAACACAGTACTGCTATACAGTTGCTATTAAAACTGGCAGGCACTGTTAGCTTAGATGAATCTTGCTTGCAAAGCAGAAACAGAACTTGCAGGAGTTTCATGGTGTCCCCCACTGATCGTGACCCAAATTAACCTGTTTTACTCTCCACTGAGAAGACTGAGCATCGATGCTGTCAGGTCCTGTGTCGTGGGACACAGAAACCTGCTGAAAGACAACAGTAATTAACAGGTACACGGAGTAACTTCATACATTGCTCCAAGTCATGCCACAGGTCTCCTACTCAGCCTTGTATTTTGCTGACAGTTGCTGGGGAAAATGGTGTTGCCTACATGTAAGCTATGAAATACTCTGACTGTTATACTATAGAACCTTTTCTAAAAAAAAAAAAAAAAAAGAAAAAAGAGGTGGGCTTTTCATTTGTGTGTTTGTTTTTAAATAAGGCTCTTGGCGATGTGCAACCCTTCATATTATCTTCTGGCATATCATGACCATGCCAGTGAGTGTATTGAACAAACAAAACCAGACTCACCCAAAAACAGGAACAAAAGCGAAAATAGTCTTGTAGAGGGAAGTAGAGCTTTAATTTGTACATCTTTAATGGGTGTTCATTGCAGCTTATTGAAACAAGTTCACATAGGAAGAGTTAACACTTGCAATGCAAGCAAATGCCACTTCCCTGTAGAAAATGTGTCATTACTTCACCCGTGCAGACATGACCCTGAAGGACAGAGGAGTATGAGGGAATGTTTGTTACTAATCTCCACCCTGTTCTGTATGTACCTTGCTATTTATTCTCCACTTGAGAAATTCTACAATTTATCAGATGTATGACCAAGGCAACCTGTTGCCGAACCCCAGCTCAGTCAGTTTGTCTGTCTTCGTGTTCTACAAGGCCACAGCAGATGCAAGGTAACATGCCTATGGAGAACTAAGATAAATTGCATTATGCCACATCAGCTGTGTACTAGGAGGAAGCATCAATTACTTTTTTTTCTCATCTATTTAGGAAAATAAATGCTGCACTTCTAAACGGTGTATACAAAACTATATAACATAACTATATCGACATTAATCCATCTTTGGAGGATAAATTTATAGTGCATATATAGAAAGGTGGCATCAGTGTTGCCTACTGATTCTGTAATAATTTTTTAAGACTGATTATGAAAATTTAATGTTATGTTTTAATACAGAAAATAAGTTTCTAATATGTAACTGGTCAGCCATCTGCTGGAAAGAGGATACAGCAAAAATCCAAATTTCCTTCTTGTCTTAACTCATCCCGAGCCTTTCACAGAAAGCAATTTGGGACAGCCTTTGAAAGGTGCTCGTCCCATTCAAAGACAATATTGCTTCTCTGTGTAGCTGGTCTGCTAAGGCATCTAACTGAGCAGATCACCCAAGAAATGCTCTTTTACTTTTAGTACAGAGCTTAGCCAAAGTCTGAATCCTTTTTAGTCATTAACTCTGTTATCTTTTGATATATGTCTGAAGTATTTACAGTTTTTGCATGACCAAATGTTTTCAGGCTTAACAAAACCCATACTCTTCTCTAGTGTCTATGGATTGTCCAGGTCTAACATTTCAAAGGTTTGCAATATCCTCTCCTTATGTCTCTGAGGATATAAATAGCATTCAGTTTAATTAACATCAGCAAAGGCATGTTGAGAATAGATTTGCTCTGTTACTGGCTTTCTCCGTTTCTTAATTTCAAGATGTTAGGCTTTCCAAAATAAATTTATCCCCTTTTTTTTTTAAGGGGGAGAAATGTGTTCATGTTTCTCAATAGAGAATTGTTTCAAATCAAATGTCCATTTTATTAGTGAGGAATTGAAGTTATTGCTATGATGAACTAAAGATATAAGGCAGGTTAGGCCGTATATAGCAGCTGGTATAATACAAATATCACATTTCCCTGCAAATTCATGTTTGTATCTTTTTGTAGCACCATTTAGTAGAGAAAAGGAAAAAAAAAACCATCCTCATTCTTGAGCCAAATGCAAAGAACTTGCACTACAACAGTGACAGCGTAGCTCAGGACAGAGGGCTGGGCAATCTTGAGTCTGGCTACAGCAAATGCCAGGCCAAATCTCATCATAATTAAAACCATTTTGGAAGCTGTTTCCAATTATGACAGCTGCAGTCGCACCGTGTTCCTCCCCGTACCCACACCCCCTCCCGGTCGCGGCGGCGAAGAGCTGCCGCTGGAGCAGCTCCACGCACGGCCACGAGCGCTTGGGCTGCGGCCGCCTCCGCAGCGCGGGAGGGAGCGTTCTCCGGCGGGGACGAACGGAACCTGCCCTTCTTACCGGCACTTGCAACCGAAAGGTTACCTAGGAGGCAAGCGCTCTGGTTTCCCAAAAGCAGGCTTAAGAGGCTGTAGGGTATGTTTTCAAAGCAGAGTTTCAGCCATGTGACTCATTAATGTCAATGGGAATCATGTTGTTAAAACTTTGTGCAGTCCTTTGAAAATGTATCCCTATATGTCAGTTTTCTTTTCTAGGCAAAATTATCAAAAACAGACCTTGTGGGCTGTTTTTTTAAACAAAGGTTTTCAGTATTATATGCTAATAAATCAACTGTTTAGCAGGCTTGATCTGCTCTCATTCCATCTTACTCCATCTCCACTTTCCATTTTATCATTGACTTTGATTTTATACAGAGTTATAGTAGCACACAGTTTTTGCAGACATTGCCTGGAGGAAGACAACTGCAACATTTCAGGCACTGGATTGCAAATTGTGTGGAAAGCAACAATGCTGCTATAAAGGGATAATAGTATTTGTTGCATCATTTCAAATATAAAGCAGAATCAGTAAGGAAAAAGACTTATATTTAGATTTTTAAATTACAGTTTTCATTAGCGAATTGCAAGAAATCAACCCTTACTTATTAAAAAAGAATTACTTTGAAGGATTCAGAATTACCCTTTCAGAATAACTCTGGAATCTAGTAATAACAAAATATCAAATGACAGGGCTGTGTGCTTAGCAAAAAAGCAAACTAACATAATGAGATCTCTGGTTTCTCTGAAAGAATTATACTTTCTTTTACTCCATTGAATACAGATAGAATTACCCTGAAATGCTTGTAGGCTCTGAGCTACAGCAGAGGGATGATTTGTGTATTCCTGTTAGCTGGGTTTTGTATTTAGTCACTGGTATGTTTTACTGGAGCAGCAGAAAGGTGCACCATTTCTATACGCGCCAAAACTTTTCACCTTTAGATCACCAGCTCATGTCTGTCCTGGGAACCACATCTTCATTTGAATAAATCTCTGGAATAAAATGATTGCCGTCTGTATGGATAGTGTATTATATGCTTCTGTAGCTCTGTTTCTCAGCCAGCAGCTGTTCCATTCACTAATTGCTCTTTTACAAGTCTCAGCAAAGACACAAGACTAGAATTGCACTCTCTTTTCCTTTTGAAAGTCACTGTTGTGGAACAGTTTGGGGTTAGTATTGTTAAGAAAGCTTGCATGCTGCTGCTTTGTGACTGTACAAGGTGACTGCTAGTCCATCAGCAGGAAGGTCTCTTAGATAATGTGAGTTGAAAAGAACAGAGATCTGTCTTCATGACTGCAAAATAAGAGAATAAGAAACCGCCAGAATTCTCTAGCTACCCAGACAAAAGTAGATGGAGGTACTCCTAGAGAGCATAAAGAAAGTGCACCTATCTGCTTACCTGCTTGCTTTTATCTTCATTCTTCCTTTCCATAAAGAAATCACAGTTTTGTCCAATCTCCCGTGTTCCTTAGCTTTCTGATAGTGTTGAGTGTTAGCTTATGTTATGTCTTAGCTTAAAAGAGTAGGATTATTTTATTCAGTGATAATTCTGTGTAACGATGGTCTCCTATGTACTGAGAGCTTAAAACATGCTCTTTTTACATGACTTCACAGAATGTGGCATAGTGCCATTGAAAAGTGAATATCTGCATTATAACACCAAATGCGAGGTTGCCACAAGGGTCGCCTTGAGAGAGACAAGTGCCAGCACATTTTCCAGTAATCACATTTCCTCCTTTTTTACTTTTAATTTTTTTCTCCCCCTGGCCTGCAAAAGCTTCTTAATAGGCTTGTCTCAAAGTGTTTGGGAAAGCTTAACTTCTGGACTCTCTTGCACTGTCAGTCCTTTTGGTTTGCGGGAAGACAGAACTCTGTTCTGTACCTGATAGTCAGTAGTCATCCAAAGTAAAATGCTTAGGAAATATACTGAGAAGCAAAAGTTACTTTGATTTGTTGTTTTGTCTGATGGTCAGCAGCAGTTACTTCAATGTAAACCCTGAAAATGAGAGAGAAAGTGAGAGCTGATAGCTTTAGATTCAGCATAAACAGCAATGTGAAAACTTGAAATTCTGCTCGAGTTCAACAAAGTAGGGTTTGTATGCCTTCCATCACTCTCGTATTACTGGCAGGGAAATAATTTCTCAGTTTCCATGATACTTCTCTAAAGCTCAAAGCACTCTAGAAACATGGCTGTGCTCTATAAGCTCTTCATGCAGGTGGAAAAACTGGCACATGTAGAGGTCTGTCTTCTGTCATGCTGCCCTGAATTCCCACCTAACCCTGGTACCCTTGTCAGCCTTGTGGTTCTTGCCCTTCCTCTACTTGCAAGCCATCCATTTTGTTCTCTGCAGAACGCTGAAAGCTCCTACAGAGATTTTAAAAGTATTTATGTTTAGATGCCATGGCGATAAATGTAATACAAAACTTCAGTGAGAGAAAGAGTGCTATGTTTCTAAAAGTTATGATTTGAAGGGGAGGGGAATGATAAGATACCAACAAAAGAAATTGAAATAGATTTCTATGCACAAGGGTAGTAAAGTCACTTTTCTAGACTAAGTTGATGTACTATGAATCTCATTACAACCATTTCTGTCATAATTAAGCAATCTTAATAAAACACTTTCCACATTGAGAATGGGAGAATTCTATTTCTATGATGATAATGGTAGATAGTTTTATATATTCTTTTTGTTAAAACATGAAGAGGAAGCTCTAGAAATGATAATAAGATGTATATTTTGTTGCTGAACCCTGCTACCCAGTACATTTTCATTCTTTCACCACGTGCATGTGCTGCCTTATTGCCTGCTTTTCCAAACATGTGTAGCTTTAGTCTCCAGTACTCAAGGTAAAACAAAATATGTGAACCTGTAGCAAAATATTAGACAAGCCATGTTCTGTCTAATTAAGCCTAGTTCATAAAATCCACAGTTTCTTTAGTCTTTCCAGGGCTTAATGGGCTGCTGCTTCTCATATACTCTTGACATAACAAGAAGTATGAAACTTCTTATGTATTTATTATTTATGTAACTTCAGATTATATTTGGAGGTTTTTTCCTCCACTTTTCTGTGTTGGATGTAGAAAAACATCTTTTGTGCTTATCATCTGAATTTAAAGACTTCATTCCTGCTAAGATCTGAAAGCATGCTGACAACTCATTCCCTGATGATTATAGTGTTTTCCTTTGAATCTGGGTATGTAATAACCAAATTACTCCAAATAACATATGACTGGGGTGATACAGAAATCGAACGAAAGGGTTGAGGACCACCACAGCTCGGTAACCCAAGTACTTACTCCACCATACCTGCACAGGTCCTTAACCTGCCCCAGGGTCCTCCTTCCAGAGTGCAGTTGGAGAGTGAACACTGGGCCTGTGATGACTGTGTTGACAGAAGAAGATCTGTGCCCTGGATCCATTACATGGACTGCCTTGGATGTTTCAGGATTATCTTAGAAGAACTGAATTGCTCACATAGCTGCATGAGCAGTTTGAACTGGAGATGCCAGCTAGAATACAAGTTTGATCAAAAGCATGAACCAGAGCAGCAGGTGGAAAAACTGACAAAAACTTTTCAGTGATAATCCATTAATTCTGTATTCTAACCTATTACGGAAAGAATTGTAATAGATGCTGAGTTAAGTCAACTTGTTTATAGAGAAAATAACCAAAAGGGAAAAATAGCTCAAGATCAGTCACTCCTTTGGCAAATTCAGTTTAACCTCAATTAATGGAAAACGTGGAAAAGCATGATGTGCTCCCACACCTTGAAGCTTTGCACCCCACAGACCCATGGGTCTGCCAAGGTCTGGCACCTTGCCTGGACTAATAAACTCTCTGACAAGCATGAGCACTGGGGATCTGTGTGCTGAGATACCCTTGTGGCTCATGTCTGGCAGAGCTTAATGAGTCAGGTTCAGCATCGTGTGAGAGCAGCTGCACTACTGCTGGACCTGGTCCCAGAGCTGGCTCAAAGTTTCTCAACAGCTTAATGACTCAGACTTGAAGTGATGGGTGAGAAATTTTGGAGCAGGTAACGGAGAATGGGGGAGGGAAATGGTATTGGAACAGTTATTAGGGGTTTTGTAGTGCTGTTCATGGAGAAGTTACAAAATTTTGTGTTAGGATTTTGCTGAGGGAATGGACTGAGTGGAGTAAGCCATGCTTTGAGCTGATTAGTCCATTAAAGACCTGACATATTTTGGGGATTATAAAAAGCTTTCTCTTTCCACCTCTACTTCTGGAACCCCCTTGTAGTTTTGTTTCATGAGTATGAAGCCTCCTTGTCCCAGGTCTGTCTTCTGGAAGGATCATGGACCCTCTCTTCTCCGCTCTCAGGCAGTCCCCTGCTCTGAGCCTACCCTACAAAGGAAACCACTTCTCCTCTGATGTGGGAGGAAGTCCAGGAAAGCCATTGCTGAGATCCTGGGAGAGCCCTGGGAGCCTTGCTGGGTGACAGACCCTGCTGGTCCTGGGTGAACATCCTGGTCCAGCCTCAGCCCACCACAGTCCCCAGGGAGGTGCCCCATGCCCAGGGCTAGGGCTGCCCCTACTGTCCCCCCAGCTGCTTTGCTTCTGGCTGGGGTGGTGAGATGGGACTAAAAAAGCTGCAGTAACTTATCACTTGCACTGCTTATTCTTATCCCTCTGTAACTGCGAGGTAATTCTAGACTGTATGCCTTGCATTGGTTGAAAATTTAAAATGGAAACTAATCAATTTTAAAGCATTTTTTTCTAAATCAAAGCAAAAAAATTATGGAGTCAAATTCAGGATTATCTCAGATTTTGGTAGCTGCAATATTTACCATATTTCCAGACACTCATGAAATCAGCTGTGGTTGCCTTATATTTTTTATTGAGTCATATTTTTTCTTTTCATTTAGAGTCCATAAAACTTTGTGTCTTTCCCTCCATATTTTACTTTCTCTGCAAGACTTCTTTCCCACCCATAATCTTAATTTATTTCTTTTCACCTATTGGCTATGTCTATGCGCATTAATTCTTCTGCAAATATTGTTAATGTGTATTTTTTACCAGTTTAATCTGTTTATATCTATATTTTTCCATCTCAATAGTAAGTTAGGAAAATAAATAAAGGTGAGGAACAACCCTTGCAGCAAAATTGGTTTCACTACTTGCTCAAAAATGTTGCAAAGTAATTAGTATTGTTGCAAAAATTAGTTGAGCAAGCCTCAGAGTCCTTGTAGCTGCAGAGAGCACAGTAAATGAAACTGAGCCCTTTGGAAAAGGTGAGCACAAGGTCAGCGGGCCATGGAAATCCCACTCTGTCTCCGTAAGGAATGGAGTTTAAGACAAAATGTCATTTCACCTGTAGATATTACATTCGTTTGTATTTTAAAATATTTTTTTAAACTTTTGTTGCTGTCTCCTTTGTTTCTTCTCACTTTCTTCCATTTCCTATTTCTTGTGCCGTTTGCTCCTTTGTTCCATCTGCTGTCTTTCCCCACCTTGGTCTCCCGGCTGATCATTGCCAGAGATAAAGGCCCACATGAAGCTTGATATAAGCACAAAGGAGCATTGATTTTGTTATTAGTCACTAAGGTACGAATATATTCCAGTTCTCATGAAGACAGTTTTCACACATCTGACTCACTGGGGGGGCAATGCTGCAAGTAATTGAAATAATGAAGGTTTTGGTCCAGTTGCTGTGTGAATTGAGCTGCATAATTTCACTTATTTTATTTTCTATTCCAGTTTTTCTTTGTATGTGTGAGTGTGTGTGTTAATTTTACCAATCTGGTTTTGTTACAGGTGCCTCCAAGTACTGTTTTCACTAATGGTGTTATTACATTTAAGTTCTTTCCCCATATTTCATGAAAACTACCAGCCAAAAGATCAAAAGCTTTTCTGTGCAAAACAGATTGTTTAAACAGCTGAAATACTCCTTACATGTGTCTGCATCTACTGTAGATTTCTATGAAGTACTAAATATCACACATTTAGGCATCTGCTATCTTCGAAGTGATTTCTGAGTAATGGATGTGAACGAGTCAGCTCTTCAGATGGCAACTTTCCATAACTGTATTCAATTTTGAGAGTGCTGTTATTTGATACTGCTTCTTTTTCTGGTAAATTTTATTTCCAAATTTCATTTTCATTATGTTTCTTTTTATACCATTTCCATTATTTATCCCAAGGGAGAAACCAAGACAAGTACTTTTGAAATAAGAATAACACAGAAACTGTATTTGTGTTCTTTTAAAGCTGGGTTTTATATCCTCTCTCACAAATCATGGAAATTCACAACAATAGGCTCATCTGAGTTCAAGACAAATGGAAAACCATTCCATTGACTTCAGAAAGTTTTGAATCAGGACTTGTGCAGTGTTCTTTGGAGTATCAATGAAGCATTTATGCTTTAAAATATTTCTGTAATTTCTTTTCTTGCATTTGTCTTGAATTTTTGGCTTCAGAAGATTCTGCAGGTGAATTGTATATGAAGAAAGTCCACTTCAACAATTTTACATTTACTACTTTTTGTTTTTTTCACTGATTGCCTACTTACATATGTATAAAGTAAACTAGTGTCTCTATTCTTTTTTTTCCTAGGTGTCTGCTATTTTCTAATCGTGGCTTGTAGTTATTTTTCTCTCTGAAGCTGACAATGCCAACATTTTCAAGGTCTCATTCTATGAGATATTTCCATGTCCTCTTTTGCTTCCGGTTTTAAGTTCCATCTAATTTTGCAATACCTTTATTGAGATAGCATTCATACTACTGATTTATTTGCAGAAGAGTGTGAACTTCTGATATAAGTAATGGCATCATTCACATGGCAGTATTTCTCTCACCTTTTTTTTACGCCCTCTTACATTTTGTTTCCTTTTTCAACCTTATCTGGGCATTGAAGTTACTTGCCTGTCCACGGAAATGTCTGCGTCCCTCTATTTAAATAAAACTGTCAATTTAGAACCCATAGTCTTTAGGGAATTATTTTTAAATGTCTACCCACAGATAGTGGGCTGCCTTCCAAAATTCCTTGACTGTTCTTTTATTTACTGCTTAAGGGGCTGTATAATCGGTTTAAAGTTTCTCACAACAACTGGTCAATAAACCTCCTGAGCTGGTGGGAAGAACTTGCTCCAGAGAGAGGAAGAATGCTTTGTTCTCCATAGGTTAAGAAGTTTTCTAATGGTGTTATGTATGAGAGTGGTAGTGGTGTACTCAGCTCTAATTCAGTGTACTCTTCTCTGAGATGTTAAAATAAACATTGATTTAGGTCAGCAATAGATTGGTTTTTAAAAGTTTGCTTGCAGTGGGGGAAAGGAAGAAGAAAAGACACCTGGATGTTCAGGACTACGTATGTGTACGTATCTCTAATTAAAACAAAACAAAACAAAAATTTAATTTTTCTTTTCCAAGAGTATTTGGGAAACAAATTCCATCCAGCTGAAATCTCATTCCTGGAGGGAATTTCTATTCCCAGTGCTTAATATAGGAGTATACACCAATTCCTTCTCATAAGGCAGGAATTTTTTTGTTAACGCTTTTTTTTAAAAAAGAACAAGCTTCTTTGCCATGTATGTATTTGCTTACTCAGGTCCTCTGTGGATTAGCAACCCTCCTCAATGCTAATGGCAAGGCTTTTCCTGATACCATTGATATTTGGCAATGTTGTTGTACATTTCTTGAAGGCAAAGGAGGAGTAAACTGCCCAGCCTTTCCAAATGTGTAGGATCAAACTGGGCAGAGGAAGAATAATGCTTGCTTAGTTTAGGGGCCAAATTCTCCTTTCAGTGAAATCAGTTTAAATTTTCCTTGAGTCAGGTTGGTTATTTCAGATTTACACCAACATAGCAGAGCAGGTTTAGTCTGAAGGTCTGATTTTAGCTGATGTGTTGTAATGTAAATAGTTACTGAAATTCTATAAATAGTAACAGATGCTTTACCACTTCTTCAACCAACAGATTTTGAGACACAGGCTTCTTTAAGAATAAAATAATTGGAAACTTCTTAGAAACTAATTTCTTTTTTTCTGGCAGAAAAAAAATCACTGGCATTTTATCTTGGATCTGCTATTAGTGACTGGTGGGTCAGCTTCATTTGAAGACTAGGGTTGCCTGGGTTCTTATAACTTGGCCATAGGTTTTGGAGGACATCTGCAAATCATTGAATGAATCAGAAAAGTACAAGTTCACAACAGTTCTACTCTCTTGAGTTGTGTTTGATATTTCCTGTTTTTAAGGTTTCCTTGGTATCTAACACATAGCCTGCTAAACATCAGCTGTTCCCAGTGACTCAGATTTGCAGACCTTTGATCAATTTATCTTATCATGGTTAGCCAATTTCTATACTGGAAGAAAGATGTTACCTTTTTTTTTTTTTTTTTGTGTAAAAATATTACGCAAACATCCTCTCTAATTCTGCGCAGACCTCAGTTTTTGTGTGTCCTGTATTCTAATTGCAAGTCCATTTCTCCCCATTAACCCAAATCCTATCAGTGACATGAGGGATTTTTGGAACCTAACATATTCTCAATAATGGACTGGAGTTGGAGCAGTGACTAAACTGGACTACTTTTTTTCTTTTCTTTTTTTCTGAATTCTCATTTTCTTTCAATTAATTTTGTTTAAATATTTTGAGTCATTCTCTGGAAAGATCAGCAAAGGGGAAAAGATAAAACCAAAACAGTTATGCCACGGTGAATTCAATCTGTTATGCTTTACAAAGTAATACAACTTAGTTCTTGTTCCTAAGTCTCTAAATGGAGGGATTTCAACTTTTTAGACCTGCAAGTGCTGTTAATGAACATGGAGAACCCTGTACAACTCCAGTACTGATTGTGTTCAGAAGGTTTTGAAACTTCGAGGTGCTGTGGATCATAAGCAAGGAACACGTCTATGAAGCATCATATGCCTGAGAAAGATAGATGCTATATATGGATATATTAAAAATAATTCCATACTTACATATGCACATTTAGTCTATTGGTTAATCTGTTTTCTGCTACATCAGGTAAATTCCAAATCCATCCTGAAATGTGAAACAGAAGAAGTAGCAGCACGTGTGTTAAACCTGATCCTCCTTGACGCCTACACACACGTTCATTTCTATTGTTGAAGTCCTTGATTCAGCTGGAATCATTCCATTCTCTGGTCCCCTAACACCAATACAGGCCAGTGCATGCTTTCCTGGCTGTGTGCATCCATCCAATGCCTCTCTCTTTCCAGGTGTGCCTACAGACTCTTTTATTTTATTTATTCTATTGAGCATGCTTGGTATGCAATAATTCAATAATAAAATTATATAAAAAATATATTCTAATCTTTCTTCAAACCAGCAATACACTAGCGCCCACATCACTCTGAATACCAAATTTAAAACTGGTTTCTGTACAGTCCTATAATGAAACTTTTCACAGCTATTATGCATTTTTTAAATTATTATTTTAACAATACTACTCCCTAGGATGGGGCATTAGCGCAAAATGCAAAAGATTCATAAAGCTAAGAAAACGCTGGATTATTCTGGAAGTCCAGTCTACAGAAAATGCTATTGCATGAGCGTGATGTGTTAGCTGCAGCAAAGCTTTCAATTGCACAGGTCATATCAGGGACAGTTGCCTGATCCAAAACGCATGCCTCCATTATGGACTAAGCCTTCATTCCATTGGGTGTTCGGTTCCCAGGCTCCCAGTGCGCCAGAGGAACCTAGGTTCCTTCCTCCTCTCTATCCCAGGTTAGAGGTAAATAGTGAAGAGGTCACTGAGCAGCAATCTTCCTGCTTCCCAGTTATTACACCCATCACATATGGGTGTGACACTAGAAATCCTCTTTGCTTAGAAGCCTATGATCTTACCTGTTCACAACAAAATGTTATTTATCCATCTATAGATATTTTCAGAAAAAGTATCTAGAATACGATCTTACTAAATCTTGTTTTTCATTCAAAGGCTGAGGAAGTTTTCTTAGCTCATATGTGGTCCCTTCAGTCTAGCAAACATTATCTAAGTAGTTGCTAGATTTTTCTCCACATCCTCCTTTTTTCTCCAGCCTTTTTTATTTACTTAATTTTTTATTTTATTAGAGTATTGTCTTAGGACTAAAACATATGGGTGGTATAAGCAGAAAGTGTTTTCCGAAAAGTGTTTTTTCCCGCTGTTCTTAAGTATCATCGCATTTCTTACTGAACAAATGATCTCTCAGCCATCCATGGCATTGTCTCCTATTTTCTTCTCTTAGTGACGATTTCTGATACAGCTCTCTGTAGGCAAACAGGTGAGTAATAAGGAATCTTTAGAATATTCATAATAAAGAAGCTGATAGATTTCCTTTATTCCTCAGTTCTCCCGTTTTTTATTCTTCCCTTTATCTTCCTGTAGAGAAAAGATTTTGGCAGGGTTGGTTCTTTGGGGAATCCCTGGTTCTTTATCTCTGCTTAGGGTATCTGGTGCTGTCTTCAAATGACTTTTTTCATGGGAAAATGTTTCCCCAGATTTAACAGGAGCTTTTTCAGAGCTTCTGTCAGGTCCTATGAAGGCCTTACAACTTAGTGGGGTCCCCTTACCACATCTCAGTTTATTATTGCATGTTTTGTTGCAGGTTGCATGCAGTCAAAGAGGTAACACATTGGTAGACATTTTTGATAATACCTGGACGTGTTGGAAGGATTTTTTTTTTAATTTCTAGTTTACCATTCCGTTATTGGGATAACACACTTCTGGTTTTTATTGTTCTTTACTCATTAAATCAACACTGCATTTGGACACTTCTTCAGCATTAGGCTTTTCATTTTCCTGTGATCAGTTGAAATGATCAATTTTATTGACATATTGTGCCGGTTTGGACACAAATCCGGGAGGAAACAACCCGAGAGGGGCGTCTCTCTCTCTCTCTCTCCTGCCTGCCAGGCAAGCAGGCCCGGCAGCACCTCCCCCACAGGTTCAGGAAAAATAATTTCTCGAGTGAAAGTGAAAAAAACTATTTATTTAACAAAACAGAGTCCCCTGCTGTCACGGGAAAAAGGATATTGAAACCCCCTCCCCTGTCCCCTAAAAGAGGACTATGGATTTTAGAGTTCTTTCTGTAGGTAAAACCTGCAGTCCTGAGCTGGGCCGGGCCGGCCAGGCAGGGTCCGACGAGCCCCCTTGGAGGGTCCCGCCGAGCAGGTCCGGAGATGACAGCCGGTCTCAGCTGAAAAGCAAACCAAAAACAGTCCAAAAAGGAAAAGAAGCTGCTGAGGCAGATCACAGTCCCTTCTCCGCTGAAAGCCGAAGAGACTAGCGAGCAAAAATCCTCTAACCAACCAAATGTTGTCAGAATCGGGAGAGAAAAGAATGCAAAACATTCTAGTTGCAAGGTCACGCTGGCCGCTTTGAAGAGTTCTCTCGACTTCTCTCTCCCCCCTTTGCAATTTAAAGGTACACTAGGAATCAAGCAGGCGATGGGGAATACAGTATGGTCATAGAATCACCCCAAGACACATATGCCAAGACAAATCCCCTGTTCCTTTCAAAAGGCCAGTGGTAGAGATGTTGAAAAGTGGCTGAAGAAACCTAATGCTCAGAGTATTAAACTAGGAAACTGGGAAGACCGACACATGTTCTGAATGCCGAGCAGTCTGGCTAGAGTGCCCAACAGCCTTTTGGACTGTCATTTCTGGTCCCTGCCCAACAGCAGTGAGTGTTGCACATCACTCTGTTCATGCTTATCTACTCACAGGCTGATAATCCCAGCCACATGGGCACCCGCAGTTTTGGTGATGTGCACTGACTCTTTCATTGCGAATTGATCTGCAAATCCACCATCGCCCTAATTCTCGTCTAATTGGCAGTAATCTGTCAATTCTTGTTTGGCACATTGGGTCCTGTTTCCAGCCCTTGAGAACTGACTCAGCAGAGCTGCTGTGCAGCTCTGATGTTTATGATTGCATTTTTTATTTTTAATAATTTTTTAAAAATTATTTTTATTTGCTTTTGCATCTTTCTATTCTGAGAAAAGATTTTCTGATTCAACTACTTGAGTCTGAAGAGATGTGAAACATATTTACCTGCTTCCTTCTGCTTGAAAAAGCACTTTTTTTGAAAGATGCCCATATTTCGTGAAGTCCTCTTCCCCCTTCAGGAATATTTCCCTGACTTCTCAGAGTAAAAGCTCTGTCAGTTTTTTCTTCAGTTTTATGAAGAAAGGACCACTATTCAGCTCTTTCAGTTATTGCAAAATAGAGATGCCTTTCCATAATAAAACACTTTTCCATGAATCACTGTCTGCTTAACTTGAGAGCAATATAGAGGTGGTATTGAACGGAACTGTGTTATTTTTTGGTAATATTTGTACCGTGATTAGGAATTTTAAAAGAAAGGATGGGGAATATCTGCAAAATGCTTGTGATTGAGTTGCTTGTTTCTGCCAATGGTCTTCTGATACTGTCAATTCATCATCCTTTGGTATTTATAATCATACTTTTATGTCTGACTCGGGTAGCTTCTAGTACAAATTCCCAATGAAACAATATTCCTGGTGGTTTACTTTTGTGAGTGCTACACTAAATTGCATCCTTCATGGGGAAAATAAAAGCACCACAACACAAATTTCTTATGGTTGGACGATATCAAATATACTACTTTGTATGATATCAAACATACTACTTTGTTTTCATCTGTGGTTTCTTAAGGTCTTCGGCACTAAAAATATAAATCAGACTTGCCCTGGTACTAAGACTTGTCAATAGCCAGAGACCAAAAGGCTGTAAGCCAGAGTCTCATGAGAGCAGCACTTTCACAGAAACATAAGGCAGCCATGTGTACGAGTACTTCACCCACACATATTAGGCATCTATTTACTTTTTTCACACATTACGTTATTGAAGAAAACAAGCTATCAGCTTCTAATTTTTGGCTATTTTTCTTAGTAATTTTTAAAGCATTGCAAAAGTTCATGGGGAAGCAAGATCTCTAAGAACTGAATATCAAGGCTTTTGGGTATCAATAAAGGCCTTTTGTACTTCACTTTTCTGGGCCATATTAATTCACTTTAGACTTTGTTACATTATAATAGAGTTAAGGAATTTTTCTAAAATTAGTCCTGCAAGAAATATTTGATGCGAAATTGCTTTGATTTGAATAAGAAAAGTGGCTGCAAATCAGCACACTTCGGACAATGTTCTGCAAGGTCTGTAAAAAAAGCTGTCAAAGCTGTGTATAAGTATAATTTTGCATTGTCTGGAAGTCTGGAAGCATTTATAAGTAGATTATGGATGCATTTGACTTGGAATGTTTGAGAAGGGAGTGGACAAATGAAAAAAAAATTACAAGCCTCAAACTACATGTTATCCATTTCAAATCTAGGCTGCTCTCAGAAATGGTGGCCGCAGATTATTTGGTTTCTTTTCTCTGTGGAAATACTGCCTTGGGTTTTTGTGATCTGATCAACAAAAATAAGCAAAGAAGTGCTTTTTTTTTCCAAGGTGGGTGGTAGGGACTACAATATTTCTAAGAGTCTTTCAAATAAGTGTGTAGGATCTATCTATCATGTAGCTGTAAGTCATACTACAGTGGAAGATTCAAGGCAGTATTTTTTGCTTTCTACTGTAAACCACTGAAGCTCAAAAACAGGGAGGAAGGGTGAGAGGGAGGGAAGGAAGGAGAGAATTGGTCTAGTCTAGACACAAATGAGTTAGAGCAGATAAACTGAACCTGTTCTCTCATTCGTGTACGTTCAGCATGAGGCATCAGTGTTGAGGATGGGCGAGAACAAGGAAGCCTAGGGGATAAGGCATGATATTCCAGTCAGAGACTTTGGAGATACATATAAATGTTTACACATAGATGAGCATAAGTGAAGCTGTTCTGCAAAAAGCTCAGCATGTCCTTAAGGCCAAATACTTTTTGCACTGTGAAGAAGTGGGACACGGAAGCAACACATCCTGGGATTCAGGACAGAGGAAACTGTAGACAGTGTTTAAAAAAAATGACTTACGTAAAATCTGCCTTCCCTCCTGCTTCTACTCCCTGGGTCTTCTCAAAGGAGCATATGACTTCTGTGAATGGACAGGTCACGCTCTGAGTAATGTTTTGGCTCGGTATTTACAATAGAGGTAATGGATGCTGGCAGGGGAGCACGCTGGGTGATCTGTCCCATCTGTTAAGATCTGCTACGGACTCCGCTGGAGATAGCTCAGTGTATTATCTTTCTATGAATCATCACTGCTCCTCTAACAGTGTGCAGAATTCAGTTCAGCAGAGCTGATAATGCTTTCAGTACACCTTAGGTAAGAAAGCTATTTTCTACACTTCCTGCTCTGTGCTGCTATCTTATGAGTCTTGTTTTTTAAACTCACTTTTACATTATTCTTCTCATCTGAGACCTGCTGCTGTGTTAACCTTCCAGAAGAAACTCAGAGCAGCACAGCACATTTGTAGCAGTTTAAGAAAAGGATGTGCAACGTAATGTTTTATTTCTTTTTGTTATAGTTTTACTTGTTTTTGAGCAAATAGAGTCATTTTGAGAGACTTTTCCCCAATTTTGCACATACCAGGGGTGAATTTGGCCTGAAGACAGAATGTAAAATAATGGACATAATGTGAATTATTACCTTGGAGTTTAATGAAATCTGAATGACCAGTGGAGTTTCTCCAAACACACTTTTTAAGTATAAAAAGTGAGTTCTTGCTCTCTTTAATCAGATTATTGGCTAAGGTTCAGGAATCATTTGGCAAAATTATATAGCTTATTCAAGCTAGGTTTACATAATAGTTCATAATGGAGGGAAACCTTGCATCGTGCTCAACCTTCAAAATCACAACCAACCTTCAAAATTCCAAACTAAAATAGAAAGAACCACAGAAACGGATATAGCAATGCCCAGAGAAATACCTTTATTCCCAAATAGCTCAGCTGTAATAAGCACAGTTCGTTGTTTTAAATAATAGGTTTAAACCTTCCTAAGACCAGGATTTGAATAAACAACATTCATCCTGTTTTGCCTTTGTATAATTTAGTTAGTTTTCTAATAAAGTTAGGGTTTAAATAGGTAAATATTAATATATATTGATTTATAATTAAATATTACTTTTATGCTTCATCTATTATTTCTTTTTGCTAACCAGCTGAGTGCTTAATTTTCATGTATCAGTGAAAAGAGGACTTGTCTTTTAAACCATGTGGAAAAATCCTAAATATTCTTATGTTATAAAATAGTAAATTATCTCTCTTATTTATTGGAATACTTGTTCTTATTCCCTGTTGGGTAGAAATGCCTTTGGAAAGAAAGAGAAAATCAAATAACAGTGCAGAAGATCAGCTTTCTGGAAAAAATTTCTGATCTGCCAAAGAAAGCAAAAATATATGGAATATGCTGGATGCATAGAAAAAAAATATGATTCATTTGAAGTTGATTTCTTTTAAAGAAATTTTACCAATGAATTATTGAATTAATATTTCTGGTAATTCAGTCCTTCAGAACTTTAGAACTACCATGTCCAAGCCCCTCAAATTTTTTATTCATAGCTTGGAAACAAAAAACAAATTTCCCTACTGTTCAAATCCAAACAAATTTCTCAGTTTGAATGAACTGATTATTGACTTGGCAAAGCTGAATAAACAGAAATGAGAAGGATGTTATCTCTGGAGGTGCAAAAGGGCCTATATTGGTCATGAGTTTATCCTTTAACATATTGTGTTTCCACGGGGTAAGGAAAAGACTCCTGCAACTCAGTTCTTGGTAACTGTTATAAACAAACTTCAGCAAGCATATATTTCTTAATTGTGATTATTTAAAAATAATTTTAAAAATCTGAATTTAAAATAGGTGAGTAGGTGACCACAATTTCAAATTAAGCAGCTACAATTTTAAAAGGAGAGCACTAAATACAAAACCATTCTTATATGGCAGAAGCATGTTTGCTATTTGTCCAAAACTTTTCGTTGCCTTTGATAATAGACAAGTGTTCAGAAATCGTGCCAATGGGTACCATTCTCACTAAAACTTCCAAACGAGGATACACCCTGATTCAGGATACACCTGTACACAAGGATACAGCCTGAATCTAGAAGTGGACAGGCAGAGTGGCTTGCAGTGTTTTTGTATTAAAGGGAATTACCATCTTGTGCATTAGGTGTCACTGCTGCCTAGTCACTTGGGATGGAGCCTCCTGCGTAAGGAGCTAAGGCTCGGTGGGATATCCGGAGAGATACTGTGGATGAGCTGTGGGTGATAGACCTTGTCTGTCCCTTTCCCCCTCCTCTCAAAGCTCTTCTGTGCAGCTCCTCCTCAACTGGGGTTTATGTATGTTGGACCGGTCATTTCCTTCAGTAAACAGCCCCGGGCTAAGAGTATCTGAAGTGTGATGCTCAATAAAGCTTTTGGAGAGACAGGGAACCTCATCACCACGGCCCCTGAGGTCTGGGCAGAGCTGCACCACTCACCTGGCAGTTTTACACACGAGGGAAAACATCCTGACAAGTGAATGTAGAGGAGGCTTCCATCTGGCAAGCAAATAAACCCTAAATAACTGATGAGAAGAACACTCCCTTCCAAAGGAAAATGGACATTTAAGGCCATTGGGTCGGGCTGCTGAAAGAAACAGTTACAGAAAGGATAGCATAACACTAGAGGGGAAAACGTCTGTGTATGGGGCAGAATAGGAAGATTTTCTGGGTTTGTTCATGAAGCATTAAAGTGCTCTTAGGTGTTTTCTTTGCAGTGTGTGGCAGTCTCACAACCCATGGGTTTGAAGCTGTTTGAAGTCATACGCTCTTGTTTAGAGTAAAAGTCAGAATCCAGGTTGCACTTCAGGCTATAACATTTTGCGTGATAACGCAGATAAAAGCTACTCTCCTTAATGCCAAAAGCATGTCATTACCTCCCCATGGTTCCTCCACAGATGTAGTTTCCTGACCTTGTTCTGTTTCCTTAATTACATGTATATCCATCAGATGGAGCCTAAAACCTGCATTTCTACACAGCTCTTTAGTGGAGAAGGGTTTGAGAAATCTTCCTCCCAGTATGCTGCTGTTTAACCAGTGGATCTTACCTGGGTTCAGGTGGGAAAGTGAGAGAGACTGGCCTAAAATGACCATATCTGCTAGGATATCTTTAAGTTAATGGCAGAGGTGGTATAGGTGTCAGTTCAGTGCAAGGTAAATAAAAAACAACCTATGGAATTTGTGTATGTGTTTAAAACCAAAAGATTTTAAAAAATTTATTTCTTTATTCCAGCTAAGTCAAAGGATATAGAACATTTTTTTACCAGGAAAGTATGGGTAAACCATACAAAATAACAAGAATAGTACCTTCCTTACTCTTTCAATACTAAAAATGCAAAATCCTAAAGGAAAAAAAGATTTGTCGAGGTTTTAGATAAGATCTGGACACCTTCCCATAAAAGGAGTTAGGCAAATATCCGCAGAAAGGTTAAAGTCACCAAAGAGCTGTGAGGTTTTACCCCTGAAGCACGTTTAGTATCTGTATAAACCTGGCCTGTCAGTGTGGGGTCCTACAATATGGGTGCAGCTTTATTTCAGTCGCACGAGCCAATGTGGCAGCAATGTGCTATTTTGACACTTTGGAAGTGCCATTGTCTGACTGTGTTTGGGTTTCTGATCCAAATGTTCCAGGTCTGAAAACAATCAACCTGGGGGCAGCCCGAAGACATCTGAGAGGAACACCTTGAAGAGAGCAACAAAGCTGGGGACAGGGCTGGAAGGTGTGTCCTGCGAGGGGCCACCTCATTGCTTTTTACAGTTCCAAAGGGAGGGACGTGCTGGTGCCTTCTCCCTGGGATCCTGTGATGGGACACGTGGGAATGGCTCAAAGCAGCACCCGAGGAGGCTCAGACAGGATATAAGGAAACATTTCTTTAGCAAGAGAGTGGTCAAACACTGGAATAGGCTTCCTAGAGAGCTGGTCTGTGCCTCACGCCTGCCAGTGGTTAACAGGCATGTGGACAATGCCCTTAATAACCTGCTCTATCTTTTGGTCAGGTCTGAAGTAGTCAGGCAGTGGGACTGGATGATCACTGTAGGTCTCTTCTAACTGAACTACCCTATTGTGTAGCTAAGGCTTCACATTTAATCTAATTTAAGATGTCTGCTTCCAGAGGAGAGAAATTGTGCCCTGGAAGTGCCTCTTTATTCCCAGTGAAATTTAGTACCCTTTAAATGCAGATGTAGATACATATCAGAGTCGATCAGAGGAATCCCATACTTGGTAATTTGAATCACCAGTTTTAACAATGATATAAACAGTAAGCTTCTACAAACAAAACAGCAATGCTTAAACTTGTTCTGCCTTTTTCTTTTTTTTTTTTTTTTTTTTTCTTTTCCTATAAAAGGCTCATTTTCATTGGTTAGAAAAGCAGTTAAAACAAATAAACACTTCAAGCTTAATTTGATACTTGGTTGTAGTTTTGGGTTTTCCTCCCCAAAAAGGACATAATACATATAGAAATGTTTATATAGCAATTAAATAGTTTCATCTTTATCCAGATTTTCAATATTTATTTATACTTCCTCATATTAAGAAATGGCAAGTAAAGCATTTCTTATTTACTAAATTCTAATATCAACTTTGGATTTTATCAAGCTGCATTTAGATGGAAACTGTTAACGGTCAAAAGCTAACATTATTAATTTTAGTAATTTACTTGTCAGAAAGTATGCAGTAAAGAAGAAAGCTTATGAAATTATTGTTTTCAATGGAAAATTAATAAAGCTAATGAGTCTATGAAAGAAACCATGATGGTACCACAAACTGGGTCTGTGAACCACAGGCATGGTATCTAAGAGTCATATAAAGCAAATTTTGTCCTCAGAATGGTTTCTGAAAATGCCCAGCCGGCTCATTGCTCAGCCGCTTGTAGAGTAATCATTGAGGGAAAAAGTCAGTGTGAATTGCATCCTCTGAAATCTTTGTGTGTTCTCATGCTTTTGGGAGATGGGTATCCTTTTTCCAAAATCCTGATTCTTTGATCTGTGTGAAGGATATACTCTGTTTAATGATTTAAATGAGGAGATAAATTTTCTTGCTTTTTCCCTTAACATTTCTTAGCAGAATAAATGAAGGAAAGGTTCTTCCCACTCCTGTGAGCTAACTTAAATGTTCAGGCGAAATTCAGGCAAACGGTTTTTTAATGTACAACAGAGTCTGAACATGCTTTCAGTCAAGAGAAATGTAAATATCAGAAGCCGCTTAATTGAAAAGACTGAAAATAATGTAAATATTTAATGTAGTGCATGACTTTGCAATGTATTTATAAGGTGAGCTGACCTCAAAAGTTTCCTTAACTACATATAAGAGTAGCACCTTTTATCTCATTGGAGTTTAAGGAGAGCTCATTGATCCAGAATATTTTTAAAGTATACATAAACAGTTTTCAGGTATTAAATCTTGGCCTGAATGTAGGGTGTTATAAAATCAAATGTAACTTTAAGCAGGCCTATTTTTTTATAATAAAAATATGTTTAAATAGGAAAAAATATTAGCTGCTATAAAGTAGCAAATGTTATCCGTCCTGCTAGAATTGTTTAAAAATGCATCAGTTTTATAGGTTATTTTGGCTCATGTAAATTAAAATTTCTCAGGCTAGCTGAGGCAGGTGATGCCCATGGTCTGTCTTTCTGTCCATGGGACTACAGATCTGGTGGTTAGACAGTGAGTTTGGAGTGGGTATTTCAAGCTTGGATTCTGATCAAGCTGAAGGCCTTAGACAGAGAGACTATTTATTGCCTTGGCCAGGAAAATAAGGTGGCATTGTGGAGGCTGACAGACTAGCCATGAAAAGAATTCCCTTGAGTCCAGGGAGATCTGAAGCCCACCTTCCTGGAGTGGTTGACCAGGTTGGAAACCAAGGCACATCTTCATCTGAAGAATGAAGATATGCCCTGTGAGAGTCCTTGTGGCTTCTGGAAGCAGGTAGGTGCAGAGCCGGCCCATGTGCCATTTCTGTGGCTGTGGCTCATCTCTTCTGCCTCTTCCCTCTGCCACCCAAACTCATCCTCATCATCTACTCCTTCAGCTGCCAGGAGCAACCTGGGCAGTGGGTGATGCAGCAGCAGCAGCAGCAGCCAGGGGCTTACCCAGATCCTTGCGAAGCAGAGGGAAGAGGCATGAAAAGTGGAGAAGAGGGTGTGTGGGTGATGGAAAAATCTACCAGCAACTCATATGTCCCTTACATAGCCAAACCAGCACTGGTAACACCTAACACAGCTCAGTCACACTTGTCCTTGTGAAGCTTTAATCACCTTTTACACTGCTCATGCAACAGCAGGTAAGTAAATAACCAAAAGGAAGCAACTCAAGCCAAACCGTTCAACAACCTCCCATGTCTCCTCTGAGCAGCAGTATCAGTCGGGCCTTTGCCCTGGGGGCCATATTTCCTTGGGAAAAGCCAAAAAGATTGTTAGGTCTGGAAAAAATACTGCTTTTCTTTGATGACATTTCTCTTTAAGGAGAACGTGTTTCAAAGAAAAGTTAAGCTCAGAGTATTAAGCATGCCTCAAATGGATGTGTCACTTTTATTGGAATTCTAATTAAACATAGACTCATAAAGAGAATACCTTCCCAATTTAAATATGACTAGCTCTCATGTCTGTATGATTCCAAAACTTACGATGACAGATTAATGACTAGACTGAAAGTCTGTCATAACCTGGTAGGATAAAGCTAATCCAAATCGACTATATGCCATGATTTTATGACACAAAGTTATTGAAAAGTACAAGAATAATTAAGTGGAAATATAATGGAGGAAGCATTTTTCTGAGCTCTGGCACTGTGGACAGAGCCTGCCACCTGATACGGTTGGTTAGAATAGCAGGTCTGGAGTAGTAATACATTTTTATGCTACTTGTTAAAGAAAATGCTGCTCAAGGAGTCCATAACTAAAATTTGTTCTGAAAAAAATCATGACAGCTCTGGCACTTATAAAACAGAGGTGCTTTCTTTAACCGGGTGACACTAATTATAGGTAAGAGCTCTATAAACGTACTCCTTTGTTCTCTGGAAGCTGGACAACATACAATAAAACTCTGGCATAACAAAAATGTCATCTATAAATAAACAGAAAATAACTGCATTTTAATCAAACACCAATAAGAAAATAAGTTAGGAAGACTTAAGCTTAATTTTGAGGCTTTGTTTTTTCTTTCAACAATGATACTGAAAAGGTCTTTGGAATACCTCCATCTGGATCTTTCAGTGGTGTCACTTATATGCAGGCTGAGCTGTGCACTGATCCAAGCTAGTCAGCTTCATAAATTCATTGTTTTGGTCCAAATCTCTCTGTCTGCTTAAGACTGGCTACAGGCACAGTGCAGGTGCTTGGTCTAATGACGACCAATATCAGAGACAGCAGAGTCGTATCAGCATTACGTTCTGTCTGAGCCAATGAATGCTAGTAAGAGGCTGAATTCAGCTTACATTTGGTTTCAAGACAGAGCTAGGATCCTTGCACACGTCCTGTACCCCTCCGTGCAGACATAACAGCTTCAGTAATGCTGCCTGGATTTGCCTGCCCTGTGCTTTTCCATTGCACAGAGATGCATGCTAAGAGATGTCACCCTCTCAGGTTGAACGGAAAGTGGCCGAGTATAGGTGTCTATTGATAGAGGGACATCAGACTGTTAGCAACAGATTAATTAATGGCAAGTATTATATAAACTGCAGGTGAGATTAATCTCCACTATCCTGTATGTCTGAAACCTACACGAAGCTCACATGAAGCTATTTATCCAGAGTTCTCTGTAGCTGGTGGAGGGAGTAGTGCTGTTCCAGAGAATGAATTACCACATGAGTACGCCTGAAGTATTGTAGGTGCAACATGCTTTGTCAGTGCTTTACACGCTGTTTATGACATCTGGCCTTAATATATTTCAGACACTTTAGTACAAACAGTATTTTAAGTATTGCCATACTGAGTATTAATGTAGAACAAATGAAGATGTTCTGGTTTGTAATTAGAAATATGTATTCTGCACAGGTGAAGTATGTTTGGGATGGGTGAGAGAAATGCATGCAGCAGAGGTCAGGGTGGTGTGTGTGGCTACTTTGACGGGTGCTGAGGCACTACAGTGCTGAGCACAGCGCAAGCCCCTGTAGAGCAGGCGGGACTGTGCCTGGGAGGCCAATGTTTCATCACCTGAACACAGAGTGAGGGAACAGCTCTGCTGTCCCTGTTCGTCCTTGAAAGCCTGAGTTTAAACCATGTCTCACCATTTCTCCAGAAGGGCTAACTCCAAGTTATTTTGAAACACCTTCCTCCCTCAGATCCACCTCTCATTTCACTGCATTTTGGAAATCCATCTGCAGAACCCTGTGGTGGTGGAGATGAAAAAGCACGCAGTGAGCTCCTTGGATACAATGGATTTTAACAGTGTGAAGAAAGGTGGCTGTGGGCTCTGTTTATTGGACTTTCGCAGTCTACCTCAGGGCCCAGTTTATCGAGGGTGGTTTCCATGGGCCCTTTTATTCCAAATCCCATCCCATAGGCCAGACCATATTTTAACAGTCTGGGAAAACTTATTGTAACTGTTCTTTCGTAAACAGCGCGAGCTCCAGTGATGTGGATGTTTGCACAAGTTGTATTGGCCATCAGTCATAAATTCGGTAACAGCACGACTGTGTGGCTGTGGACAGCGGTAGGAACCTGCTTTCCTTCAGCCTCTCCTGCGTGCCTCCCCACGGAAGCCGCTCGGGCCGCCCCCCGGCGCTGCGCGGGGGCCGGGGCCGGTGCGGCGGAGGCGGCGCGGGGCCGTGCCCGGAGCGCCGGAGCGGGAGCGGCAGCAGAGGGAGCTCTGCGATGGGGAATGGCCCGGCAGAGCCGCGGCTCTTCTCCCGGCCTCGGGCAAACTGAGCGAGCCCGAGCCCTGCGGAGAGCCCACCCCCGCCGAGCAGCCAGGGGCAGCGTTGGCATCCTTTATTTACCGAGCAGCAATCTTACCAGCCATCCTGGCCGTCCCCAAGCTGGGATATTTAGTACTTTCTCGCAGCTTGACTCGGCAGCACACGCCGCAGAAAGGCTGCCCAGAGATGGCATTTGCGTGGAAATACTGCCTGTGGGACATCAGTGCGGGAGCAGATGGGCCGCAGGCAGCGTGGGCAAGGAAAAGCAACGGGGCGGGCACGGCAGCTGATGCACCTCGCACGCTCCGAGCGTGGGACGCGAGGGGAAAGGCCGAGGGGCGGTAATTGCCATTGCAGGAGTACACGTGGAAGCCCGAGCGCTTTCCTGGGATCAGAAAATATGCTCGTATTGTTGGGCACGAGGGAAGAACACAGAAAAAGGTGTTAAAGAAATAAGTTTAAAACCCCAAGTGTATTCCGAGTGGGTTTTCATGCCTTTGTAATTGCTGTACTTAAATTACAAGGTATAGCTCTCATTTCAGCCGACGCTTTATTAAGTTTTCAAATAATATTTAATTGATACTCAATTTATTTTAAACTACTTGCTGCAGAGCAATAACAAAAATTTAGGATCACTTCTCTTCAAAACAGAACCAAAGTAGGTAGCTTACTCTTAGAAAAGCTGAAATAACTGAAATACTGGGAGCTAAGCAGCTTGCAAAAAGTGTGCTAGTTAGATCTTTGCAACACGGACATAAACATGAAGTTTTATGTGCCTTTCTTATATTACCAAGTAGTATATTTTAAAACTCTAGTTTGCCCTGGAGTTGTGAAAAACATTAAATATGTTGCCAATTGGAAATATGACTGTTTACTTTAAGTGTCACCTGTAAATTAAAAATTAAATAGAAAATCAAACTGAAAAGAGAAATTCATTAAATTGAAGTAAGCCCAAGTGAATAAGTGCAATATCTCACTCAAATGAAAAAGCATAGGGCAAGAGCTTGTTTGCTGGAGACTTTTTGTCCTCCCTATATAGGTTTTGTCTGACATTTCTAAATGGTATAAATACTTACAAGTTCTGGGTATTTTCAATTACTATTGTTAGACAGAAAACCAGCTCCAGTTTCTTCAAACCTTATTTCATTGAATGTGTCTGAGTCATAGGAAAAGTCATTCCATCATGTCTAGAGACTGTTTTTACTCAGAGCACTTGTCAGGAAAGAAAATAAACAAGTATTAGTTCCTGCCACCATTCATTTTAGAACAGTTACAACCAATATAATTAGGTCTCAGTTTTTTTTTTTTTAAAAAGAGGTCTGAATGAAAAGATATAAGATTATATATGTCAGTTGCTGAACATTTGGCATGAACAGCTTTTCCAACACTTGCTCTGGTTATTATAAGGTTTGAGTTGTAAATGACTGCATTCAGCAGCAAACCTGTCAGGTTGGAGAGCTTTTCATTAAATGTTTGATCTAGAAATTTTTAATCAGTGCACAAATAAAACAAATTATTAAAACACTACATCAGCTGCAGTATGTGTAATTGGGATGAACGGGGTGATGTAACTGGTGGGGAACAGCACAAGCATTCTTGACAGAAGGCCTGGAGCTACAGAACTTGTTACCACTAGAGATGAAACAGAGCCCGAGTCTTAACCTGTATCTTGAAAATGGTAAGATGCACCTATTACAGACATTCCCAAATAACCTGGTGATAAATCATGTACCTTGCAGAGCTTTGCTGGAGAAGCTGGGGAGGGATCGCCTTCTAGAATACCTTGTGTTTGGATAGCAACGCTGGGATGGAGCGCGTACTGAAGGCACATCAGATTTTATTCATAAAAGGAAAAATAAGCATTTTAAATTCTTAAGCTTTTTACCGCTGTTCTCTGTCTTAAGCGAAGGATCTTTAGGAAGTTATCTAATGTAAACTATTTTGTGAATTCAGTACATTAATCAGGGGTGGTAGTCGTAACTGTGCTGAAATCAATGCACCTACTATGTCTTTGGTAGTTGAGACTGGTACAAGTTACACTACCATTTTAGCTTAAAAACAGGAGGTTTTTTAGCTAGTCTAGTTAGTGAAATTTCTGAAAATATCAGCAATGAGGTGTTGCAAGTAGACTAACAATGAAAAGGGCAGCTAATTTAGATTAAAAGCCAATGCCACATAACAATCAGATGCAATTTTTAGGGTGGTTTTGTTTAACATTTATATCTAGACTAAGATAAAAAAAAAATCTAATTTTTAAGTTTTGCTTCTTTTCTTTGAAGAGTTTAAGTTAGGAAAGAATACAAAAGCAGGGAGTAATGTTTTGCTCAGAAGTCTGCAATAAAGCTAATGTTTCACAGCTGAGAAATCTGTCTTTTGTCACTCCATCAGAGAGTGTTGCTGCGGGTTTGTGTGCTTGAAGTCAGCAGTGGAGGTGAGTCAGTAAATATTCCTATAGTGAGACTCAGGGGTGAAGTCTTACCCCCATCCAAGTCACGAGCATTTTTAGGGCTCTTTTCGGGGAGCCAGAACTTCATTTTAAAACTTTAAATTTGGCAGCAGCAAGGGATTCCAGCAATCTGTGTATCACAGGGGCTACTGTTGGCTTTGTGCTGGGATGCCCATGCGAAGTTTTGAGCATTTTCATCTTCAATCCCTGATATGGCAGAGGTAGAACAACTTGAACTCTGCTTATGATCCAGAGCCTCACAAGTCTGAAACAACAGGAAGAGAAATACGTTCTTGAAATTGCAGGATCTGTCATGGTTAAACACAGCCCTTGTGACAAAAACTCAGTGCAGAAACCAGATCCGGCTCTTGGTCTCTAGACACATACATTGGCTAATGCTCACCACATGGGAAGGCACCAAAGATAAATGAAAGCAATTTTTGGTCAAAAATCTTTCAACTCCCACATTTGAATTCTGTACGGCTGCCAGTCTTTGGTGGTGTCTCTCTGCAGGATGAGTGACCTGGAGGTGTTGCAGCACCAGCCACGAGGGCAGGAATGGTGCCAAGGGGCTGGTTTTAGGTGTCTTTGAAAAATACGTCTTTAGTGCTTTGTAGGATAAGGAGATTAAAAGGTTTTATTAATTGGTTTGATGGAAGCTGGTTTGGCTGTGACTCCCTAGGCCACAGGCAGCTCCATGGGTAGCTGTGCAGCCTCAGCTGGCTCTGCAGCTCCCAGCCCTGACAGAGGTGGTGTATCTCCCTCCCTTTGTGTCCTTCTGGACCACTGTAGGGACAGAAAATATGACTAATATAATTTTCCATCATCTTTAGTCCTGCTGTACCTTTAAAATAAAGTGTTTCTTTCGTTCTTTTTTCCTTGTAATTTTAATTTTTTTTTTTTAATTTATGCCTTGCCTTTTGAACAGCAATTTATATCCTGTGTGCCTTATCTCAGGTAAGATAAAAATAGTGGCTTCACTCCATCAGTGTAATCAGTTGTGTTAATATCTCTGATTGTAGGCTTGGCTCAGAGTTTGCATTACCCCATACAGGCTGTGTCTGTGCAGGTACAGTCTATAGGTACCTTTAAAAACTACCACATGTTTAAAAACAAAAAAATCTGAAGAATGAGATAGTAGTTTTTAAGAGATATTTCAGAGCAAAAAAATTCAATGTATTTTCCTTCAGATTACAAGTCTTTAAAACTTATCACTTGGAATTGAACAACTTAGTGTATTTTGTCTCATTTCTATATAACTTGCTAAACACATTCTGACAGAGTATAAGCCGGTGCTTACATACTCTGAAAAGAGTTCCCAGTTACAGCGTGAAAATCATCATGTGTTTATCTATATGGTAAACAAGAATATAATTAGATGCTAGAATTTGCTGCCTTTGAAGAAAGTTGACTTTGGTACTGCCAAGTATCTAATAATATCCCCGTTAGCTCTCATCAGTTTATTTCTTCTCTGATTCCCTGAAGACCTCACCACATACTAAATCTCATACTTTGCCTGGCTATTTTCTGCTCCACTTGCAAGACCAATGCTTCCAAAAGAAATTAAACTACTTAGGAAATGCTTAGCTCCCTGTTTCAAAGTTACTCTTTCTTTTCTAGAAACACTCAGCAGCAGCACACTTCTGGACAACCTTTCTCTTTGTTATTTCATTCCTGAGGCATGGACAGCCTTGGCATTTTTTGGTGCATATATTTTAGTAACTCACAACACTTCTTCACTATCTCTGATCGTCGTACCTGTTGTTCCCTGTATGTCCTCCCCAGTGGGGAAAAACAGGGATGTAAACACTGAGTCAGCAATTCATAGTAAAACTTGCATGAGAATCACCATGTCTAGGAGTTCAGCAAAAGTTTTTTTTTCCCCTTGCACTTCCAGCAGGCTTTTTGCCATCTCTTAGGGCTTTCCACAATGAAATTGATGTCTCAATCAGCTGTAATTGCACTCTTTTATTCTCCTCTCCTCCACACAAATAAGCTATTACATTTCTTTTTCTTCCTAGGTATTTTTGTTAAAGAGAACCAGCTCTGTCGCTGTCTGGCCATTCGATTTCCATTCTAGCCCTGTGATCTTTACAGCACTGTTTATTTCATGCTACCTTGTGCTGAGCGTCATCGGATCTTCTGGCAAGCGTTGTGTCGTTTTTCTTTCCTGACATTAGCTATTTATCTCCGCTACTGAAACAATACTTGAAACCCTTTAGGAGTACAGCTTCAGAAAAACAAGTTCTCCCTTCTTCCACGATGCACCTTTATTTCCTAAAGGCGTTTCTAGTAAACCTTGCTATAGCTGAATGATTTTTAGTGGTGCTGTTTGCTTAAAGGAGCTAGGTAATCTATCCTGGATATATAAGTGCATTCATCTGTTCTAGCAGCAGAGAATAGGAAAAGCTGTTTTATTTCCCATCCTGATTTCTTTCAAGCTCGGATATGTCCACTCCAGCTATACAAGTGGTGACAATGGGTACTCTCTGCCTGGTTTGTATGGTGGTTATTAAGGTAAAATTGAAGTCAAGTGGGATTTTTTTGAGCTAGAAGGATGATATTTAATTTCTATGCATCTCTGTTATTTGCTCATATAGACGCCCCACCCACCCATGTTTCCTTGTAATTTATTGACAGGGCCTTGTGAGACTTTTATGCTGACAAATACTCCAAGGATTTACTTTTATTCTTATTCTTACAAATGAAATATATAACTTTGAACAGAAGGAGTTAATTTACTGTCTCATTCGGCATCAGGTAAGTCTGAATTTCAATTTCTTGTTTATTTACATAACATGTTAATTTGGTGGCTAGTGCTGCTATTAGCTGAAGTTCAGCTATGTCTGAGTAAGTGTCTTATTTATGCCTTTGTGTAATATGCAAGAAAAACTCCTCCTTGAAAATTTCGCTGCACTTTATGTACCCTGTATTTTAGAAGACTTTTAAAATTTGTTTGCCTTGAATATTACATTGCAAATGTAACTGTCACATACAGTGTGTTGTTTGATCTGTGAGGGGAGGGGAAGGAGAAGGGGAAATCAGGTTCAAAATGTGTGCTGTCTTTTGTCCTACTTCTCTATTTTCTGTTGCTTTCATATATCATTTCTTCTTTTTCACACTCCTATGTTTGGAGACAAACTTAATGCATTGTAAAATAAAGTAAATGACGTGCAAATATTTATCTGTCTTGTTTTCTTGCATTATCATCTAAGATTAATGACTGTCTCCATTTCAAGAGTGAAGATATTTGAAAGCTTCTCCATCTTAACCAAAGAAGAAAATGTGCAAAAGAAACTTGCATAATTAAAAAGGGATTCATTCAGAAAGAGATTAAGTTAAAACCGATGTATTTTTTAATACCAAGTATCGAACATGCTTCAAAAATCCAGTCTGGAACTCACCTACATACAAATACAAGTTATGTAACTGTTTTCTCTAGGAGTAACTAGGAGAGGCATTAATGCCTGAGACTCAAGTCTCTGAAATATTTGCAAACTACTCAAAGTATTTTGGTGTAATTTTTTTCCAGTGTAGTCACACACTGGACCCTGTTACATTTTAATAATTGATTACAGACATGGGATGAAATGTTGGGCCCACTGAATCCATGGGAGTTTTCCTATTGACTTCAGTGAAGCCAGGATTTTACACACGGAGTTACATCAGCAAAACACAGCAAGCCTGATTCTGGACTTCAGCTAAAATAAAATCCAGGGTATATTCTGTGTTACAAGAATGAAAGCAAAGCTGTACCCTTTCTAAAAGAGGTTTTGTGCAATCTATACGATTTGGACTAAATGAATGTTTTTGCACCTGTTGGGTTAAAAGCAATAAAAAGTAAACCTAATGTCGTTGTTTTGGAATGTGTATCTAATTTTATAATACATACCACAGTAGTTCATCCTAAATTTAAAAAATTGCAAGTTTAATTTTTTTTTTTCATACACGAGTAATATAATCTCTAAGTCACATGTGAAAGTACCATGTAATTTATATAGTCATGATGTCAGCAGTATATTATGTAAGTTCCTAGGGGCAGATGAGGTTTAGTAGCGCGGACTGATTTTTGTTTTACTTAATGTGACTTTTGGTAATTTTCCTCTTGACGAAAATGTTTCTTAGTCCTTGGATCACCATAGTTTTTTATTTCTTCCTGATAGGGCTGTTATTTACATGTGTCTAAACCAAATCATGCTAAGAAAACATTATTGACTTTCCTGACTGATATTTGTGTGAAATGCTGGCAGTGCTGCATGGCAGCACTTTGCTTCTACTGCTGCAATATCACAATTACAAATTTTGCAATTACATGGGAACTGCTGGGATTATTCCTCATCATGTCCTTCTCAGCTTTTCAACTAGAAAATGAGACAGGAGTTTGACTCTCCCTGCACAAAGGTAATCTAAGCAGACCATGCAGAGAACTGTAAGAGGGGTTATGAATCCACAAACTGTGGGAAGCTCCATTACAACCCCTCTTCAGCCCTCACCTGTGGGCTAGAAAATGAACCCCGGACAGTCCACACCACTGCCACAGAGTACCTGCACATTCTCATGCAAAATATTTTCTCTCCTTCTTTTTCAAGCAGCAAAACCCATGAAGTGAGTAATGTAAAGGTGTGAATGAGACACCTTTAGAGCACATTTAAAGGAGGAGGAACACCTTTGTATCTCTGACATTCATGACATCCCCAAGAAGAGAACCAGTAGAAGATGGTCTGTTAAAAAAAAAAAAAAAAAAATTACACTTAAAATGTCTGTAAGATCTTTTTGCCACATGACTCAATGATTTTTATCTTTAAATATAGCTGTAATGTTATTTGAGTCCATTAATAATCAGAGATGTGACCAAATGAGATAGATTAGAATTTGTATTTTTTCCTTCTTGTTTAAATATGGTTTCTAAATTAGGCTCTCAGAAACATACAAAGACGTCATATCTTTCAACTCTTTTTTTTTACCTCATTCTGTTCTATGACTAAAAATACAACAACCCACCAAACTAAAACCAACTAAAATCCAGTCAGAGGCCAAAAATCTATCTAAACCTCCATATGTGTCTAACTGGATCTATAGTACCTAAAAATTGTTTATCAAATCAGTCTTCCATATCATGCACTAAACAATTAAATTATTACTAGGAGTATTCCAAAAAGCACAGCATTAAAAATGGTAAAATAAATACAAAAGAGGTCATGCAGGATCTTTGTAGAAGAAAAATATTGGGAATAATTTTGTTATCTTATCCCAAAAAAACATGAAATAATGGTGGCTGAGTATGGAGGAAACAAACTGCTCCTTGTTGTGAATGTAGAAGGAAATATGAAGTCTCTCTTTTTGGTCTCCTGGAACAGAACACATGGCACACAGCTACAATGAAGAGATCATTCAGGTATCTGGGATCTGACCTGCTTGGAGAACCATTGTGTACCTGCACAAGAGGTGAGGAGTTAAATGGCACTGTGTATCAGAGGTGAGAGAACACGTATGCCTTGCACAGGCATCAAGAACAAATGTACACTGAGATCTGAAGGAGAGGAGGTTGGTCAAACTGTGCTTCCTGACATGCTGGCATCATTCATGAACGGAGCAAGAGAAATGATGAGAAGAGAGGAGACAATCCTCTCTCTTGCAGTTCTGGGCCTCATGTGCATCCTCACTGTTGTCACCAGGTTGAGGAGGCCAGCACATGCCTTTCTGCATGAATTAGCTTCCATCTGAGTCTTTTCCATGGGAAGGGCTGTGCTTCTCCATTATTCTGTTCATTCTTTTTATGTGGCGCAAGCATGACCTACGGCTACCCTTAAGTTTACCAAGAGAAAGGAGAAACATGGAATAAAACTGATTTTGGGTAACTTAAGAAGCGTGAAAAGCCATCATTTTAAGTGTTGCTTAAAGCTCAGTTAGATACACACAACCAATACATCTTAATGGTTAAAAGCCTGCGGGTCTAGAGCAAGCCTCCTCCCACCGGCTAGCTCTCAGTAATAACACACATTGATTTTGTCCTACAGACACTCAGAAGTTTAGTTCAGACAAGGGAGTCTGCAGTTCAGTGATTTGATGCTTCACAAGCGGCCTTCCAGGAAGTGGAAAAGAAATGGCCAGTTTCTGGGCTGTGGCTTCATAGATGAGCATAGATGAGGCGAAACACGGAGAGCTCCTGCTTGGCTCATCCAGCTTCAAGTCACTTTGCCTTTGCAGATAAATTCTGTCAAAGAGAACATGAATCCCCTATTAGATCCGTTTTCAGTGCTCACATAATCTTGTAAAAACCAGGAGATACTGCTAGGCATCTTTATTTCCAGAAGGCATAGAACGGTGGCAATTATGTTATGGGACAAAATGTGCTCCCATATAAATCCATATTACAGATGTATGTAGAAACCTTCCCCTGCAAAACATTTTCTTGCTTTGCCTGTACTCCTGAGACCTGGCTTTCTATTTTATGTCACCTGCTTAAGACACCTGCTTATGTCACCTGTCATTAAGAGAAAGTGAGAGCATCAGATGAATGGGTGAGGAGATGTAGGTAGAGCACAGAAATGCAGATGTGACTCGCTTGGCATCCCACAGGACTGTTTCACATCCTTGTGATTTATCACACTTCCTTTCCTCTCCAGTCCACTTGAGAAATGATACAGTTGAACAGGAACATTGCTTACCATTTACATTTCAGCTAATAGAACTTTTTAAAAAAATGTTTGATACCATTTAATTTCTGGTTAACTCTACTTATTCACCAGTTTCTGTCTCAGCTTTAAGACTAATCTGGTACTTCCTAGCGAACTCCTGAAACCATAGAGAATACTTGGTTCCCTTCGCTGATATCCCGTTCAGTCTGTTACTAAAATAAGGAGAGGTGAGGTCTGAACAAAGACATGATAATTAAGAAATCAAGCATTTAATAAAAATACCAGAATGACATTTGTTCAGGATATCACTAGGATTATTACACATTAAATAGCATAATTTGTACCTCCTTTTAAAATGCATTTTACTATCACCATGGATTAAAGTATATGTTAAGATCTAGAAATCAATTTTTCCCCTTACCATTTTATTTCTTAGGCTTCACTTCTCTGTGACTAGTGCTGAATTACTTTTTTTCTGTGGATAGTTTCACATGACAAATGGGGAGATCTGAAGTTTTAGTAGCACGTAAGGAGGTGAATAAATTACTGTTCGATTAGACTAAAAGATATTGCTGAAAAGTACTTGTAACAAGATAATTGCAAGTGCCAGAGCTGAGAGTAACACTCAACACTGGCAGCAGCTTAGTTAAACATGTGGTTAATGATGTTATAGGAAGAATGGGTATGTAAAATATTCAACTCCACCAGCAGTAAATATTCATTTTATGTGACAGCAATAGTGACTTGCTGAGACTGATATTTGACATACAAAACTCCTATAATTATTTTAATATCTTTAATTCCCAATGATTTTAATGATATGACAAAGATTTTAGGTGTTTGCTGAAACAGCACTACTGTCATTTACTATCAGTCAAACAAAATGTCATTTTAACTCCTATCACTTCAAATGTCTGAGTAGTTTTCATACCTATTAAGCTACTGTTGTAAAGAGCGTGTTCCTTCGAGGTTTGATACTTAGAGACTAAAACTGACGAAGACATATATGGTAAATATTGGTAAAACATAATACAGAAAAGTATTTAAGTAGGGATTTTGCCATCAGAAGAAAGCAGCTTTATAAAAGCCTGAGTATAAAAACAGAAAAGCAGCACATGACTTCGTACCTTTAAATTACTTTATGAAAAAACAGGTAGTGCCTCATGGAGTTGATTGCTCAGTACTTTTCATTACAAGTTTCTTCAATCTCTTAAAACCATTGCCAAGTTCTGAACCATTCAGGATGGGGTTTTCCTGCCGTAGGCAGGAGTATTTTGGAGAGCTGCTTCCAAAATTCAATCATTCCTGAGGCAATATTTCATAAAAGAAAGTTTCCTTGCCTAACATTAACCCATATTTCACAAGTTGGTGGTTTTTGTTTGATTTTTTTTTCTTTTTTTCTTTTTTATTTTGTTTTGTTTTTTAACATATAGTGCTTTTGGAGCAGGAACATGAAGTTCTGCAGAATGATCATTTTGCTGTTCCAGGAGGTGCCTTTGATTAGCCTCTAAGATTTGTTCAAATTTGTCCCCTGTATAGAGCACGTTCTCAAGTTACGGCTTGTCAGCTGAGCTGTGGTAACTGACTCTGTGTACATTCCTCATTTGCCGAGTGGAATATGCTAATTCAAACCACCTTTAGAGGAGTTCATATGAAAGAGTTGTTCTTCACTGTGACAGCACACAAGCAGACATCAGCTCAACTTGAAAGCAGCAACTTTGCAGGCAGAAGAGCATCTCTTGTACTATCAACATCCCACAGTTTAAATCAAGAAAGAACTTGGCAATTATATTTTCTCAACGTCCCTTCTCTGCTCAGTGTCCTCAGGCTGAAGGCATCGACACATTTTCTTCTCTGTGAACTGCTCAACCGCCCGGGACTGAAGTGAGCATAGAACAAAACAAAGCTGCATCTCAGTGCTCCTTTTCACATCCCCATTCAGAGATCAGAGTGGTCGCCTTAGGACAGAGAGAAGGTTGGTAACAGGCAAAAGAAAAATGGAAATAGAGAAGTAAAGAGCTGGAAGAGGGAGGAGAGCAACAGAATTTGAGGGTGGCAAGTGAAGCAGAAGTTGGGCATGGGGGAAAGCAATAATATGTGACACATATTGCAGCAGATTTCAACCTCAGAGGAACCGTTGACATTATTCTGTACTCGTTCTCACCCCCAGGACTACAGCTCATTTCAAGAGTCTTTCCTCAGGCCCTGAGACTCATATCAGGAACCCAAAACCTCTCTGCTCTGCTGTCAGTGAAAACCAAGGTAACCACCTACCAAAGCATTTGACACCACCCTCCATGGGGCAGACACACACAAACTGCTGCCACAAGCTGCTTGTCTCTTTAAGTGGTAGAGATCTGTCCAAATATGTACGTGGCAGGTAAAGCTATTGATCTGAATAAAGTGGTGGTTCTGTTTATCTTGCTTTTAGGATCTTTTTTTGCCATAACTGTGTCTTACTACAGAGGTAGCTGGCAGATTCGGGCCTCGTTGTCCTTGACTGGCATCTGAATTCTCCATTGCCATTTACAGTTTGGTGTCATTGAGAAAACTGGAGAAAAACCCCACTGCGATCCCAGGAAAACCCATCGATTAGCCAGAGTCCCAGATGCATATCTGTGAGAAGTGTGAGTACATGAATTGTACGATGAAATCTCAATGAGAGATGCAGAGCTGCTGCCTGCACTTAAATCTTTTTGTCATGGCCTTAAAAACTGCTGTGTTTGTGTATGCTAAAACCCTTCCTGTGAGACAGAAATGACTGCAATTATTAATTTAGTCATCTGTGTAGTTTATAATTTCAGGATGTTTAGAGGTAAGGCACTTTGCACTCGATATGCAATTTCCAAAGATAATACCTGACAAAACGAAGGCTTACAGTGACAGCATCATTGAGCTTTATCCTAAGGAGTTAAATGAGTTCAAAACCTATCATCAGTCACTGATAGGATCCGCTTCTATCTGCTTAAATCCTGCATAAAGTGCCAGTGAATTGTTAAAAGCTGAAGATGATAATTAGACAGCCTAATATAAACTTGTGAAAGAATGGTATTATTAGGAGTAAAGTGCTGTATTATTGCCATTTGTAAAGTAGTTCCCAATTTTGGCAGTACATGTTATATTACTCTCTCCTCTGTTAATGGAATATTAGAAAAAACCAAACTGAGCAAGCCATTGCAAATTCTGAGACCCTCGAAACACTGAGCTTTCCTCATGAGACATTCCAGGCTTAGGTGCTAAAACACTGCATCGGAATTAAGTCATACCTCCTGGCATGAATCAGCTGCTAAATCCAGTTCAATCATGTGTATCTTTGATACGAATACCTCCTGGATAACTGCAGTGTGCAGTTAGGTGCCAAAGGAACCTCAAGACCCGGGTGCTAGAGGCACTGCTGAAGAGCATTAGGCTGAGAGTAAAAAAAAAACAGAAAAGGAGGCACTGAAGTAGTTACAGGGTGGAACAATAACTTTGTCACCGGCAATCGTCCCAGACGACGACACAGAGACACCGCCAACGAGATGCAGAATGTTTAAATGTTGAAAAAGCAGTGAGACACTCGATTATATCAGTTAAGATTCTTTGTGACTGTGCTGCTCCAGCGCCACTGGTTCCGCCGCGGCACCAAACCCTGCCCGGCGGACACGCGTGGAGCCGGCACACCTGCGCAGGTGGACAGCGGCGCACCCTCGCAGGACTGCAGCTCGGGACGGAGCTTTCCCTCTCTTCTCGGACAGCGCGTTACTTCTTAGACATTTCCTAGATAAAGAAACTCAAGCAAACAAAAAAAGCCGAAAAAGTTCGCGGCTGCAGGACCCGAGTCCCAGCTGAGCGCGGGCCTCCCCTGCGGGTGCCGCTCAGCGGAGGCTCCGCGCCTGCCGGAGCTCGGCACGGCCGAGGGATCGGTTTCCCCCGGCTCTCCTCATGCCCCCGCCCGGGCACCGGCGCCGGAGCCCGCGGCCGCCGCTGCCCGGGGCGCGGGGGGCGGGACGCCGCTTCCAGGCTGACTCAGCCCCGCTCCGCCCCGCACCCCCGGGGGCGGGACCGGCCGAGGCCGCGACCCCGCCCCGCGCTCCCGGCCGCCCCCCCCGCCCGGC